>VZTA01001007.1:0-76002 GCA_013398855.1 Mohoua ochrocephala
AGGGTGTGACGGGCAGGGCAAAGGACACCCACCCCGGTCACCCCTGGCTGCCGGCGGGGCCGCCTCGGTGTTGCTGCCTGCGTTATTTTGCGCGCTCCGCCCCCCGGAGAAACCTCATCCTACTTATAGTGCCGACCGCAAGCGCGCAACAGTCATGAGTCAGCCGTGCCGAACATCGTACGGGGAGGCGAGCGCTCCCGGGACTGAAAACAAAAACAAAACCCCGACAAGTGTTCCCAGCGCGGGAGCGCTGATTGTTCTTCGCCTCCTCTCGGGGGTGTGTGTGTCTGTGTGTCTCTGTGTGTGTCTGTGTGTGTGTCTGTGTTTTTTTTGCGCCCGATTCCGAGCCCTTTTCCCACCCCGAGGCTTGGCGCCATGGTTCCTTTTGCCAAGTGCAGAGCTGTGATTCCTGCAAATTATCCCGGTGCCGGCAGCCAGTGCTTCTGAGCGAGACCCCAAATGTCAATGGGCATGAAATGCAGTTGGGAGAACCGGTAAATGAATAAGCCGCATTCTGCAAGCCCGAGTTACTCAGCCGAGCTCGGACAGAAAAACATAAAGATGAAAGACAGCTGATAAAAAGGAAAGTTGGAGAATAAATGATTCACAATAGGGGCCGTGAGTGAGATTATCTCTGGAGACATCTCTAATTAAAGGGCGTTGGATAACGAGAGGGTTACATTTTCCTGGGTCAGTGGTCTTGAAAAAGAAATTGCAGTTGCAGTAAATGTCAATAAAGAATGATGGTGACCTACTGCTAACAAAAGCACGTTCAGTAATTAACATGTGCATGTTTGTTATTTCTTCTGCGTTTGTCAGTTTTCATTGTGCATTTTCATCCTCTGTTTCCCCCTTTCACTACAACCAGATGATATACTGTGTTTTCTGTATCTTTTTGAGAGGAGCCCTTCCGGTGAAGTTTTCTCAATGATTTCTTCTCCTGAAATTGCAGCAGCTTCATCAGGCTGCCTGCATTTTCAGAGTCTGCTAAACTACAGAAAACTGTGTTGGCAACCTGGGTTCAACTCTTTGTACGTCAGGGCAAGTATATGGTCACTTTTCAAAAACGTGATCCTCCCCAGGTTGCATTTTGCAGTATTGTCCGCTTGTGTAGAGTGGAAACCCTTTAGTTCCTTACAGCATTTTGCCCCTACTTTTCCTAGTTACATGTGGCTGCAGAATAGCACCCTACCGGAGATTTTGACTCATAAACTTCACTTTCCCTTTCCAAGTAATGTTCATATAAAGCCTTGCTCACCAGTGCCATTTAGGTTCTGGTTCTGCAGACATATATGGTGTTAAGCGTGCGAAAAAAGTCCCACAGGGTGTAAGGAGACTCATCATGTTTATACACTCATAGGGCTGAGTCTTCGTGTTGCCTTGTTTTTCCCTGAGACACAAAAATAATTTTTGTATTGGCATGAGAGATAAAAATACTATAATGAGAAGGACAGAGAGATAAAAATAAGCCATGCAGCATTTGTAATGCTTTAGTTAGCACGCTTACGTGCCCGTTATGCCACTGCACATATTCTGTTGTTCCCAGCACACTCCGGGAGATACGGCTCCAGGTAGTCAAAGCCCTCCAAACTGAGAACTCAACAAAGCACGCCGTGTACACTCTGCCCACAGCGCAATAATTGCCATTCATCTTACCGGCTGATGTTTTAAAATGAATGCTGCTATTTGGCTAAAAGGAAGAGTAATGTGAAAATGTCCATTTTAGATTTTATTATTCAATTTACGCCGTGATAAAATTTGCAGTGGCTTCGGCGTGAATCAGGTCGTGCTTGTGCAGGACAGAGATATCGGCAGAGAGTGAAAGTAGGTAGAGCTAAGCGGGGACTGTGCACAGAGGCTTTTTGAAAGCTCACCAAGTAGCTCTATGCAGCTTTTGGTGCCCAAATGCTTTTAATCATTTTGTGATCAACTCATAATGCAAGGCAGAGTTCACATTCCCGTGTGTCAGTCAGATCATGATTTTGTTGTGGTTGTTGTACCTCCATATAACACTAGAAAACTGGAGAAAAACTGACAGAGTTGATTTCCGAATACAGAAGGAATGTTACGCTAACCAAATGAAGCCTACTGTTTAAAAATGCTATTTTTATTTCACGTATTTTACATTTTAATGCCTTGGCTTCCCAATTCATTTCCAAACTGCTTATATTCCAGCAGCAAATCTAGTCAGATCCTGTTTCTGTTGCAGTCAACTGTCTTCATGCGTAAGTTTTTGTATATGTAACTATTTCTGGACCATTTTTTCTTGCAGTGAAGCCAAATATATATTCCAGACAAATATGAGTTATTTGAAGAGGCATCATGTATGGTCTCTCGAAACATTCCCCAATTTGTCAAGCAAAGACAACAAAATAAGGTAAGAATGAATGTGAAGAGGTACAGTTTACAAGTTGACCCAAGAATGGTTGAAGGATGACTTGCCATGAATTCTGGAACGCATCCTCAAGAAAAGGCTGCATCCACACAATCAACAACATGCACTGGCTCAGCACTGCAGACAAATTTCCTGGTTGCATGTTACCTTCACTAACGTATTAATTAGGTGGTTTCTCCACACTGCCGTGACTTCATCTCTTTGGAGAGGACTGCCTGGTTGAGCTTATGGCACTTGACCTACTTTTCAGTGGTTCCTTTTTGGATAACACAAAACTTTCCAGAGTCGCTGAATTATGAATGTATATTTCAATCATATTTCATATGTAAATTTAAAAGATTTTAAAGTGAATCCAATATTGTAAAACATGTCCCAACATCCCTTTCTGAGATCTCATTTGCATATCAATCTCATAACTTGAATAGTCTTAATAGTGCCACTTGTTGGAGAGCTCTGTGTATTGCAAGGTATTTCAGTCACGTATTTATAAAAACAAATGGCTTTTTCCTAGTGAGAGGCAATTCCTAATTTAAAGTGCTATGGAAAGACAAGCACTGCAGTCTTGGCTTCAACCACGCTGACTCAAAGACTATGAATGAGCAACACGTTAGTGGATCTTATGCAATTTGATCTTTACAATGGTAATGAAGGAGTGAAAAGGGAAAAATAAGGACAAATTTTGCCGGTTTTAATTCAGGAAGTTGTCATTTCCTTCTGAAGTACATTTTGCCCTGCAGCATTTGGGTTGAAAAATATCATTTTTTCCTGGGTAAGCCCTGGTCCTGCGCAGAGATCTAAGTCATTATTGGTAATTATGCACATATTCTCCTGGGTTGTGCAGGTAGAATTAATGACATTGCATCATTTTCTTCGCAGTGATTAAGAAATTCACAGTTGATTACTGATTATACTACAGGCACCATATGTCTTTTCGCAAGCCGAGCCTAACACACCCCAGGTACATTACGTTTCCTGGAGCACTGACAGTGCCAGCAGCACGCCCTGAGTCAGTGGAGGTGACAGCTACGAAGGAGACATTGTCTTGTCGTGGTGCGCAGTATCAAAGATCCACAACGTAGCGTCTCCGGAGCGTGGCTTGACATCGCATCAAAAGCTCCACAAAGGAGCATTTGTCATGCACAGAGCTTCAGATCCCTGGCATGGTATTTTGAGGATCTGGTGAGGTATAATATTGGAAATATACTGAAGTACCAATGAAGCATTGTTGCTGGGACTAAAATTGTAGTGTCAGGAAGCGAGGTAGGAAAACATGGCGGGCAATGACCTTTAAAGAAATTGATGCAGATAACGTGATAAAAAGGTAATGTAAGGAACTCGTTGTATGTCAAAAAACAGAGGGCCAGGAATCATTAAGGTTTACACATTATGTCCAAAAAGTGTTCTGTGGTCATTAAGTGGATTCTCTGGTTTTTATCTTTTTCAAAAAAAAAAAAAGAGGAGTAAACTGTTCACATCACCTGCTTGCTGGGATCACCCGACTTAGGTTTGACATAGTTTAATTTGGCAAAAGTAGTTGCAACACCTATGCTAGACAGGTAGGATGAATGAACTAAAGATTATTCTTTCCAATGGTTTTACAGGAGGTCAGAATCTGTCAGCCCCAAAGCAAACAAAGTCCCAGCAGCCTGCTGGTGCTTTGAAGTTCAGTGCTGTGAAAAGCAGCACAAATACAGCCCACAGCAAGTCCTGGAGATGGCTAGCCAGGTTAAGGCTTTGTCCTTCCTCATTTTCTTTTAAATCAGTGCCATCTCCTGAGATTTTCCTCAGCTCTATTACTGCTTTCAGCTTTTTTTTACTTTGTGTGCTCATTATTATTTACAAATTGTGAGTTACGTTTTAGAATTTGCATTTAGAATGGTATTTTAAAATATAATATCAAACTTTTTTTTGTTTTTGAGTTCTAAAGGTCAACTCTGCCAAATTCCATGATTTTGCAGGTCAGCATGATCCCAGAGTCTGCTTCTAAAAGCAAGGACATCTGAAATGACATATTTAACTCTCGGTTCACACGTTCTCTTATCAGTAAGAATCAGAACAGTCAAAGTGTTTGAGGGCAGTTCCGGACAAAACCTTGTTTTAGCTCAGCTTGCTCAAAAGCCTTGTAATCAATTTTTTCAACAACACTTGGTCTTTATAGTTATTGTATTAAGAGTATATAGAAATTTGGCAGAAATTAAGCCTTCTTGCATTCCAGCTAGCCCTGAGATCAGAGGGGCTGAGCTTAATTTCTGATTAGAACCAATTTGACGCTGTAAATCCAGTTGGGTTCATTAAGACCCCAGATGCACAAATAGTTTGGGTTACACTGTAAGTCTGGTCTCCTTCTCAATCGCAGATTCACAAACTGTGCAGTGTGCCAGTTCAGCACTGTAAGTCTGGTTGGGCTCAGTAGGAACTTTCACAAACACAGTTTTACAAAAAGTGCTGTTTATTGGAGGAACAAGTTATAGATTCTTCCTAGATTGCTGGTGATAAGTTCACTAGACCTGCAAAATACTAGCACATAGCACTATGTATGGGTGTTCTCGGGTATGCTCTGATGCAGCCAGAGGCACAAATCTTACCAAAAATGCATCCCTGGCTTTGGGGAAAAGAGAGGAGAAAGCCTGCTGACTTGTCTGCAATGTGAGGGATTTCAAATGCCAGTTTCCACTTTGGGGGAGAAGTGGAGGTAGTCAAATGTTTTGTTACTGCTGTCATAATTGGGGGAGGGGGGCAGCCACTTCATATATAAATGGACAGTTACAAAGAGAGAGAGTACCAAGACTGTGGGTCCTGTGCAAGGCCAGCACAGAACCCTGACACCTCGGTACCACTCCCTCTTCCACTTGGCCAATTGATAAGGGTCATCTGTCCTCCTGATAAGTTATCCCCCCATCAGCAGACCATCATGTCCATGGTAATTCCTTCACCACTGTCTCATGGAAATCCCTTCACCATATCAGTTATGGCGTAGCTCATGACTGTAGGCCTCATTCCTAACCCCATTATCCAGAAAAGCGAAAATATCTGCAGCAAACTGTGAGAGGAGGCAAAACATCTGCTTTGTCCAGGCTGTCCTTCTGCAAATCAAGGGATGCACAAGAGGATTAGAAAAACGCTTCTTTCTCTTGAACAGTGCCAAGAGAGGGAAAACATCTGGGGCTGGAGAACAAAGAGGGCACGCAGAGGTTAATCTAGATATGACAGAGTGGTGTTTGTATTCTAGATATTAAATGTCAGGTTGGAGACTCTTTTCCATTCAAGAGCTCAGAGATATTTCTGAGCAGTCTAGGTCACAGTTCTGACATGTCACAGGACACCAGTTATTTGGCAAGATTTAATTCAAAGTCATGATTTTGGGGAGGAACAGAGGATAGGTAAGAAGAAAAGCACTATTCTGTGGAGAGAAATTGCTGTTTCTAAGGACTCTTCTACTCCATATAGTCTTCAACATCAATGAGAGTTTATACACATGTGCCAATGGCTGACTAGACTTAAATCCCTTTATTAAGAGTAAAAGGCTAGAGGTAATTATTACTCACAGAGATACTGAGTTGGTAACAGTTGTGACCTTCCAGCACCCATGATTCCGCTTTCAGTGCATACTGTAACAGGGGCTTTTTCTTTCTTTCCTGGGTGGACTGTGCAGCCACAGCAAAGGACATCTGGCTGTTGTCTCAGGGAAGTCAGAAGGAGTTTCTTCAGAACTGGCAGTTCTGGTGGGATGTCTGACTGGATGCCTGGCTGCCTCTTGTGCCTCTGGCACTGTCTCTCGTGGTGCTCCCTCTGGGCTGCTGTCATGGTGGCTGTGTGCTCCCTTTGCCTCTGCAGGAGGAGGAATACTGAGCGTGCTGCTGCTTAAGCCTGACACTGGAGAGGTATTTCTGGTGATGAGTCATGCAGGATGTAGCAGATGGAGCCATGGAGACAATGCAGTGCTGGTGTGACTGGGAGAGAAGCCTGGAGCACTGGGGGTGGGCAGTGGAGATGGAGGGGAGGACAAAACAGAATGCAAAGCCACCAGCTTTGTCAGAGCCCAGCAGCAGTAGACACTCCTGTGTTATGGGGGATGTCCAAGGTGTCTAGTGTGCCTTCAGAGGGAGGGGTGTATAATTTAAAAGGCAGGTCTGATCGTCGTGTAGTTTAATAATAACGTGTGCTTCATGGAGCTGAAACCTGACTGGAGCATAAGAAGGCTGGTGGAGGTTGGGGATGACTTCTGGCTGAACAGGGACTGGAGAAGGAGTGGTGGGAGCGCTGGGGGAGAGCACAGAGGATGCAGGTGTACTGGCACTCAGCGGGCACACACTGGCCCAACTGGCCTGGCGGCTCCCCCTGCCTCTGATGGCCTTAGAGAGGCCATTGGAGTATTTTGGACTTGTTATTAAAGGCTAAATCCCTGACACACTGCAGCTCTGAGGGGGTGTGGGGGGGTTGGAGTGCTTCAGTGCTACACCGAAGGCTTTGGCTTTTGCAGGGGTAGCTCATTTTGCTTTTAGCTTTAATACTAACCAAAGACTTGGGACCCCAGTGAAACTGTGGGTTTCCACTGACATATTTAATTGTCTGTTTGATTCATTTACTTCTCACATTCATTCCTTTTGCTTTTTCCAAGAAGGCACCTTAAGCAAGGACCAGGACAGAAAGCATATTTCTGTAAGGATGAAGATGGCTCTTTCCATGCAGAGGGATTTATAAGCTGCATTCGACTTTTTTTTGATTAATAGACAGTGTTGCTGAAGTGTTAACATTTAAGGCAGAAGTCAAGTCTCTGTTATTTTTCTGTCTTAGAGGTGAAAGCGGAGTGCGTTGGCTTGCAGTGTGTGGTGTTTTTTGGTTTGTTTTTTGGGGGTTTTTTCAGTACCTGCAGCAAATAATTGTGACCCCTGATTACGGGAGTGATTTAAAACTGCTCTTTGCTATGTTAACTTGAAGTTGTGAACTACAAAGGTTTGCAGTGAATAGCTTATGAATAGAAAAGGGACTCTGTTGGAACTCGCTATTATGTTTGAAGTTGGTAGAAACTAGAGATTGAAAAGACCCGCTGGTTCACTGAATTAATTCATTGCACATGCAAGACAGAAACTCCTGGCACACTGATATCCTTCCTATGTTTCTCAGGAAAAAGAAAACATGTTGAGATGTTTCTGGACAAAATGCTTTGACACAAGGCAATCCATTAGGACGTCTACATTTTGACCCAGTCTGCCATCTAGTTAATTTTTACATTAAATTTTCAATGTCAGTTGCAGAATGACTAAAAAATTAAAGCTCCGTGTAGAAGAACGATGATTTATTATGTATTTCTCTTTCTTGCAGTGAAAGGAAATGCTATTCTGTAGCTGTTTCTGTTCTGGTTTTCTCTGAAGAATTGTCAGTTTAATCTAAATGTAGATGTTGTGAAAACATACATGAAACACAAGGCTGATAACATTTTTATTTTTGTTTGGTTGGGGTTTTTTTAATATAAGTCAGAAGAACATTTTTTAACAACTGGCAACCCATGAGTTTTGAAATTCAGTAACGAAACAGTAAAATCTTGTAAGCAGTAAGGAAAAAAATATTGGAGATATTTGGTGATTATGCCAAGCAAAAAGAAAAAAATAAACAAAGTCTGTAAAGAGTGGTGAGCAAATTCCATGTGAAGAAATTTGACTTGTCTAATAATTGAACTTAATTTAATTTAGCTAGAAGTGTAGGCCAAGAAACCTTTTCCTTGTTTCTTTTTTTTTTTTTTACTGGACTTTCATAGGAAGTTGATGGAGTTCCTCAAGGGAATAGACTTGCTAGCTTCAATTTGTGTATGGTACAGCCTACTTTTGTCTTTAGCTTATGAAATTTGGTCTATTTTGTCATGACTACTCTCTTTGTTAAAAGGTAAAATGCACATTGGGCAAGTGTTCCATGGCAATTTGCATAAAAAGTGATGACAAAGAGCAATTAATTCCTCATTATTATGCAGTGAAATGCTACTTTGCTCCTAAGTGACTGTAGAGGAAGGTTTTTTCCCTGCGTGTAAATCTGTTGCGGCACTGTTCTAAAAATAGTGCTTAAGAGCCCTCTGCACTCTTTATAAATCAGGGTCTTTGACACTCCAGTCGGTTCTCCACAGAGAGATTTTTCTCACACATGCTGAACACTACAAGTATCGCCCCAAATATTCATCACAATAATAAGCATCAGAATTTTGTTAGATAAGGCAAGATAGAGTAATTTAGTATTTTGTCAAATTAGATCTCTATCCTTTTTATCTGGAGATCAGTATTCAAAGTGCACTCAGATCACACACAAATAGAAACATATTCCTACCACACACAGCTAGTCTGTACAGAACAAAGAGTCAAGATATCATTTTCTATGAAGGCTTGATTCTGAGTACAGATTTCATTACCAGTTCACCATAGGATAATGAAATTCCTTCGGGGCAGAGATGAGGTACATCAAAGAGGCAGCATGGAGAGGCAGACTTTGTTAGTGCATGCTCTGTCACCTGCATTACTGGTCCTTGCCTGCCTTTAATTTGTAAGGAAATGCTAGTAATTCAAACCCCTTTATTGGACCAACTTATATTTGTATATATACATGCATAAATGTGTGTGTATACACACACACACAGAGAAATATATATTTTTTAACATACAAAACGTTCTGGAAGTTGTTTTGCTTTGCAGCTGAAATGGAATACGGAAAATAATTAATTTCTTGCTAGCAAAAAATTGCCCATACAGGTCCTAAAAGAATCTTTGTATTTACTGAATAAATGCTGTCTGCACCACGTAGATAAATAACCCTTCCTGCAACTTTGCCGTTTTATTTCTGTAGCGATTCAGAGTGACTTTAGTGCCTATGGAAATGAGAGGACAATGTTCGGCAAGACCAGGAGCTGCTGAAGACATGAATCACTAAAGCTTTCCCACAAAGCTTTGCCAATATGGGAACAAAAGGATTGCCCTACAGAAACACATCATGGGTCTATCTAGTCCAGCATCCTGCCTCTGGCAGCGGCCAGTAACTGATGCTTCAGAGCAAATCAAAACCACAGCGAGCACCTAGCTAATTATGAGATGCGATGCGTAGAGGGGAAAAAAAAGGGTTGATCCTGACTCACAAGAGAGCAGTTTATGCCCTGAAGCGTGAGGTTTGATTTCCCTTGTATCCGTTTGCTTAACTCACACAGTTGCAAATACTATTTATGCTTAAAAGAGTTTCTAATCCTCTCTTGGATTCTAATCAACAATCTGGCTCAATAACCCGAGAGTTACCAGGAAGTTCTCGGGGCTGAGCGCACACTGCGTGAAAGCTTTGTGCTTTACTAGTTTAGGGAAAGTTTTCCAGCCTTGGCCTAACACCCACTGCCCTGAGGATCAGACATAATTGTCTAGATGAAAAATACCCAAGCTACCACTCCCTTCCCCTTGAGCCCTGCCTAACTGAAGCGGTTAATTCTTTCCCAGCCCCCACTTGCAAAACGATTGCTTTGGAGAGATTTCTTTTGCTGGCACTGGGCAGTGGCTCCCCCTTTCTATCCTTCTAGGAGGTTTGGACAGGTTCCTCTCTGTGTCTCACCTCTGTACGCGAGAGGTCTGCCAGCAGTCAGAGGATGCTGCCTGGCCACGCTGCCTCCCTCCCACTGTTGCAAAGGAGAGGGCAGTGGCAGGCAGAGGAGCAGGGCATAGGGAAGGTTCACAGAGGGCAGCCGTGGTGCCAGTTTCTTTCTGCCTTTTCAGTATTTCCTCATGAAATAGCAGGAGTTCCGCTTGGGCTGCTCTGTGAAAACATGCAGTGCCTGTGAGACTCCCTCTCCTTCCCAGCTTAGTCCAGATTTTCTTCTCTCCTGGGCAAGAATGCAAGCAAAGCTTTCAAATCATCCTTTGATGACCTTGCATGACCTTGAGCATCACTGCAGCATGATTCTGGCTCCATTACAGCAGAGTGATAATCCTCTCTGCACTCTCCCCATTGCATGTGGTTTTCCTCTATGTACATCACAAAATGGTTATTTAAATCCGGCGCATGGACCTTAACAGCGATATCAGAAGGTAAAGGAGATCAAAAAAGTCTTAACTGCTCCCCATGGGGCCTAAGTGCTGGAGCCTAAAGATATGACCCTGAGCTCCTGAGCAGTGGGGTGCCTCCTGTACACAGAGGTGCCCAAACTCTGCAGGTTTTCATCCCAAAGTTTTGCCTTCACAACTGAGGCTGTCATTGCTGCACAGGTGAAGACAAGCCTCAGTTTTGAGGTGGCCAGCAGACTGGTGCCTAAGGGTGTGCATCCAAGACAGCTCCAAACAGCTCTCATGGCTTTGCTGTCACGGCATCCTCACCTCTGGCTGTGTTTTCCCATCCCTCACCTGCTACTTGCCCCTGAGGCCGGCACTGGTGTTGCAGTACGCCAGTTTGGGACCGCAAGCGGCTGCACGTTTCTTTGCAGAATTAGTTTTCTGCCAGCTTAACTTTCTGAACCAGCTGACCAGGAGATAGATAAGACCAGGACATGTGCAAAGGGAGGAGTGGGAATGGGAGACTGGGGACAGGGCAGAGCACCCCACATCGATGTGAATCCACTGCCTCGAGAGTCCAGCAAAGAGGCACCCCTGCCTCAGCCTGGCACCCCACAGGAGGGTGATCTGCCTGCTTGATGCTCCCCAGCGTGGAGGCTCCCCAGCGTCTGACCAAGGGCACAGCTGGCAGCACCTCTGTGTTTTAGCAAGGGTGCTGTGAGTCCAAGAAGAGAGGCAGGTTGGTGTGGTGGGGAAGGGAGGAGGGGAGGGGATGTGGGGCTCAGGTAGTGGGCTCAGACAGCGAAGAAAAAGTGATGAGTCCCCTGGCCTATTGCAGGCTTGGAATGGGGAACTCTTGAACCTTGTGTGCCCCTTCCGTGTGAGGCAGAGACAGTGGGCAAGTTGGGAGTGCAGCGAGGGCTGGGAGCAAGCTGCCTGCACGAGCAGTGAGGGTGGGCATATGTGTGTTTTGCTGGCTAATGTCCATTTCCCTTCATGCCTTCTCTGTACCTAAAGTCGGCCATGCTTCTGTTTCCACCAGCTTTCCCAGGATCTCTTCAGCTGCTGCTTCAGCTATGGCAAACAACAACACCCAAATCAGAGCCCTTGTTCAGCAATGATCTCCACACAGAAGAAACAGCCTGCCAAACAGAGAGGTCTGAAACTGCCTGCAGTGTGTTGCTCTGTTTACCTAGCGTGGCCCATGCCATTTTATTTGGTTAAGTGTCATTACATGCATCCTGGGAGAGGTGGGAGGAATGCCTTCTGCAACCTATACTGAATTTTTCTGAAACCACCATGTGGAGAGAATGCCATTTCATGTCAAGAAACTGTTATTTCACCTAGGAGCATGTTATTTTGTATTCCTCAGACTACATTTTACATGCCTGGGGTGTATACGTGTGATCTACTGAAATCACTCGCCATCTTCCATAATTTATGCTGCTCTTCAGTCTTAGCAGCGTGCATACACTTCAGTGACACTTTGTCATTCCTCTCTAAATCATTTTGAAAAATCATTTGAGCAACAGCACCAGATCCATGGTGTTCTGTGTTTCTCCTGCTTCACTTTCCAGACCAGGTTCTGATGTGGCAGGATGACACAGCACAAGAAAAATCACAGCCGGGAAGGTGTGAAATATTGTCCCGATAGTAAGAAATTGGAATGTATAATGTGGTAGCATGAACCTTGGCGCAGCTATTCAGCCTAGCATTGTCATCCCAGGGGTGGCGGAGGCAAGGAGAATCCAGCTGAAAGAAAATGTTCCCCTTTTTCTCCAGGCAATCTCTTCATAAAACCTCACAATGTGCAAATAAACACAATGGAAAAGGGAAGATGTGAGGGGTAACCTTTAAGACACTAGGGGTTTAGCATTTACTATTGTCACACAGGACTGTACCAAGATTATTTGTTTCCTATTGCTTAATCCGTTCATAATGCAGTGTAATAATCCACACTTTGTCATTTGACCCACTGCTCTGCTGTGTGGAGCTCTGTCAAAGGATTTTGAAAACCTGCTGACACTTTGTGTTTCCTTAATTCAATGGGACTCTTTTGCAGGTTTGAGGGAGAGAGCTGCAGCTCAGCTGGCCTGATCCTGTACCCCAAACTAACAGTGTCTGTGGTTGCACACAGTGAGCATCCTCAGTGCTGGGGTTGACCCTGCCTACGTTCCTTTCTGTCTCATGTTTTGGAAGAGAGAAATTCTTTAGTCTTGGAAAACACCCTTGTTTTTCCAAATTGCATGCTCTTGCCAGTCTCTCTGTTCTGAAGTTTAGCTTCTGAACACTCCTGAATTCTTTTAACTTCATCAGTTTAGGTTTTCTTAACTTGCTCCAGTACCTCTTCTTCAGAAACGTTTATCTTCATAATAGCACAATCATCATTTCAATAAATTTCAAAATCCCCCACTACAGTGAGAACAAATGTAAATAATAAATTCAGCTTCTTGAAAATGTCTTAATCCTTGTTAATTGTGTCCTTAATTCCATAATGACCCGGAGGGCTTACAGAGACACACATGCAGCTTTATTTATGTTTAGTCTCTCTGAATAATTATGTATTGTTTATCTTATTATCTTTGGCTGTTTGCTCCCTCTCCTCCCTCTGAATTACTGTCTATTTACAGTTTGCTTGTGCCGAGCTGGTTTGGTCAGAATTTCTAACATGTCTATGTGAAAGCTCCCCCAGTGCTGTCCTGGAGGCAATGTCTCTGAAGTTCACAGCACCACACTCTTCTACTACAGCAGCTCCTGCCTTGAAAGAGCCTTTAAGGCTCTGAAATTTTTTATAAAGGTTTGTTTGCCTCAGTTCAGTATGATAAAGAAGTACAATGTGATGTTTCGGTGGGGCATTTGATTTTTTTAATATTGTTATCATTAACAATGATATTAGCCAGAAGAGCAACTTTAACTTGAGGTTGTCAGATACTTCCCTCCTGTCAGCTGCATATAAATCCCTCATTTTAACCATTACAAGTGGTGTCTTCTAGGCTCTATGTCAATCTCATCTATTAAAACTGACTTTTTTTGAGGAGTGGGCATTTTTGGAAGCGAGGTGAGCCAGGAGGTGAGGGAGGAAGTGGGAATGGAGCTGAATGAGGAGCTGCTAGGAAACACAGAGACTACCTGACCCAAGGACCAGGGCTGAAACACAGCACCTGCACCCACCCACCTCTCTTGGCTGCCTGTGGGGGTGATTTACAGCACTGCTCTCTTGGAGCTTGGGATTTGTACAAATGAGGCCCAGGATGGGACCGCAAACTTAATTTGTGTGTCTGATGTCAACTAGCAGTGAGGCAAACCTGTAAAGATGCACAGCCAGCTCACTACCTTAGCTAGCCTCTAATTCCAAGTAATTTTCAGTTTTACTCATCACTGAGAAGGTCACGAGAGAAAAACTTTTGACTAAGTAATCTCTGCTTTCTTTCTACAGCTTTGGTACAAAACGGATTAATTAAAAAGGAGAGGAAAATAATCTCTTCCTTTCTCTTGTCATGAGAACCACATGTGCTGTGTAAAGTAGAGAGTGAAAAGAAGCAAGTGCTCTAAGTAGAGGATTATTTTATGTATTTCATGGGAAAAAGTTGTTCAGCTCTTTTCAAAGCAAACTATGCCTGCAGTACTTTAAAAGGAAGTAGGAGGAAATGATAATAATTTTATCTGAACTGGCTTAGGGCTAAATTCTGCAGATGAATATGGGTGTGACTGGGCAGAATGTTGCCTTGATGCTAAGCTGAAGGAAAAACGGACCTATCAAGCCCAGATTCATTTGCAAAAAGTGTTATGTGTGTCATTGTCTATTCACACAAGTATATTTTATTTTTTTTATTTTTCTTATCTGAATGTGCAAATTAGCCTATTCTTTATTGGCCTTTGTAGGAGCATATTCGTGTACAAAAATATGACAATTTAGTTTCAGTATTTCAGTCTTAAAGATCTCAAATAGCCAATGTAAACGTTAGTCAAGAAAATAAAATTAAAAAAAAAAATAAATTAATGCCAGCTTGAGTACTTGTGGATTTTGCTCAGAAGCAGATGGAAAAGTGAGTAAAGACGAAGGAAGGGAAAGACCTGTAAGCTTATCTTTATCTGTGGAGCTAGTGATATCTGTAGGGCAGACGGGGTTATGTTATTGATCAAGGCCAATAGCCATGTTCATAAAGGAAAATAAATAAGAACATTATTAAAGGGAGCTTATGATCGGAAAACTTTAATAAGTGGAACATTATAGACAAATCGAGGAAGCACTAAAGGATAAAAGAGTCCAGTCCTATGTGGTGGAAAAGAGAGCTCTGCTGCAGCTCTTAAGTGCAGCAGTCCTGGTGTTAATGAAAAGCTTTTTTTTTTTTCAACATCCAGGAATGTATGGGTTAAAAATTCTTTCTCAACTGACAAGAGCTCAGCTAAACAGATCAAAAAGAGAAGGAAAACCAAAACACAAGCTCAGAAGTTGCCTTTGCCTTGTACCGGGAGTCAGAAAGTGTCAAAGGATGTGTCATATCTTAAAAGGCTAAATGAAAAGTTATAGTTCCTCAGTACATGAAGAAAGAAAAGCTTTATTGAAATAGTTTCTTTGTCGCATCCTATAAAAATATTATGAGGACAGCATGTATAAAAGAGTAAGAAAAACAGAGGTTACTGGAAATTCATGTAAAGACGAGTTTCTCTGTTTTATAGCATAACAAGAGAAAGCCATCACTCCCAATACAAGTGTTTCTAATTATATGGGGGTGTGGGGTTTTTTTAAGTTTCTGGACTTTTCTGCTAAAAAACCTATGGCACTTCCTGAAGACTGACTGTTACAGATGTTCCCAGGGTAGCTGGAAAACCCACCCATCTCTGATTAACAAACAAGAATGTTCATATTCTCCAGAAATGTGTTTTTTGAAGTGAAAGGCCGGGGTTTTTGCCGATGGATTTTGGCATAGCATCCACAAGTGGTGCCATACCAGGGGCTGTTCCTTCAGCAGTGCTGTGCAAAGCGCCCTCCCCTGCCACGAGATGTGGCTGTGGCTGCAGAGCTGTGTGGATGCTCATCCACACTGGGACTGCCACTTCTAATTCTGGACCAGTCTTCTGTAGAGTCAGACCTTGAAAAAGGCTGGAGAAAACCAGGTTGCCTCTGGCACATACTGAAGTTTCAGTAGTCCCAGCCCTTTGTCTTTCAGTCCCACTGAAACTGAGCTGACTCCTCCTGCCAGGTCTGGATGAAAGTAGTTGACAGAGTTGACCTGTACACCATTTCTGTAAATCTGGGAGATTTTCTTATTCTACTCCTTGTTCCACTGGAAATATGTGAGTGGGACTGAGGGAGCTGAATGAAACTGCTGCTTTTTTCAGGGGCAAGCACTGAAATATTTCCCCCTAAGGCACAAGTTGCAGATGTGATCTAGAACATTTACCTGCAGCTGATGCGAAACTTAGTGGAACTTTGAATGTGTGCTAAACAAAGTAAGTAGGAACCATTTAATTCTAAATATCCCAGCTGAGTCTAGACCTTCATTCAAGACAATTTTGGATGCTACTTGAGGCCTAAGTTGCTGAAGAGCCCTGGTTTCACCCTGAACATTGTGGCGAGATGAAAAATAAAGTGAGGGAATACTCAGGCAAGTTTCTGAGCCTGTTTATGGCTGCGCTAATGATGGTGAGGAGAATGGCCACTGTCTTTGTGCCTGGTGTGACAGACTGTCCCCTGCCAGCAGCCTCCACAGCCATGTGGCACAGTCAGGGCTGGGTGGATGAGAAGATTTACAGTGTTTCTTAGAAAGAGCCCAAGATTGATACTAGAAGGACATGCAGAATTTGTAAGCTGCAGCAGCCTAAGTTCAGGTTGGATGCAAACACAGTAAGGATTTTGGGGAGTTGGAATGTGGGCAACCTCAAGAATCCCAGCTCAGATACAGAACAGACCCTTTTCCTGACCTATAACCACGTTGAAAATTAAACAGGGAGAAATTCCACCTTCAATTAGATAAATTCTTCCTTCAAATTTGTCATGGCTTTTTGCATGCTTACTCACTGATACCAGCATATATCAAAGTAAGTTAGGTCACTAACGAACGTATCAGTTGTTAGGTCACTTCTCAAACGGGAGTGATTTGTATCAGCCATGCACTGGAGGAATGGCTTTGCAGCCCGCTGGATACCCTGTCCCACTGACTTCACCAGGGGTTACGTGACTGTAACTGGGACTGTTGCTGACTCCAGAGACCTTGGTGAACACCATCCATGTTCTAACTCCCCACCGACTGCTACACTTTTTGCAGCGAGACTAGAAAATGGCATAGGCACCTGTAGGGATGTTTCCAAAATGCTGTGTTTCTCCTCCTTTTCTAGGTGCTGCAAGCTCTCCTTTCTCGTCTTCTTCCCAGCCAAGGAAATATTGCTCCAGTGCATAACTGAAACCAGGTATTTATGACATTTTTGGGCTGCTGACATGTACTCTGGGAGGAATTGCTGCATGTCCTTCTCCCAGCTGAAAACCAAGTAAAACATTAACCATAACACTGATTAATAACTAGCTGTGATTTCTGTTAACAAAGCTTTTTTACACACATGGTGGAGAAGCAGCAGGCTGTGTGTTGTTAGCAATATATTGTCTCCTCACTATTGTTAGAGAGACATTTCATCACCTCATTTTATTTGTTCCATCTGTTTCATACTGACTTTGCTATAATGCTACTTCGAGAATACTGTGATCGTTTGTTTGTATTGATATCACAAATAAATATAAAAATGTTTTTGAAAGCACCATAAGGATGGAGAGTTTGATGGGATTATGGCAAAAGCAAGCAAGCTGTGAACAGAGACACAGACTGCTGCAAGAATCCCTGGAAGAAATGAGTTAGAGGTTATTAAGGAAGAAAGGAGAAGAAAGATGTTCTTGTGACTAGGGCACTGGACTGATATTAAAGAGGTCTGGTCTTTGTTCCTGGATACATTATTGGATTCCTTTGCGACCTGTGACAAGTCACTTAGTCTCTCATTGCCTCAGTTCTTCACCACTAAAATGGAAGTAAATAAAATTTCTTTACCTCATCAATCTATTTCAGAGACAAATCCATTCAAAAGTTATGAAATGCTCAGCTGTTAAAGTGATGAGCACAGGGCAAAATGGGTAAATCAATGATTTCTAACTCTGCTTGTGATGAGTTTAGTGAGACATTTCTCCAGTCAGTGAACCTGCTATGAAGACAAACACTGGCTTTTTCCTAGTCAGAGAAATATCAATGACCAGTTTTGTGTGAAGTCATAACAAAGTCTGAGATATTTTTAATGATAATGTATCAGTAAAGGAAAAAAAAAATGAAACCCCCTTTTTTCTTATTACATCAAGGAAGAAAAGACCCAAGAGAGAGAATGATAGATGTCCTAACTGTATAAAATGAAAGCTTCAGTAGAGAAAACGTACAACTTTTCTATCGCTGGGAAACTTTTAAAGATTAAAACATACATGAGCTTGACTTTTCACTGCCAGGTGCCTTGCACAGTCAATTACACCCACTAATGGTGTGAATAAAGTGCTTCACGTATAGCTGGTTGCATTTTATACTCCCCCTGCACCATAAATGACCACACAAGGCTATAGGCATGGAGAATCCATTTCCCATAGATTTCCAGTATATCACAACCCGAGGATGTTGCTTTATTCTTCAGTGCCTTCTTTGTCACCAAAGCTAGAGAGATATGAGGTAAATTCTATCTGTGAATCACACCCAGAAAGCTTCCTAATCCGAGATAACTACTACCTGATGCCATACGTGTTTGGAACTGATAAGGAAATCTTTTAAATTTCCTATTATCTTTGATTAGATATGGGTTTCGGTTTTGATTTAGTGTTAGGCACCTACTGTGAGGAACAAAGGAGGTGTCACAGATAACAGAGAGGTAATTGTTTTTAAAAGTGAGATCCCTAAGAGAATAAAAAGCAGGTTGTTGAATTTCTTCTCATTTTATTGATTATCCTTTCACTATGATTATCCAGCTGCGGAAACATATGCTTTCAAAGGAGATAATCTTATCTGTGAGATGACTAACATGCATCTAAATTTTCCGTCGTTACATACCACTGACATGTCTTTAAACTAGATCCTTCTCCTGAACGTGTCCAACACCAATGACACCGACTGGTTTTCCTTTAGGATGAGGACAAGCAATTTGCTTTGAATCACTGTGTTCTTCCTTCATGGCTCACGTGCTTGAAAATTATTTGCAGGCAGATGCTGACAATTTCCTGAAGAAACTTCATGGTTCATTACCTCCCTTTATGATAGCAGCAAAATAAATTGCTGTGAAGTCAGTTAATGTGATAGAAAATGTTCACATTTCCAATAATAATAATAATAAAATCTCAATCCTGCTTTCTAAACTCTCCCAAAATACTTTCCAAATCACCTCCCCTTCTGCTCTTGCACGCAGATACTGAGTATTACTTTGTGCTAAGTAGAACAAAGGTTGTCTCGGCGATGCAAATACTGCTGGTTTATGATGCTGCTTAAACAGATTCTTCAGGAAAAACAACGTGCATAATTTAGTGCGGCTGCCGGGTGAGCAGAGGAGGAACAAGGAGTGGGGCTTGTTGCTTCTGCCGTGTGCTGCTCGCTAAGTCCCTGACATGAACTGGAATTACAGCAGGCAATAGAATATTGGTTAAATACATGCTCACGTTTTCCCTAGAGAGGGATGGTCGTAATATAATGAGCGTATAACTACTGTGTGTATTCTGGTGATCATAAAATGAGTACTGGTGGTACAGTAAGTAAGAAAGAACAGGCAATCAGGCTTTGCCAAGTTCCAATGTCTTTGCTATACTTGATATTAGCACTATTTGGAAGTAGCTGTGCTGGTTTCTGTTTTCCTGAATGGTCTAATGGCCAAGTTGTCAAAGAGGCTTTAACTGAAACAATTCTCATGTTAAGAGGGAATTAATATTGGGATGCTCTGGAGTTTGCTCCTGCCACTCAGGAGACGGTTTTTCTCCAGGGCTAAGCTTGAATTCTGGACTGTGTTGGCCCAGAGTTTGTGTATTATCATGGCTCATGACTCTCAAAAGGGCAAAATGCAAGGAAGTGCATAAAAATATTTGCTGCAAGAAGGGGTGGGTAGGTGGGCAACATTAAAGTGGATTCTCTTGATCGGCACAGAAGATGCTGCCCAAACGAAAGGACAAAAGTGATGCAGCAAAATGTGACCTGACCCAATAAAGGAAAATTATTTTGAAAAATCAGTGCTGAAAAGCTTTCATGGGAGTCAAACAGATGACATCCCTCTATTTTGAATGATACAGGAACAGATTCTGTAACGGTGGCTGCACCCAGGGTGAGCAGGTAGCTATGACCTCTGCAATTTGTGTGTGTGTGGACAAAGCACGCAGGCAGCAAATCATAATCTCATAGTGAGCAAATCATTGTCAAGAGGAGATTTGCATCCAAAAAGCATGCCCTTAGACAGAAGATAAACATTCTAAAGCCTGTATTTACCCCATGTAGCACATGTTTAACTCTGGGTGATGTGATTTCACTTAAGTTGAGGCTAATAGCGCAGCTCAGACTCCAGGGGTATGCAGAGATGAGCAGTGTTTCAAAGTGTGGATCGCTGGACTGGCTGACCATTTCAGATGGAAGAAAGAAATAGGGTTTCTGGGGATTGGATGAAGCCAGGGCTTGTGTCCTGTTTCTTATTTTTTCCATTAAGCCTGATCAGTACATAAAGGGATAGAATCGAAATGCAGACCTGTAAGTTCATCGCTGAGATGAAAGAAGACACTCAGCATGAAGGCACAAAGGCACAAGAAAGAAAGACAGGGAAGTAAAAGAGGAAGCAAAAGGCAGAACTTCAGTAGAAAAATCCAAAGCATCAGAATGGCTGATTTCAGCTTCAGAGAGTCGCCCTGAGCATACATTAAACTGGGTTCAGCTGCTGTATGTACCATCAAATATTTCATATTAATAATTAACTAGTCACCGGCTGTCAGAGCAAGATTCAAATGGATGGAAGGGGAGTTTGGGTCACCTTCTCTAGGACTGAGAGTTTTAATGAAGGGATAGCTTTACTGCACTGTTGAGGAATGATGAAATACTAGGCAGAAGGATTAAGGGATATACATCTTGAAGGATCCTTCCATGCTCGCTCCCCCATAGGACAGTATTTAATTTTCTCTTTTTATTCTTCTCCTTGATACACTGCCAGTGTGTACTCATAAAGGGCTTGGTCTCGCCTGCCAAAGTGTGATGTACCCCGATGTACATGTCTGGAAAATCAGCTTACATATATGCAAAGTCAACAGCAAAGGCACTGTGTATCAGGAACATGACTGCATGCAATGGCTGTTATAAATCAGAGTGCTTGGTGTGTCTTTGCTGGACACGTTCTCATTTATCAAGGTGATTTTTAAACCTGTGCCTAATTCCCATGCGTGAGAAATGGGAATTCACTGAAATCTCTTGCAATGCCTTGTTCTGGCTTCAGATTTTCTCCCCAACACCCCTGTTCACCTTCAAACCTACTTGAACATGAACATAAATGATAGACTACGGGGCACTGGGTTTATTGCCTTCCTATCGATCACTGGCGGGCGGTTACAACTCATGCCATCGCATGAACAGCTCGAAATGGCACAGTCAAACCCCAGGCTTTCCTTGCTCCTCTCATGAAGGAGAGAACGAGCCCAAAAAGACACCAAAAGCCCTTTGCAGCCTTGGCTGCGGGACCCAAAGTGACCACTGCTTCAGGGAATTGCTCCATGGGAAGCAACAAGCAGGACTTAGGAGAAAAACTGAAGAAACAACAGTTTCTTCATAATCAACTGGAAATGTTTATGAAGTCAGGCTGCCATTTGCATCTCTGTCTTGGGGTGAAAAATGAGCATAAAAGCTATGCAGAATTACCTTTTTTCTAGTCCTGCAGAAGGACAGACAGACACAATGACAAACTCTGAAAGCCCAGAAGAAAAAGTGGCACATTTCAAAGAGCTAATTACAATTTCTTTCCCTTAGAGATTAATCCACTGACTGTAATTAAGCTCCCTCTATTTTTGAGATCTTGGCAAGATCTAAGAAAAGCGTGAGCAAACGAGAGAGTGCCCTTGCTAGCCAAGCAGATTTTTTTACTAAGCTCTATCAGCCCTAATTAATAGACCTTTGTGTAAAACCAACGAGAAATCAGATTTCCAATAGAGCTGAATCAAATGGCCTTGGCTACCTCTGCACACACAATTTGTTAGGAGCCTGGCCACAGCCAGGATTTACACATTCAGAGGATGAAAAGGAGGCATAGGGGGGAGGCAGGATGAACAAGCTCCCTCTGCCCCTACTTCTTCTTCTCCTTTGCTGCTGCTTTGTTCTGTTTGTAATCTTACCAGATGGCTAAAACAGCCTAGAGAAGAGATTGCCTGAAACAGGCAGGTGATGAGGCCAGCAGCAGGGACTCCGTCAGCGATTGAAGAAACTGATACCGCTCTCTAACCCTTGCTGCTAACAAAACCCTTTGTTATTCTTTTGCTCACAGCTATGTTGCATTTTGTGCCTTTCTGACGGACAAGAAGGATGCCAGAAACCAGATCCTCAGCTGGCACGGGCGAGGTAGCATCACTAACATCCCTAGAGCACGGCTGATCTGTGCTAGCTGCAGCTTTAGCCCTTAATTGCTGCACAGCCCAGCTCTACTCTTCTCCTTATGGCCTCTCCCGTAAGTATGCAGGCATGCTCCTCTCGGAGCAGGGAGGGCCTAGCCCTTTCTGACAGCTGTACCTGGCAGACAGCATGTTTTTCTTTCCACCCACACCAGGGTAATGCTATGGGCAAACAGCGGTGCAACAGAAACTGAACTGGGTCACAGAGAGCACTCAGAGATCCCCAGAAATCTCTAGAGACAATATTGACTATGCCAACACCACCCTCAAGAGCAGACTTGACTGTTTTCCATACTGGGAGTCTGTAAGCACAGTGTCTGCCTGGGCTCAAGGTGTGCTCTCTACAGCAGCTGCAGGGATTGTGCGTGCCTGAGCCTGCTATGTGGGCTAGGATGCTCCCAGGTGCATCCAAACAGTCCAAGAGCAAACTGTTTGTGAGGCAGCTGTATGGACTGAGAGTGGGTGGGATGTGGGGCAAAATACGTTCACAGCCACTCTGGGGCTGGTTTTCAAAGCCACCAGGTCTCTTCATGTTCAGTGATCCTTTGTAATACAGATCAAAACCGTGGCACTGCCTGTAAAGGTTGAAGCAACTCATTCTCCATTTCCACTGTAGCTCCCAGCAATTCAGTGTGAAGAATTACCCCTTTAAGAAAAAAAATAAAAAAGGAAAACAACACCCAACCTGTCAGGTATTTAATTCCATGCAATACATTTTCTGACCTTACTCTCACAAAAGTTAACAGTGAAAATCCAGTTGACTTGAGTGGGAGCAGAATTAGGTCCTATTACTGCACTGATTAAGGTGTAAGAGCAGAACAGGGCCCGCAGTGCTTTCCAGCTGTTGTACAGTCAAAGACCCAGCTTTGTCAGTTCTTTGGTTTGCGGATCATAATGACATAAAGTACATTTATGTGCTAAACAACAATAGAAAGCTTGTCTTGGTAGTTAAAAAAACAAACTGAAAGCTACAGGACAAAAGCTGAAATACCATAAAAATAAGGTAGGCATATTGTTCCTATCTAAGCTTATATACGGTATAAATGTCTTTTGTCTGTTTTGTTTGGTTTTTTTTTCTTTCTGGAGAATTAAGCATTGAATTTAAAAAAAAAAAAAAAAGAAGGAAAAATTACTATTTCTTTTCTTAATCCTCATTATAATTATCTTTTAATCCCTTCCAAAACTTTTTTTAATAGGACCTTAATCGTGTCAGTTTCTCACTCTATATCATTGCCAAACACCGCTCAGACTTCTAGTATATCTTTTACAAGTGGAAGCACTTCTACTCAAAACGTAGAAGTGTTTATTTGAACCAACAACTCTTGAAACATTATGAAGTTTGAACACAGACATCTCATATAGGAGGTTTTTCTCTGGGAGTTTGAGAGCTTTCTTCTACAAGTGCAGTGATCAGGATGGGAAGAGCATTACCAGTTCTTTTTACCTCTACCACTCTACTATCAGATTTGTTTCTTACCTGTGGTCATCTTGAAGTGAGAGCTACAAGATCTACAGAGAGAAGGTAAAGGTCTTAAGAAAAAGCTGATCATCTCACAAAAGGCCAGAAATACGAACGCTCTTCTGAAGTTTCCTCGATCGGGATAGTATTATGGCAAATCTTTCAAGCTTTGGCAATGGAGATAAGTTGCCCAGGGAACACGAGAAACAAAGAAAGAGGCTGGCAGTTTGTCATGATCAGAAGCAGGAGAACTGGAATGTTATCGTCACATCTGGAGGTATCGAGTCACCACCAGGTGCTGAATCAGACATCTGAACAAAGAACCTGCAAGAACCAACTGGAAGAGGGGACACACAGGTGGTGGAGTGGGAAGCTGAGAAATGCTGCTTGTCTAAAGCCAGAGGAATCTCAGAAAAGCCCATAAGGACTTTCCAGCTGGTCCCAGTCAAGACAGAAGATGCAGAGAGTCATCAATCCAAAGGGGCTGGCAGTGCCTGTGGCTCTTGGAGGGACGGGTGTATCCCACGGCAGTTTTCTGCTTTGCAGAAGTGAAGGACAACATCACAATAATGAAAGACACTGATGTCGGGCATCCCAGGTTGATATATGGGGTGGGGATCTGCACTTGTGACATTAGCTTCACCCAAGGCACTGTCCATTAAGAACATCGGTACATTTTAGACCATTACAGATCCTAACCAGCCTCTCTGAAAGGTTATAGGCTGCACTTTCAAGCAATGAATTAAAGACACTTATTAAAGTGCATCTAATCTTACGTGCTCTTAATCTTTCTATATAATGTGCAGTAAAACTGCATTATCACACACCCCTTTCTCTCGGGACGCACTGGCTAGACTTCCTTGGCCAGTAGCAACGTTTCCTGAGTTTCCAGAAATGACGAATGATTTCTTAATGCAGGAGTGCTGTGGCTTCACTGCAGTCACAAAAGCAGATTAAATTAGTATTGACCTTGGTGCTGCAGTAGCCGTGCGGGTATCAGGAGAACATATGACATCTCCGCGTACTAGTTCTCATTCCGCTTGAGGAAGATGAGGTCATCACTGACCTAAAAATTGGCAGCTGTGCCTGCACCAGTGAAATCAGCCTGGTTTCATTGACCTTGTAAAGAAAGTACCAACATCTATCACGTGTATTTGGAACTTCAAAAGGGAGAGTTTTCCAAAAACTCAAGCCTCTTGCTGACATAACCGATTTGTAATATGGGAACCATTGCCTCAAACTGGGCATTGTTTCGTGCTGTCCTACTGGCATCCCTCAGCCTTGCTTCTGCAGTCACATGGGGAAGATCTGCTGCCGGAAAGATTTCCAGGCTGAAGGGGTGGATGGACAGTGAAGCTAAAAACTGTAAATAACACCCAGTGGTGGGGAGAGCTGAAGGAGTCACTCACACAGCTTGGGTCTAAATGGCTAAAGGCAATAAGAAGGTGTTTTTGTCATGTTAAGAAATAAATTTGTATGTCAGCTAAGGCTCCACTGCTGTTTGCAGATGGTGGGTGTGTGAATTTGATCTCAAAAAGGCAGACATTTTCAAAGAGATTTTTGTGTTGTAGGTAGGGTGGAGCAGGAGGATATATCCAGCTCAGATGAAGTTAGAGCTGGGAGTAGAAACCTCTAAAGTACAGAAAAAGGTGCACGAAGCAGCATCTGCTAAAGATCAAAATTTTAAATCAGCCTATTCAGATTATGTATAGCCAAGAGGATGAAAGGAGTGAGTCAAGGTGCTCAGAGCTTGAAAAAACTGGATATGTAGGCTGGGGCCGAGCAGTGTAATTAAGGGAAGTGTGAGACCCTGGTCAAAATATGAGAAGAGTGAATTCAGGACTCTACAAACAATAAACCAAGCTCTAGTTACATCCAAAATGGTAGCAAATGCAAGTCAGTATGGTTTCAGGCGTGGCGTGTCTCATCACACAAACCTCTTGCCCTTTTTCGATAGGATTATTGGTCCACAGAGCTGCATCGATACCTGTGCTTATACTTCTCAAAGCCATTTGACTTCATTCTGCATTATCTTCTGATTGAAAAACTTGCACAGAATGAAGAGCCCTTTCCTGGAAAGTGATACTGAACAGAAGGACACGAGGGTCATTGCAAATAATTACCAAACCACAAGCACTTAATGCAGTGTGGTGGGAAAAACTGGCCAGTGCAACCCATAGATGTATAATAAAGGAATATGAAGTAAAAGAAGGAAAGTGATTTTGAATTAATGACAGCTATTACTATACTTTGTCCACTTCTCATTTTCATGCTTCAAGGAAGATGTGAAATACTGCAGGAAATTCAAAGGACGTCTACAGAGATGACCCAAGTGCTGGAAGGCAAGTCCCGAAGACAAGGCTTAGGCAGGCTGAGAAGTGACTTGATCTGTGTTTATAGATATTTACACAGAGAAATGAGACCTAGGGCGATATTTTAATGCCATATATAAAAATATAACAAGATCCAATATCTGTAAGCTGAAGTTAAATGAATTCAGCCTTGAAATAGAAGCACCTTCCTAGCAGTGGTGGTAAATAGATACTGAAACAGCTTACCACAATGGTGATGGCCTTGACACAGCTTCATGTAATTAGGATGAGATCAGCTGCCTTTCTGAATGATGCATCTTTCTCCCACTGCTGTCAGAATGCCTATGGTGATACAATTGTTTCTGGCTTTGTAAGGGAGGAGGGTGAGCTCCACACCTGAGATCAACCACAGCTGTGGTGAAGGCAGGGTGAGGAGGGATGCAGCTGTTGGGTGGCATGAAGCATTGAGAGCCAGGTTGGTAACTCAGAGCTCTGCATCAGGGGCAGAAATTTGCTGTTGGGAACATCTGAACATTACCTCCTGATTGCTTCCTGTCTGCAGTGGTGGCCACAGACATTGCAGGAAATAGGTATTTCTCCTGTACTGGGCCTGTGCCTGGGAGTCCCAAGGCTTAATTATAGTTTTTAGACCTTGTTTTGCTCACATTATTGAGGCTACCTAAGGTTTATATATAGGACAAAAATTATGCTTGTTAGAAGGAAAGTTAAGGAGCAAAACACAGATAACTTTTAAGTGATGATAGTTTATGGGTGGAAGTTTAAGTAAATTTAAAAAAAAAGGTTTGACAGCTATCTGTAAAGCATGAACCTGTCTGATTTAGACCAAGGAGCACAGTGGTTTTCACAGGCTGGCCTGAGGCCATGAAAGGCAAAGCTCACCGCCAATGTCTTAGAAATGCTCTGCTGTCTCTGGCCTTTTTGGTCCCACAGCTTCCTTCACTGCCACCATCTATGTTTGGCTGACCTGACCCTGCTGTCACCTGGCCAGGGCAGAAAGCCGTGGGAAAACTAACTCCAGAAGAAAAGGTGTGTTGCTCCCTGCTGGTTCAGCTACTGTACTGAAGAATCCTGACCTCAAATGAATGCCAGCACCCTGGAGGAAAGAGGACATGAGTAACTCATGGGGATGATGATGAGGTGAAGGACTGCTCATTTTGGCGATGGTTTGCCTTAGGTACGATGTCAGGTTATGCTCAAAAGCCACATGGGTCCACCCATGCCACCTCCTAACCTCAGAAGAAGACCTTGCCATCACAGGAAACATTAAAGGCCCACAGTTCAAGGAATCACAGAATGGATAAGGTTGGAAGGGACTACAGTGGGACATCTGGTTTAACCTCTCTGCTCACGCAGGGTCATCCTAGAGCACATGGCATAAGATTGCATCCAGACGATTCTTAAATGTCTCCAGTGAGGGAGACTCCACGATCTCTCTGGCCAATCTGTTCCAGTGTGTGGCCTTCTTGTTCCAGTGTGAAGTTCTTCCTCATGTTCAGGTGGAACTTCCTGTGTATCAGTTTCTGCCCATTGCCTCTTTTCCTGTTGCTTGGCATCACCAAGAAAAGCCTGGCTCCATCCTTTTGACAGCCTCTCTTCAGATACCGATAGACATTGGTGAGGTCCCCTTGTAGTTGTCTCATCTCGAGGCTGAACAGGCCCAGCTCCCTCAGCCTTTCCTTGTAAGAAGAGTGCTTCAGTCTCTCAATCATCTTTGTTGCCCTCCACCGGACCTGCTCCAGGAGCTCCAGGTCTCTCTTGTAGTGAGGAGCCCAGAACTGGACACAGCACTCCAGATGTGGCCTCACCAGGGCTGAGTAGAGGAGCAGGGTCACCTCCCTCAACCTGCTGGTAATGCTCTTCCTGATGCACCCAAGATTGAGAAGAACTGGAGTAGGTGATATCATCCTGTCCTTTCCACTCCAACTCGGTGTGCTTCCGCAGTAATGATGGAAAAACCTCAGCTGACAGGAGGACAATGAGAGCAGAGACAACAACATGTTATGTTGGTCTCACATCAAGCATGAAAATGTTTAGCCCCAGCTCTAGGAGAAGGTACAAAATAGGGTTTGTCCTGGGCTCCATTGACCGGCACGTTGTGGACAGTGCTGGCGCAGCCAGCTGGGTTCTTCTGGTGTCTTTCAACAGCTCTGCTTTCTTCTAGTAATTCTGTGTTCATATAGAACAGGTCAGGAGAGAATCTAATGGTTCTAGCAGACATACAGGCTATCAGACATAGCCACAGTTGGATCTGCTCTGTTTGTCAGCAGTGCTTATATGTACATAAATGCACAAAGTTGTCTTACGCTGAGATTTTTCTACCAGGATCATAAATTTACATTAGAGTACTTTTATTATAGTCTGCTTTTCTTGTCATGAAAATATCAGAGTATAATTTAATCCTCCCCTCTTGCTGCCTCTCTTTTCTTTTTCTCTCCTGAAGAGAAGAAGCTTTCAGTAAATAATGGCCAGAAGGTGCCCCGAGGAAAGCATGGGCCCCCATAAATAGGAAATGAAACAGAAAGCTGCAATCATGAAAGAAAGGGCTAGAAAAGATTTTAATAACATTCTTCAAAAGGTGTCTTGTGAGCGCTCACCACAATGTAAACCTCGAGCATTTAAGTTCTCCTGAAACATCTTCTAAAGGCTAAAAGAAATGTTTTTCTCCTGTAGTGTTTCTAAATCCCTGTGACTTTTTAGCAATACGTTTTCTTATAAAGCTAGTACGTGATAAAGGGAAACCAGGTCAAAACCCTTGCGAAAGCTTGTACCAGCACCAGCCGATATGGTTCACACCAACACCATCCCATGCAGCTGTTATTAGCATTCCCTTCCTAAAGTCGGTGAGAGCAGCCCTCCGGCTGACTGCTCTGCTCCGAGGGGCTGACTGGGATGCTGGCACAAGGCAAATGTTGCAGGTTTGGCTGTTTTACAATTTGCTGGTAAAGCTGCACAGAACCGTATGATGCCTGCAGCTATGACCAGGGTTGATGAGTAAAGGCCCTCTGTCTGAAAAATTACCTTCTAATCCTGAGGTTGCCACTCTCCCAAGGACAGCAGAGGCTGGATTTGAAGTGGGGGAGGCCAGTAGGCCACAGTGCCTTTCTCAGCCCTGAGGCAGACAGGAATCTGCAGCAGGAATTGCCCTGGAAGCTGAACTCTGAGCTCCTCGGCACCCCTCTGGACTCCCAGCCCTGCGACGCTGGCCACTGCAGGAAAGAAAATCCCTGAACAAAAGGCACACGTTAAAATATCCCAGTGAAGAAAGGCATTCTGCAGCACAGGAAGCAAGCATGTACTGGTCAAAGAATTAGATTACTCAAGGTGGTGACTCACCCAGTAACTATTCAGTATTTGTGGTTGAAAGGGAAACCTTTGCCAGAAAATGACTAAAATCCATTGGCACAGGCTCTAAAGGAATCATGACTGGGCCTAAATGACTGTGTACGCAAGTGAGTTATTTTTCCACCCCTTTCCACTGAAGCAAGGCGGAGGATAACAAAAAAAGAAAAAACACCATCCCTGTTTACGTAGGTTATTACAGTGCTGGAGTTGCCTCGGGGGGCCTTTCCAGCAGCCGCTGTCGCTGGGGCCAGGTTCAGGCTTACATTTCCCTGTTCAGGCTGGGCTGTGATTTTTGTGTTCATTTTAAAGGCTTGAGCTGGCAGTGTACAGCTAGCTCCGGGGCATTAATTCTTGCTTCACTGAATGGTATATAGGAGGAGAAAGAACAAATTCCAGGATCTCGCAGTTTTGCCACAAAAATGAAAAACAGAATGACTGGCTTTTGCAGGCTGCACCGAGATAATCTGGGACTAATCTCAGCTCGATCTCTGCAAACTGCTGAGTGTGGCTGTGGCTTGTTGCTCAGCATCTGGCAGGATCAAACCAAAGTCATCTCAAGTAACTTGGAGAAAGTACTGCAAATATACGCTAAAAAGCAAGGGCACAGTGTGATCAAGAGACAAATGAGATGCCTATTTTTCTCCCTACTGATCTCCAAAGTTGTTTTCATGTTACCCTTTCCTTTGTTTAATTCTGAGATCCCCAATGCCCTGATTTTTTTCCTCTCTGCAGCCTAGCAAACCTTATTTACTGTCTTTGTCAAAGGTCAGTGAAATATTTTGGTGGCAAGGGCTGTCAGCAAACATGCTTAGAAAAACTTGAGTGTGTTTGGTTGCTTTTGTCAGTTTTTTGTAACTGTAAGGGAACTATGCAGTAAGGCAATAGCCTGGCATGCACAGATGTGTGTTTGCCTCCAGTAAAGGTTAAAGCACAGCCCTGGCATCATTTAGAGAAGCCTTCCCGCACCTGCTTTTCATTTCCTTTTGCTATTTCTGGTAATGAAAATTGGAAGTGTTGCCATAGATTTGGGATCTAGAAGGCCTGCTGCACGTTTTCTTGTTCCTTAAAGGCGAGCCTGGAATTAAATCAATGTTTAGGACTCAAAAAGATGAAACCAGGGAATTTCTGGAAGGAGAAGAAAAGGAAAAAAGCTTGGTCTCCGCTATTATTTTTTACTATAGCTGGGAAACTCAAGTTGCCTTTTGTTCTTTTCAAACCTCCACCGGTTTTGCACCAGAGAATCCACTGTGTGCTGGAGCTGCCCCTTTCTGGGGTTTAACATGGAAACAACAGAACTGCAGTCTGTTTTACGACAAACCATTGAGCTTCCTGTAGCAACAAATTCCTTTCCAGCACTTTCTTCCCCTGCTCGCCAGTCTGCCTTTTGTTCTCTGTCTTTCAAAGCTTGGCTGTGCCGCTTGAAGGAAAGGGGCTGGCCCAGCCAGATGCACTTTTTTGCTGCTTCCACACTTCCCCCACCCTGACTGCTACTCAGACATCCCCGTAGATTCTGGCAGCAATTCGGGTGCTCGAAATCCTCAGGGAGATCCTTGATCATGTCTCCCCCTCCACTATCGTCACCTTGCTTCAGCAGGATCTTTGGGTGTGTTCTGTTTTCCTGGGTGGGATTTCTCAACCCCCTGAGGGAGAGCAGTACTAAATTCCCACCAGCCCTGACAAAAGAAACTGCTGCTTTAATGTCTCTGTAAACAGTGCAGACAAAACCCTCAGAGCAACACTGCATGTAAGTTCCTATCTCACCTGAGTGTTTAGAGTATTTCCCCAGCACACACAAAAGCCCAAGCTTAACTCTTGTGCTGCCTCGTGTGGAGAAACCACTTTGAAAGCTTGCATTCCATGGGATCCTAACTCTCCCAGCAGGGTATGGGCCCTTACAACTGGAATATCCTCAAAAGAGGAAGTTAAGACCCATCCAAAGAGTTCATAGCTCGGCAGCGAGGGCAGCCCGTGTACATGGTGAGCGTCCCGCACTCACACCGTGCTCACATCGAATGTAGGGGGCTGTCAGCACAGCTGCTTTCCCAGCCAGTACCGTGCCTGTGGACCGATGGGCAGACAAAGCTGGGACAGAGCAGGAAAGCTCTTTGCCTCCTATACAAAATGACTCGGCAAGTTTTGGCAGCCAGCTCCAAGTGAGAATTCCAAATGGAGCAAAGAACGTAGCTGTCTTTGAGGGGCTTTGCCCAGTCTGCTCTGGGAGCTAATGGCCACCTACTTTCACTCCCTGCTCACCCTGCCAGTGTTTCAAGAGCTCACTATTTGGCTTTTCATCCTCTGCACACAGCCTGTGGGGAATGTGGGTTTCTGCCCTGCGGCTACGATTCCTATAGATCCGAACCGCTAAGTCAGGCAGCGCTGAGACTGGAGCAGATTTAGCCTCGGGTGTGCCAGCACTCTCAGGCATGTTTGCAGATCTCGTCCTATGATTCCAACCTCCTCTTTCCCTGACAATGCCTTTTGTCCTCCACAGTTTTTTGTCAAATGGCAGTGATGTGCTGTCCGTGTCCCATTTTAAATACATGTGAATGCGTAGATCAGAGAGTTTAATTTTAAGACATAGACGAGACAATCTCCAGATGTTCCTGCCTGCCTCAGCACCTCTGTGTTATTTGGGGTGTGGGATTTTATCTACGAAGTGACATTACTGCTCTTCCCGCTCTCTCTGCTTTTAAATCCCTTTTGGTGCCTCTCTATGCTTTTGCACTCCATTAAGGTTATTAGCAGACACTTAGGAAGAGCGTAGTTTGGCTTATCCGCTCTGAGAGCATCTCATCTAAATGAGAACTTTACAGGCAGGTTTCAAACCCCACAGGTCAGTGTAGTGTTTTCCAGACACTGCACGCTCTCTTTTAGCATTCATGAAGCAGACTCCATCACTGTCTCACAGCTCGGGAAGGGATTCTCTCTGCTAGCTAATACCCTTATTTTAACATGTAGGACAGAATCCCAATTGCTGTATACAAAGAGCAAAACTGAAGATGACAGGCCTTGAAAAAATGAGCAGGATCTGGTCCCCAGTTAAGTGCAGCACTGTGCTTAGCTCCAGGGAAAGCAGGAAGGATGCAGAAAAGTGATCTCCGCTGAGGCATTCCTTTACTATGGGTTTTGTAGCTCATCTTTATTCTCTGTCAGAGTTTCCTCCACCTTCTTTAAACCACAGTAGATTGTGTGTGCTCTTTTGAAAGAAACATGCAATTGTTAATCAGTATTTCTGATGCACAAAGGAATGTAACAGCAGAAGCTTTTGACTTTGGCAGTGTCAAATTGTCCCCATTTACTCATGGTCTTTTTTTTTTTTTTTTGATAATATATGCTGAAAGTGCTCTAACATCCCCCACCACTGTAAGGCTTGAGACTTAAAACAACAACCCCATCCTTTCTGCCTCTGGCACTTTTTGATGCTTAACCATCTACTGTCACCAAGTCATGGTGAGAATCATGTGCTCTGCAGTGCTGACTGAGCAGGTGACATTTGGCATTACCAAGCCACAGAAATACCCAAAGCAGTGTCCATACAAAGCCTGGAGCCCCAGACAGCCTATCTATTGCAGGCTGGGCAGAAAGCTGAGGGAAGCACCGGGAACCCCAGGAGCTGTGAAGGGCTCTGGTGGCAGTGCCACTGCCCACCTTGCCTGTGCTTCCCAGATTAAACGTTTTCCTCATGAGGTGCCCCATGTGATTAGTCTTGCTTTGGTTCAAACCTCCTCAAGTATTACTGGGATATGACATCATCCTCAGTGTTCAGCCTTTCAAACAAATGACATTCACAGGAAATAATTGCTGTGAATATGAGTGATGTGTTTTTTCTAACCTAATTTTTTAGGAGGAAATATGACTGAGTAAATGGCACTTGGTCAAGAACACTCATTTGTGCCGATGAAGAAGCAAAAGTTTGAAAAAGCCATGTTTGAAGGAGAGCTGACCTCCTGCAGCAGGGTGTTGCAGCCCCTTTGCTTCAGGTGCTTGTTGATTTTCATTTGCTGTGGTGCTCTTAACTCAAAATTTTCTATGAGAAAATAACTGCCGTTGACCTAATGATGCTAGTCTAGACAGAATGATAATAATAATAACAACATCACACCCAGCACACCATAATAGATCACAGAAAGACTTTCCATCAAAAAAAACCCTTAAAAAGCACATTTACTAGCCCTTTTTTTTTTTTTCTGATTAAATACCACACACTCAACTTTGAAGAATGCATCTGAGGATGAGACATATGGATGTTTCACTTGGACACCTGCATTGGCTCATAGATAAGTAGGACAGGAATCTGGTCTGTGCTGCTCTGGCAGAGTGCACAGGACACCAACACCTCCTGACTCTGGGCAGGAAAAGATTTTTTTCAATCCCAAATAGCTGGCAAGAACATGGACCGCACCTAGGCAGGGCTCCATTTCATCAATCCCCTCTGATGCCAGTGGTCTCTCCTGTTGCAGGAGAGCTTATTAGGACAGCTTATTTAATCACCCATACTTCAAGACTAAAGGCCCGCAAGTGCTTTCTGCATGAGGTTGACTCAGGATACAACTGGCTTTGGATGGAACCGTGGCAGCAGTGTAATTATGTGCAGAAAAACAATGTAATAAACTGGGACTAGAAGGGAACACTTTCCCCACGCTTGAAATTACCTTGAAAACTTCAGGAAAAAGAGTAGCACCTTGTCCTTGGAAATCTGACTCAAGCTCAGCCTTTAACTCCCCTAATGAAAGTGTGTCTGATGGCCTTTTTTCACTTTCTAGTTAGCTCTTAACAAGATGCCTGTTGCATTCGGGTCTCTACCTAAGTGATTGAGATCTTATCCCAAAAGCAAGAAAACAGAAAGTAAAGAAAAGAAACCAACAGTGCAATCGCAATAGATGGAGAACATAAACAAATCTCCGTGAAGTTTTTAGTTGGAGACAGAGCCCCAGAACATGTGATGGGGTAAGCAAATGCATGACAAAAACTTAACACATTCCCTGAAGCTGAAGAAAGAGGCTCACAAATTTTAAACAATCCTTCAGTACCCCCAGTGCTCCTATTTAGGATCAGTGCATTATTTTGCATTCTGGTTAAAAACCAGGCATGGCTGGGTAACTGTAAGGAAGCCAAGCAGCAGAGACAGCTACTGCGTTACTCTACAAAGTAGTTATTGCCATTAGGGGATAAAGGGACACAGCGATTGCCCTTAATTTAGGAACAAAGAGCAGAGGGATGACTAGCAGCTGAGGGAGTCCACAGGCACGTGCACTAACACAGAATCTATAGCATGGGGGCAAGAGGATGCATTTCCAAGATGACATGGAAAGAACCCACTTTGAAGTTCCCAGACTGAGTAAAATCAATATCTAAATGTTTCAGTGAAATGTGTTTGATGTTGTCTACATGTAGAAACCCAATAGAGGCCACTTATTATTGAATAGTACTAGACTGAGCAAAGTAGGTCATATTACAGCTTTGTTTGAGAGGCAGCATTGTACCTGCCAGAACAGCATCCTTAATGCATTGTATCTGGCACTGGAGAATAGGTAGGATACGCACCCAAACCACCCGCAAGGATGTGTACAAAGACGAACAGATCTCATCTGTAATTGTTTTCTGAAACAAACATTGGTCGAATTGCCAGATTCTGTCAAGTGGCTACTTGAACCCATCTCACATACCAAGCATTTGCAAAGTCTATTTATAGAGCGACTGTGACTGCGGTGGTGCTGAAGGTCTGTCAGCATTTCCATTACAGGCTCTTATAACTTGGCGGTACCATGCCCACTCCAGGCTACAGCCTGATGTGAAGGATGGGCTCTTGTTTTAAAACAAACAATACTTCTCCTTACCTTTGGGTTTGTTTCCCTAAATGCATTAAAAAATTGTTGGTGTCTGTTAGACTTTTTTGTTCTTGTTTCTTTTTAAAAACAAAAAAATTGGGGTGGGGGTGTGTGTGTGTGTGTGTGTGTGTGTGTATATATATATATATATATATATAAATAAAATTATTCCTGACTTTTTCAACAGGATGGCCAAAGATCAGACTGTGTTTTCCTGTAGGGAAAACAGAGATGTCTAGAGAATTGGAAATGGCAAGTGGCTGCCCCTGTGCATTATTAACACGGTCACTGGCTGATGGCTGAATGTGACGTGGGGATGTTGTGTTCTGGTGGAATGTGTGTGACACGCTCTTCTAGCCACGCAGAGGACTGTCGGGTGTTCCTCACAAGCTACAGAAAGCTGCTTCACTGTTCTTCTTGACACCCTCTAACACCATCACATCTTTTGGGGCATAGTTTTTCAAGCACACGTGAGTCTGCCCACACCTCAGTCTGGGCATGGCCCCTGCCCGCATGGACACATCTGTTTCTGAGTTCAAGGAAAAGGCTTGCCATTTCTCCTCTCCTTCCTCAAGACCCCTTGGATCTCACCTCGGGGAGAGCCTGGGAAGAGGACAACCCATCCAGTTTGCACAGGGGTAACTTCACTCATGTGTGCTTCCTGAATTGTGGGCGACCCCACCTGTGACAAGAGTGCTGTGCTCACAGCCGTGTTGCGTGTGTGTCTGTACATCAAGCGTGTCTGGAGACCCCTTCTTTACAAACAGGAGGTAGCATGGTGGAGCAGAGTGTGCAGGATGCCCAGGGCACTGCTTGTTTCCACAGGAGCTGTTTTGCTGGTGTGCCTTTCCTCGCTCACTGCCTTGCTCTTGTCGTCTGGCCCAAGAGGGATTGCAGTGCCTGGCAGCCCCAGCTCCTCGCCTCTCGCATGTGGAGTCTGGACGTGTATTGATTTTTCTGCTTTTCTCAGACTGCACTCATCCGTCATTTTATATTACTGGAGATACCATTAACAATAAAAAAAAAGGATGAAAGGTACAGAACCCATTAGAGTGCTTACTTCATGTGTATGAGAGAGTGAGTGAAACAATTAAAAGCATATCAGCTTATAAACATGCTGATACAGTTATTAGCACAGTGAATAACACTCAGAGCCTGATACCAGGGGAATTGAGATGAAATCTCCCCTTTTCTTTCTCTTTCCCTTCTTGGGAAGATGAGAGAGTGATCTGATATTTCATAACCACGCTGAATGTATTCAGCCATAGATATTGTACATGAGCAAGATGAAAAGAAGATTAAATAATAAAATAAAGGGACATTACACAACCACCAGTCCGCAGTTGGCTTCTACGTGAATGAATTTCAGACCCACAGTGGTAAAACTAGAGTGACAGGAAGGTTAAATGTAAAAGGAAGACATAGCAACTCTGTCCTGGAACTAGTTTCTAGTAAGCAGGGAAAAGCTTTACCAAAAAAATAACAATCTTGATCATTCCCATTAATGGAATGATTTAAATCCTTCTAAGAGCCTGATGCCCTGAAAGGATGATACAAGTGAAACTAAAATGTGTGAAAATATTAGATAATAAGCAGGCACTTTATTTTCCTGAACACTCCAGTGTCATTTGCAAGGAAAAACATCTGCAGTGTGTGTTTTACAGCTTTTGTTTTTAATGTCTGCCCTTTTCTCTCAGCAACCTCAGGTGACATGTACGGCATCTGGAGCCCCAGGTAACATCACTCCAGTTGCTAGGGGTGAGCACACCTTGTTGGTGTTGTCAGGTCTCACACTCTGGGGTTTAGACCCACTTACTCCAAAGAGTTGGTGTATGTTTGGTGTCTCTGTGGGCCAGTGGCCCCGCTGCAGATAGTCTGGCACTCCCAGATAGTGTCACAGACGGTGCCCCGGAAGGTCAGGCCAGGTTAAGACCAAGCCACTTTCCAGGCTGACAGTGCTTGAGAACCTGCATGGAACAGAAAGTTATCAAAGAGTTTCACTGCTATTTGGGATGGGAGTTTTTTTGAATGTTTTTTTTTCGATGAAGTCATTGTTGAAAAAGCATGGACTTTCTGTATTTTTATGTTCCTCTTCCTCTTCTCTTTTTAGTCTGTGACACTGTGTAGGAAAGAGCTCCTACTGTGGTAATGTCCTGGATGATGATGTATGGATGTGGGGTGGGTGAGTCAGGCACGACAGGGGTGCAGAGGTGACACAGTTAGCCCAGCTGACTGCACCACGTGGTGGGTGAACCTGTCCACAGCCGCTGATGCACCCTCACCTTTGCACTTTCCCTGCCCTGGGGCACGCTCTCCTTGGTCAGAGCCTGCAGCCCTTGGTCCTGTTGATCTCTATGTTCTTGTGGCTCAGAGCTCTTAAGAGCTGGCAAGCCAGCTGAACTCAGTAAAACATGCGTTTACAAGTTGTGTGGGCAGACACGGGTGTCCACAAAGTGCTCTCTGGGGCAACCACCTTCAGTCTCTCAAGAAAAGGATACATATGAATATGGATCTCAACTCTGCAGAAAGTTGGTTGCTAGCAATTAAGGAGTTTGTGCACACCCAAACCTCCATGAGTTCAATTACATCAGCGCAAACCTCTCTGGACTGATTTAGGATGTGGTTATACCCACTTGCCTTACTGTTTGTGTAGAAGCCTGAGTGAAGACCTGCAAGGGATATCCATGTGCAAAAATCTGCCCCAGGTTCGGTGAAAAGGTGTATTCACACTGATCAAAACCTGCTTAGTATCTCACCTACCAGCTAAATGAAAACAACGTATTTACGTCAGGCTTAATAACTCCCTGTGGAGTAAAGCCATGGTGTCTCAATGCACGGGTTTGTGCATGACAAGGATATGCATGGCAGAAGTTAAAGGGGAAGTAAAAGAGAGCAAAAATGCCCTCAAAGTTAAAGTTAATAATTTGGTAAAGGGAGAACTACTGTGGAAAAAAAAAAACAACCCCAAACTCAACAACAAAACCCAATCTTGTGTAGTATTTTAATCCTGCTTTGAACAACAAGCATTGCAATCCTTTAGCCTCTGATTCAACAACATTTGGAGCAGAGTTAGGCAAGAGAATATGGATCCTGCAAGCCTGAGCGTGTTTTGAGAAGACGCCCAGTGTCAGGACATTTCCATGGCCCTGGGGCAGATGGCAGGGTTGCAGCACACCAGGAGTGGTGGGAAGGCTCTCACCTTCCCTGGTGAGCAGGAGACAAGCGTGCACAGGGATGGCAAATCTCAGCCCTGGTACACACACACCTCGGTTCCTGTTGTGGGATCAGGAAGGAAATGCTGACTAACAGAGGAGCTCTCAACAGGGTGGTTTTTGTCACCGATCCCCCAGCATTAAGCAACAGTGACTTTTTGATGTCTGACTCATTTCAGATATCCCAAGAATGGAAAAATAACTGAAAGATCTTAAATCTGTCAGAAAGCTCCTTTTGATTCAGGTATTTGCCTACCCAAATATTTATATAGATCACATCAGAACAGCTGCATGCCTCGGTTTTTGTTCTCAGGGAAACTGCCAAACGCAACTACAATTTCCCTTTCTTGTGTGAAGAAACAGCGCCCAACTTTTTGGGTCATTAGGCCATGAGGTTCACCAATGTGTCAGACAAAGAAGTGCTGTGCAATGCCTCCAGTTGTTTATGGCTCTGACAAGGTCCTGGAGGTGCTGAGTGTGTTTCCCAGGGGAAGGGGCTTGGGGAGCCAGCAGGGCTTGCCCGGAGAACTCGTACCGCAGGATCTGAAACAGATGCTTCATTGGGTGAGCAACTGGGTACTGGGGTGAGTCAGTTAATTTGGGATGACAAGAACCTTTCATGTCTCCTTGGGATGTTGGGATCCCTCTCTGCTCCAATGCCATGCAATATTACCCCATGGCTGTGCAAGGGCTGTGCACTCATGGGAAAGGGGGAGGCAGTAGCTGGCTGCTCTTGCTGTCAGTGGATTTGGCCTGCTCCTTAGGATCTCTGGGAAAGGGAGTGACTAGGCCATGGGATGCATGATGAGGCTTGTGGTCAGTCATCAGGGTGTTGCTGATGTATGGGCTGTGCAGTAAGCAACACACAGGTCCTGTTAAAATGGTCAGCCTGGATTCCCTGAGGGGATTTCTGTGGTGCCTAACTCCCAAGGGCTGAAATACTTTGTTTAACTGAAAAGATCCTTTATTTACATTACTTTATTTTTCTTCAGAACAAGTAAGATTGTTGGAAACAGAAAGCTGCTGAAAAGAAAACCTTGTGAGTGAGAAAATACAGAATAAGAAATGATGAGAAGTATAAGAATAAGCCAAAGCCACTCAGCTCTTTGCATTGCCACTATTATTTCCTGACCTGTTTGTTGCAGTAAGTGCCTATTAACGGGCTGACTCGAGCTCTCAGATGTGTGAGCTGCTACCCCGATAGTTATGTTGAGGTAAAACCAGAGTTTGAACAACAACCCCAAACCCTCCACAACCAGTTCTTGGCATTCAAAGAGTTAGCAAGTGCTAATGTAGTAATTAAATGTACCCAATGCTTTCTGACTTCACAGATGACATTCTGTGGTTTGCCTGCCCACCCAAAATGCGTGGGAGGGCAAACCCAAGTCTTAGAGCTCTAGCTGCACTAAGTGTCTCATCACTTTCCTTATCAAGATTTTCACAGTCACTGGGAAAGGGTTGCACCCATCAGCAGGAGACGTTCCAGTGCAGGAGACAAAATGACTTTCCTACAATTCAAGTTGCACAGGATTCCTGCATAATCATACTCCCTATCTCATCTTTTTCTGCTATGCACCTTTTCCCTCCTGTGAAGTTTTGCATCATTTCTGCATCTGAATATAAAGGAAACTCACAGGAGAAAGCAGAAGTTTAAAGCAAAAATAAAACACTACAAAACGCTACAGCTCCATGGACTCCTTAGAGGCATGGCTGCGATTGTTCTGCAGTGATCCTGAGTACCTGCAGGAAGCAGTACCTTTCAGGAAGCCTTTGACTAAGTCCCTGACAAAAAGTTCGTGGAGGAACTAGTTACAGGAGCAGGGGTGTTGTATTCGATGGCTGGGAAGTGCAGGGCAGAAGTAGGCTGGCAGTTCTCAGTGTGGCTAAATGCTAACAAGGAGAAGCTCCCAACACCTTATCTAGAGCAAGTGTTTGAAATATGTCACTCTGGAAAGGAGGGGAAACCACTGCAGCCACAGATGTACACAACCCGCCACGAGTTCGTGACTCAAGAGAGGGCAGTGAGGAGCAGCAAAGAGGGCTGAGACGATAGAGCGAGATGGCTGCTGGCAACAGTGGTTTAACACTTTGGGAGGCTTGGCACTGCTGGGATGCTTGCCTGGCACCTGTGTGGAAAGGTGAACTTTTCTTCTGCATGCTCTCAGCTTTATCAGTCAGGCAGTTTAAACAGTATTTCTGTCTTTGAGTATGTGTATTTTGAAAGGGATGCATCACAAACATCTTCCTATCTTCTCCCTGGGGGTCCTCTGTTGGCTTGGTGCTGCTGACAGATGCCATCTCATTCCTCTGCCCTCTCCTTCTTCCTCCTCTTGCTGCTGCTGCCAACCAGGACTCTCACACTCTTTCTGACATGGTTTTTCAGGCTGACTGTGCAGCTGATCCAGCTATCTGATCCATCAGACTGTGTCCTTTGTTTCTGATGTTCATATCCCTCTCATTTCAGGAGTTGGTTCAGCTCAGTGAGAGTTCCAAGAAACACTGGTGCTGCAGGATGGGAATGCAGAGGTGTTGTGAGGATGAAGTGGAGCATCACCTCCTGGAAGCAGTGATCCTGTCTGACTGCAGCTCAGTCAGGGTGCCCCACCAGAGCTCAACCTCCTCGGTGGCCCATCACCAGGGAGAGGCTGGGATGAGTGTTCAGGTCACCGAGTGATGTACGGCTCTAACCAAACTGGAATTAAAAAAAAAACGCAACAACCAAACCAGAAGGATTTGTGAGTATTTTTGTAAACAGGAACATCAAGACACCGCATGTTATACCACAGCTATCAGGAAACAAGCAATGTGCTCCAGACAATTAAAAAATGAGTGAGGTGATGCCATTTACATCTGCAAAATCACTGTAAATCTGTCATGTAAGGTATGGTCATTGAGAGTTGAGCTGGTCTTTCTAGAGAGGATACAGAAACCTGGTGATAAAACAACTAAAGAGATGGGAGACTTCTTGATGAAAAGTCAACTAAAAGGCTCTTGTTAGACAGGAGGTGAATAGAAGGGGACAGAGCATCCTATGGCACACAAACAATGCATACAACACTGCCTGAGATAAAACTAGAGGGAAACTGAAAGATAACCATTTCCAGTGAAAGGGAAATACTTTTTCAACAGTCTATCATGTTCATTGCTACAAGATATGAAGAAAGTAAAGGGACTATTAGGCATTTAGACACATCCATAAAAGAATATGTATTGTTAGTTTATGTAAGATATCTGGAAAAATTAAGGAGATATGTACATCACAGATGATAAACTACTTTCTCTTCCTAGTGCAGGTAAATTGGAAACTGTTTTGAGTATCACACTACTCCACAACTGCTTAATTAGATTCTGGCATGTTTTTCTGAAACATCTAGAATGGGCCAGTTTCATGTGGCACAAAAAATGCTTTAACCTTCTATGGAAATCCTCCTATTCCTAGCACAACAATGAAATCCCATGTGAGCACAAGTGCGGAGGATGTTGGGAGCTCGTTTTCCTGACGCTAGGAACCAGGAATGTTTGAAGGAATGGGTAATGGTGTGACCCCAGATGCCCATCTCTGTCTCCAAAAACAGTGATTATGAGGTGCAGTGACAGCCTCTGAGCAGCCATATAAAGGCATTCAAGGCAGAGTGCAAGACCCATTCCCTCTTCTTCTCAGCGTTAACTCAAGAAATATTCAGCAAATGGTGTAACCCAGAATTGTAACAGATTTTCTCGACAAATGGCTCTGTAGGCCTGTGTGATGTGAGGGTCTTCTTGCCACTGAGGCTAAGAGAAGAACAGCACCCACCCGTGAACAGCATGTGCCAGGAAACTCAAATTAAGAAGCCTGTTCCATGTTAGATTAACAGCTCTTAATGGCTTTCTGATCTGCCAGTCCATATGAATTTATAGTAAAGAACTAACTTGGTTTGGATCCATAAATAATCATAAACAAATGTTGGACCAGATAATCTTGCTCCTCCATACAGAGGAGGATTTTGCAAACCTTTCAAAAACATCATGTCTTGTTGAATTTGGGTAGAGAAGTTAAAGTTGCCTTGAGGCAGCTTTAACTTGTGTGACCGACACTTACAAAGCGAATCACAGTAGGTTTTGCTGACCTTGGCAAAATCAGAGGTCGTATTTTCACAGATATGCCCTTTTAGACATATTCCCCTGACGTATTCACTGAGAAAAGGTTTCTTTTTGTACCTCTACAGAATGTAATGCATGTCCTCACTTTCATTCTTCTCTCTTCAAAGTATTACTGAGGCTATCGAGAAGGAAATTAAGTTCCTTTTAGAATATTTCAGTACAATTATTCAGGGCAGGATTCTCTGCCACGCTCTTGGGTATTTTTATATTTATGAGTTCTCTTTAAGGTTTTAATGGGACAGCAGCCACAGTGAGATGAACCAAATAGGACTCTTAAAGAGGAACTTGGTACATTAGGGGCAGATTCTCATTCTTATTAGCCTTGTAATTTTTAATCCTCTAAGCAGTGGCAGTGATTGAGATGTGACTTGTATTTGAGTGAGGTACAACTTAGGGTGAATCCAGTCTTCAGAATCTGGCCCTTCCTTATTCCACGAGAAAAGCTCGGACCGAATGGCAGTAATTTCCTGCTGGAAAAGAGCTGATGGATGAGGGAGGTTATTGGATCAGCGGATCTTCATTTTCTTTATGGCATTTCAGGTAAAATAAGGATGAAAACAAAGCATGGAAAAAGAATAAGGTCCATATGGCTTGAAAAAGCCTAATACAAAATATTCTGCTTTCCTTCATGCTTTCTGTGAGTTGCCCCTTTTAGTTTGAAGTAAGAGAGCACACGATGCCGAGGCAGGATGGAGTAGTCCCATAACTGCGTGTGCTCTTATGAATTTATGGTAAATCCGAAGCAGCTGATGGAGATTGGCTTTCAGCCAAAAGCACTAAGGTAGGTCACATTTAGCACAGCCTGAGATCCGTTCCTCCAGCTCAGATGATGCAGTCTGAGGGGTCTGTGACCACCCAGACCAAAGCCCCAGCTAACTCAGTATCCTGTCTCTGACGTTGACTGACAGCGTGTAGGAAAATGGTTTTGGGGGGCCAGTGATACAGGTGTATGTTCCCATTTTCTGACAATCTCTAACCCAGAAACTTCCTGAGCTGGAGGTGGCTTCTTTATGCAGAACAGCTCCGGATGGTCTTTTGCTATGACTTTGTCCAACTGCTTTTTGGAACCCGTGCAAAATTTCGGCAGTTACAGCATCCTGTGGAAATTAATTCCTCAGAGTATCCTTAGTGCTGTGAAAAATTGTCACCTTTGTTTTGAAATCTTGTAGGTTCAGTATGTGGTGCTGTGTCCCACCCATTGTATAGAAAGAGTGAATAATCATTCCCTCTCCAACTAGTCCATGCCACTCAAGGTTACCTTTCATCTCCCTACTGACCTCTCTCGGTGGAAGACTCCTAGGTCGTTTACTTGCTTCTTGAATATTTTCTTTCATACTTTTAATCACTGGTGGTGTGTGTCTATCCTTTTTATAACTGTATCCTTTTTTTTTCCCCCCAAGATTGATGAAGGACTGGAACTCCATAGATGCTTCAAAATACAGGAATAACAAGGATTTTGGGTTCTGCTCCTTTCCTAATAGTCCCGGCTGTACCAGTTGCTCCTTTGGTGCTGCTAAACCCTGAGCTAATGTGTTTGTGGAAAAGGCTGTTGTAAGACCAGGATTACTTTTCTGAGGGTTAACCCATCACTTATCTCTGAATTTAGGGTTGCTTTTCCTTATGTGCATAGATGTTGTGTTCATGGACACCAAATTTTGTCTGGCATCTCATTGCCCTGTTGCTTTGTCTCGTAGCACTGCTTTGTGATTCTGCGCAGTCATCACTCGTTTTTATGGCTCCAGTGGCTTAGTATCATCAATAAACCTCATTAGCTTACTCTCCATCGCCTTTTTTTGGTGGTTAGTGAACATGCTTAATGACACCAGCAGAACAGATCTCCACAGGACTTCCAGGTTTATTCCTCCTCTTTCTTTCTTTTAACTTTAATTCATGAGAGAACTTTTCCCCCTAGTTTAGCATCTTTATGAGCCCTTGGTAAGGGATATTGTGAAACCTTGTTGTAAATCTGCTCCTACTTTATCAACCAAATGAGCTACCTCTACATGTTTACATGTAAACTCCTTTAGAAAACTCTGCTGTATTTGTAAGACACAGCTTCCCTGCACAACATCCTTCATGGTTCTTCTCTATCACATTTTCCAGTGCATCTACTTGTTTTATGCTTTTAAAAAAGTTTCTACTGATTTTTTTTCAGTACGGCGACTTTGATACTGATAAGGCAGCTCCCAGTTTGCCCTGCCTTTACTTCGTGAAGCCACATGCCAGCCAGTGGTGCCTGAAACATCACGAGGAGCAGCCTGGAAGACAGAGTCATTCTGAAATGTCCGAGGGATGCAATTATTGCTACAAAGACATTTTCAGGCCTCCTTCCTGGAACTGCCATCTGCTAGAAGATATGTGAGCATCAGTTGCTATGGTAGCACACAAAATACTATGTCCAAACCCTGGAAACGTGGAGTATAGGTCTAGAGCTGGGCTGTGGACCAAGAATCTCTGCAAGGTCTGGAGGATGAGCATTTCATCCCTTTCCTGGCCTATGCAAAGAAATGTTTTTCCTGTTGCATAGTCTCACAGCTGCCATGAATTCAGTGGCAGACTTTGTCGTCCTGGTTGGGGATGACAATATGCGGAGCTTCTTGTAAAACAAGCCTTACTTTTGTTTTGCAAATCTCCCAGTGGAGAGGCCTATAAGGAGCAGCAACGGGCTGCAGTGAGACATTTCGGTGGCTGTTTCCCATTAAACTTATGCAACATCCATTGTGCTTGTGCAGCCTGTTGCAAAAAAAATGGATGCCATCCCCAGAATGTTGGCTGAATATTGATTTAGCAAATGGTGAGAAAAAAAGGAATGAAATAAAAGGCTATTGTAGCTGGTACTGCATATAAATAGCTGGGAGGTTAATTTATGTTATTTATGGAAATCTGGAATAGTGGGAATGCTCTAATGCTTATCCCAGCTAGACTATTAGTGCTGTTCTTATATGCATGCATCACCATGTTATCTAAATGTCGCTAAGCCCTCTTTAAAAGCAGTCAGGCAAGGCTTTAAGCAGACTAGAAAGGGGACTGTGAAAAAAGTATCATTTTCTGTAACTATTTATAAACCTAAAGGGATGCACGTAATACAAGTGCACATAAGAAATGCTTTTATTTACCAAACAGTGGATAAAAGCTGCAATAAAAGAAGAAAAAAAGAATCTCCCTCTCCCAAAAGAACAACAGCTCAGGGTGTTTTTTTTTAAAAAAAACATATATATAGTTGGCTTGGTTTTTTTTAAAAAAATTTTTCTGCTGAAAGGGTGCACATACGACTGGTGGAATCTCTCTGAACAAAAGAAAGCCCTTCAGACCAAACTGTGTTCAACGTGGATTTGCCTTGCACAAAACACAGACTCCTCACTCCTTTGGCTATGCAAAATAACATAAATTAAGGAAAATGCAAATGGAATATGTATCTCATCTCTTACTGGAATGATAACCACAGCACTTCTATGATGGGCACTGTGTTTTGCTCTCAAGCCTTCTCTTTTAAAGGCTTGTGGAAAAGGTGTGACAAGGAGATCCAATGGTGAAATCACTGTTCTACATCAGCTAAAAATACTCCCTGGTCAAAGCAAAGAGCGGATGGGAATGTGCCAGAGGTGGGGAGGGAGGCGAGCCTGCAATGTGTATAAACAAATGCCCCAGCGACAACTGGAATGTATACAAAGCCATTGTTGGAGATTTCCTACACCTTCAGGGGCTCATTCTTCTGCTGAGATGCACAAACATAGATGCTTTTCTGACAGGGTATCTCAAAGAGTGTAAAAGCAAAAGCCACCGCTAAATATAGAAGGCTGTCACATGCTGCCTTTAGTCACATTTCAATTCATTGTAAAATGCAGCATGCCTCGCACCACGGTTCTTTTAACCTTGGCGACGTGTTTGAGGCATTTTTCATGTGGGCACGTCCCTTTCTCCCCTCTAATTTGGAAATGCAAATGTAGATGTGCAGTTGATAATCAGGCAGTTTGAATGGTCCTGTTGAGCTTTAAAATGTACAGACATGTTTGAAACAACATGGGAAGTGGTGGTGAAAGGGGGAGCGAGCGGATGAGTCACTTTTAAAGCAAAGCAGGCAAACTGGGGAAAAAATAAAAGAAAAGAAAAAGATCTGTGTCTTGACTCAGTGCCCAGACTCTTAAGATGATGCTTCGCTGCAGACTCTGAAGTTCAGCTTATTTTTCCTCTCATTTGTTCTTTTATTTTTATGTCTTACATAATGGAGCTTTGATTCATAGAAATCTATTTATATAGTCTAGGATTTGGGCCAAACTCTGAAGTCCTAGCTCTGTCTTTCCTCAGGCAAAATGGCCATTGTGGTTAGTGATATGAATGAGGTTTGCTAGGACTGTGTGTTCAGGGCTGGACTCCTGGGGGGTTATTCTTGTTCACCCTGTAATTTCTTACATCCTCACTGGAAGAGTGATTTCATGTAAGGAACTCTAGGCCGTATTGCAGCTGGAGGACAAATTTCCTGAAAGAGACAGAATATCCCAGCTCTCACTGGTGAGGCCAGTAGGAGCCTGTGCTCCCTCCGCATGCCCAAGAACTGCCAGGCAGCACTTTGGGTCCGAGCTTTTGCCTTCTTCCCCTCTCTCCACATTAGTCCTGCAGGAGGAGAAATGTGGAAGCCACGTGCCAGCTGTTTGCTGGGAAAGCCCTGACTTGAGGATGGGAATGTTCTTCCCCTTCCCGGGGCTCCAGCTCAGGGTATTTGCTGTGGAGGAGGAATGGCTCGACCAGGAGGCACCGGCACGGCCCTGCTGCAGTGGGTGTTTTTGAGGACCACACTTGGCTGGTGTAATTGAGGACAGGCAACTGAATGGGAGCTTGGAAGCGGAGTGCAGGAGCTGGCTTCCTCCGGGGCTGCTTTGCTTGGGGCAGTTGGGTGTGAGCAGAGGACCCCACAGGGTGGGTCTGTCCGAGGAGCTGGCAGAGCCAGCTGACCTTTTATCTGACAAGCTGGCAGCAAGGAGACGGCTGCCAGAGAGAGAGCTTCCCGCTGACATCAGAGTTATTCTTGGGGCTAGATGGAAAACAGCGAGAGATAATGCTCTTTGCTGTAATGATGAGGCTGATTTCAAATACTTTGCATGAAAATAGCAGCCCAAGCCCAACTAAGTAGGTCAGAGGAGCAGAACTGAGGGAGACTGCTTCGCTGTGGCACCATGACCAGGGGCTTGAGTTTTTCTCTAATAAAGTACAAACCCTAAAAGAAGCTCCTTCGGGGGCCAGAAATGTCCAGGAATATTCTTAGCAGCCTGCTAATACCTCGGCTCATCATCCAGCATTTCTTGCAGTGTAAACGCTCTTATAATCTTGTTTGTTTGTTGGAGTTTCCTGGTTTGTTTTTTGGTTTGTTTGTTTCTTTGTGGCTGCTGGTAAGAATGCAGTATCTATGATAGTACTACCTCTCGGTCATATTTGATGACACAATGTTCATATTTTTAACCAAACTAAAAGAGTTCACCGTAATGATTCAGGGAGAATCAGGGAAAATGTTTTCAGTGTATGTTGGAATACACACACACACACGTTTATATATAGCTCTCTCTAGATATGTGAAAATTTTTGTCTTTTGACTGATTTGTCACAGTCCAGAATGCAAGAGCCACAGAGACAAGTATGCCAGTTTTTGACAATACCAGAGTAATGAAATAGCCAAACAAGCACTCCTTAGCCCTTCACTTCCTCAGCTATTATTCTTTGAATGCTGGAGATAAATGTCATTTGTAAATCCCACTCCTTGCTAACATTAGTACTATGCATATGCACTTCCTTTGACAAGTAACCCTGCCAGTGAAATCTGTAAGGCAGCAAACTTTAAAGTTTTCTTTTAAGCATGGATAATTACTAATTGGGGGCATCTGTCTCTGCTGAACACCCACACTCACTCTTCTTTAAGTGTTCCAGGTTGGTGACTTGCAGTCAAAGAGCCTTGAAACATCTGACATCCTTTCTCCTAATTACGAACTTTGTTATCAACTTTCTCTGCTGGAGTGGCTTTTCCCTTCTTTCCTTTTCTCTTTCCTTTTGGAGCACTAGCTAAGCCTACGGTCTCCAGCTATGCTCCTTTTCACTTACACCCCAGCTAACTGAGCTGGCCCACAGGGTACAGGACAACTCTGAAAGACCTGAGCCTGTTGGCTCAGCCCCTGCTTGGGCTCCCGCCAGCTCTCCAGCAGCACCACGCAGCAGAGAGCAGAGCCACTCTTGTATGATGCTGTCTCATGTCAGGAAATATGAGGACCTCACTTGTGTGTGGGAAATCACCCCTCCTTCACATGAAAGGTGCTGTTCCTCAGAAGCCTGTTCTCTCCAGACTGAAGTTTGTGTCTGGTTATGTTGCCACAGGAGGCACCTTGAGGGGTATAGCCTGTGGAGAGAAATCATCCAGTCCAGTGGGCAGACCTGCTCCGCCCCTCAGCCGAGAGAGGAGAGCTGCATTTTCTCCCTGTGGTCCTATCCCTGGCTTTACCATATCAAGAGGGGGGCTGGTAAGTTACCTCAAGCCAGTGTCACTTATCTGCGGCTGTGCTGGAGCGAAAGGGCTCTGAGGACATTCCAGATGTGACCTTTCTTAAGGTCCCATGAATTGTCTTCTGGAGTTGCCTGCCTTTCTCCACTGACTCTGGACAGGTCCTTGGGAAACTGGTCTCTGAAGTCAGCCTAGGGAGGAGGTAAAACCTGATGTTTGTGAATACCTCTGTCCCTTGTCCTCCCCAAGTATCCTGCCTTGAAGCCATCGATCGTGAGGAAAAGATGGAACTGGAGATTTTTGTGAAGTTGTGAATTAAGTTTTCTTACTCTATATGCTTTCCCCTTTATCTTCCACTGCTGCTGCATTTTTGTTTTACCCTGTTGCATTTGCTGCAAGCTCATCTGTGTTCCTAGTCATTTTTTCTTAGCAAGAAGTTGTTGGTACTACTAGGAGGAGGGAAGGTGCTGAGTTGCTTTTGGGGTAGATAGAGAAATCCCTGCTGGGTATTTAACCGACATTTGTTTTCAATTTACAGAAGTGTTCGGGTTTTAAGTCTGCTGTTAAAGATGAAATGAAGTAGCTCAAGTAGTTCGATAGGATTTAGCTGAATTACTGAAAGAGCTATACTAACAAAATTTGTAGTGCCTTTTCACGGAGGTCATGAAGTCTTGAAACAGGGAGGAGATTACCGGACAAGTTAAATTTCCTTGGAGCTGACAGCCTTACCTTTCTCCGGATGGCAGCTCATTTTAATTGTAAAGGAAGACATTCTCTGTTCAAAGCTCAGCATTTGACTGACATATCCAACACCACACTGGCAACATTAGTCCCTGGCAGCCCTAGGCAGGTTGATGAGAGAAGCAAATTCTGCAAAACAGGGAAACAAAGGCAAGTGGCAAGCCACACAATGCATTTCTTGTTTGCATGTATGTGAAGTTCATTGTCAGAAGCCATCCTTTCCTCCAACAGTAGGAGAAGGCTGCAATTGTGGAAATTCCCCAACAATGGTTTTGAAGTGAGAGAGGCTCTAGCGCCTAGGCAGAAGTACTGCATGTTCAAAGAGACAAAAGGGAAGGGCCATTAAAGCCCAAGAAGCTGTAGCAAGGAAGGGTATACACATAGTTTCTCTGTGTGAAGCCCTCCACTGAACAGCTTCCCTCGTAACTCCCAGCACTGTTTCGGCAGATGTGCTGTGTCTTAGATTCAGTGGTGTGTCTCCTAACGCGGAACTGGTTAAAGGCAGGGCAATCTTTTTAAAGTTCTGCTAAAGGATTTTGCTTAGAACATTTTTGTTTAGGAACATTTTTTCATGATGCAGTGCTGTCTGTGCTTTCGATGTGAATCTGTAGTTTCACATCTAGTCTGCAAGTGCAGAACATCTGTAGGGCCATGTATAAACAGTCACATAAATAGCTGGCCGTGGACAAAGGAATCACTTTGTTGAAGCAGGTAATTGATGGGCAAGTTATCCAAAAGAAAAGCTGACTCTTCTTCTCTGAGAAAGGCGTCAGCAGGCCTTCTGGCATAAGGATTTTTAGATATTAGTGGGAGCATTTTTTTCTTCCAACCTAAGTAATTAGTATTTTCTCTTAAAATAAACATGCCAAGTTTATGCCTCAAAGATTTCTTGTTCATACTCCATCTACATATAATGTTTCCTGGCTGGCTGGCTTCATAGCGTCTCAGCATCCAGCATCTTAACATTTTTATTGCAGCAGGAACTTTACTGCAGTGGTCATTTCCTTTGCCCATTGCTTAGACTACTCAGTCATCACTTTTTCTTTGCTGGCTCCTTTCTCTCTGTGGTGATCACATCCCTGTGCTGGCTCTCATCTCTTTGTGATATCAGGCAGAAATAATTTCTCTTTGCTTGCGAGCTCTAATAGCGCCTGTCCCCACCCTGCCCATAAACCTTCATTCAGTGTCAGGAGGCTGACTTCCACCTTCATCAGCCACAAGCAAGCACCTCTGCTATTTTCTCCTCGGGCTTGGGTGGAGCTCCCGATTAAAAATGTGCAATGCTCTCTGCCTTTCTTCCAGCCCCTGTTTTCAGAAAGGCTCTCATTTGAACACTGCAGGCCAAAATCTTGTCCGTAGTTTGCCGGACCTGCAGGGTGGCTGAAATTGCCCTGCTCTTTGTTGTGTCTCCGGATCTAGTTTTTCATGCTTGTGTTGTAAGCAAGGACTGTGTTCTTGTGTACTGAATAGTACAGTGGGGATCCCAAGTCTGTGACAACCACCAGTGACTCATTGCATGGGAGCGTGCTTGGGCAGAAAGAGAGGAAGGGAGGGGAAGGTACGCAGGGATTTTAAGAAGCTCCTTTCTCTCCCTTTAAACACTCTCTTTGATACACCTCGGCACCGTCCCTCGGGGGAATGCTGTGTAAACCTCACAGACATTTACTTCAGCCTCTAGCTCCGGCCTGGCTTTCTCCAGGAATGCAGGGAGCTACACAGAATGCTTTCAGATATTGCATTACAGTCTGAAACCAAGGCAGTGCTCTCGAGTGGAAAACCCAAGTCAGCCTCAAAGAATTGAGAATTTGGTCAGTAGCCAACTCCTTCTATGTAACTCTGCTTTTCACATCACCCTGCCCTCCCTTTTCCTTTAGGCTTGGTCCTGGGGAGAGTTAGGTTCTTCCTTTCTCCAGGAGTTTTGCTATTCTGAACAGTGCAGCATTTTACTGTCAGGTGCATCCTCCCTCTGCAGCTATCCCTGTGAGGAGAGGCAGCACACGCAAGAGAGAAAAGAGTGTTGTGAAGGACTGTTTATAAATTACTCCAGTGAGGCAGAGTGATGTGTCATTCTGGCAGAGAGCCCATTAAAGAGGAAGCACTACTCTTGAATGCATTCAGCTGGGGTTTCTGAGAACTGCTTTATACCCACTCATTATTCATTTCACATTCTGGAAGTGGATGGTCATGTTTGCCTATGTGACGCAGATCTTAATAGTTTTCTGCAGCACTACATCATTTAGCTCTCAGCTAATACAAACCCAAGCTAGTAATTAACATTAAATGCTGAGAAATGGATCTGATGTGATGAACACTCAGCACATAATGAGAATGCTGTGATTTCTTACTTGGAAGCCATCGTGGTCTTACAACATAACCAGTTGTTACAGATGCCCAAACAGAACTGGGATTAACAATAGGATCTGGTTACACTCGCAAACCTAATTGCTGCTAGTCTGGTAGAAGTTGCACTCATGGGCTCCACTTTGACAGATAACAGCTCTGGCATCTGTTGTCATTTCATAATGGTGTAATGCTATTTATGCCACCGAAATCCCAGCTGAGCCATGAATTACATGTGGATCAGGCACACCACAGAAAATGCAGCTGTGTTGGGGGATGAGGCTTGCAAGCAACTGCTCTGCAAGGCCAACTGTCCCAGTTTGAGACACCAACATGTACACCGTGGAGTGGGACAATGTAAATCAACCATAATAATTATTAATAAAACTATTAAAGTGCCATCAAAACTGTAACCTGAGCATGCCAGACACTGCAAAAACAGCAGCTGGTTTCTGCTGGACAGATACACAGCCAGGAAAAAAAAAAAGCCTTAACAATGGGTAGGCTGGAGACTTTTTCCTTGATTACCCCTAAGAAGACAGGGGCCATCAGGAGGTAAATATGCTGCAGCCCTCCTATCTTCTGATGCTGTTGGGATACTGGTGGTGGTAGTGACTGTGAGGGCGCCTGTGGGACCGTCATCTCCTCAGGGGTAAGGACGAGTGTACCAAATGTTCTGGCATGAGCCCTGAATACGAGGGCGTGTCCCCAGCATCCCCATTTTTCAGATGAAGTTGTAGAGGGGAAAGGCCCCAGTTTCTTGCCCCGTGCAACACTGCTGCAGAGCTCCAACCTCTCCACGCTGAGGGGTCCAGGCTCTTAAAAGCCACCCAGGGGAAGACTTGTGATACAGAAATGCAGAGAAAACTGCCCCTTGCTGTGGGAGGATGACCTTACAGAGCCCCACCTTCCCTGATTTAGCTGCTGCTGCTGCCTCTGCATTTCTCTGTAAGAGGGGACAAAATCACCAGGGCAGTGGCAATGAGGGGACCTGCCCCCCAGCCCATGGATTGCCCCATTGCCCTGTGTCTCTCCAGCCTGGATGCTCGGTGCTTGTGGCAGGGGAGGAGAAGGGACACAAAACAAAGCTTAAAAAAAAAAAAAAAAAAAGGAGAGTAGAGTGTCCTCAGCTGCCCAAGTGTCTTCATCTGTCTCTGGATCCAGGCAGAAATAGGATGCTATGTTTAAGCGCAGCGAATAATGTGATGGCAGCAAATACGAGACTATCTGCATGCTTCTTGTGTGATTTGTGTCTTGGTTTAGGTTTTGGGGGGGTGGTTCCTCTGTAGGGCTGTATCTCCAGTTGGAAAGCTGCAATGCGAGTGGAAATAAAAGACAAGTGGGAGAAGGGGTAAGGAATGAGAATAGGGGAGAAACCAGAGAAAAGCAGAGGGTGAACCCAGGGTGAACAGATCACAAACAGTTTGCAAAGATTTGAAACAAAGGTTTGATCAACCCATGCCAGAGAAAAGCCAGCCTGTACTGTGGAAAATTTTGAGTGCACTGTATCAGACTTTAGCCTCACCCTGACCAAAACATTCCACATCCATATCAGGCAGATAACAAAGAAAGTTCTCATGAAAGTTCTCACACAGCAGCAGCTCGGAAAATACAGTGATGCGAATCCTAATGGTGCAAATACAGATAGAGCACTGACAGGTATTCACTGAGTTTACCCTGGAAAAATTAAGCACTGAATGGATCCTACTAAAATTGGAACTTGTCTCAAGCCCAGAGGCTGGATCACAAAACTTGCCTTCCTGGTGAGTGCATAGCAATTCCTTGCAAGTGGTCATTAACCATGTGGCTTACCATGAAATACCTTATTTTTCTTTTCCTTCCCTGTTAAAAATACATTGTTTAAACTGTTGTAAACTGAGCTGAACAGAAACTTTTGCACCAGATACAGGATGATCGAACATACTGCTTCAAAGCCATCTCTCTTGGGCTTATGGCTTTGCTTTGTGTATTTTTAAGATTTTGTGTATTTTTAAGATTTTGTTTGCTTAGAATAGCCTTCAGTTGAAACAGCAGGCATTATAATGTATCCACAGTCCCCTCCTCGACTAAATTAATCCCAAAAGACACAGAAACAGGTTCTCAAGGGGGAATTCTTCATGTACCCTTTCAGTCAGTCCTTCTTTTCTCTGTGCTTTTATTTTTTAGTTTTTAGTGTAGAAATGAGACAGTCATGATCTGTCATGTTTTTAGGCTGGTAATTCCATTTCCCAGCTTTGTTCAGTTTCCCTTGAGCTATTGGATCCAAAATGCACAAAGGAAAAATAAAAATGTTTGAGTCCAATGGGGTAGCTAAGGTCAGCTTTGGGCCCACAGTATGAATGGAGAAAGGATAATCTCTTTCAATGTGCCTTCATGAACATTCTACAATGGCATATATTAATTTTTAATCTATTAATTTTCTAAATTATTCATGCCCGAGAAATAGAATAAAAGGAGGAAAAGAAATGGCAGACAGTGCCTAAAAACAGCTTTCCAAAGCAGCTAATGATACCTTCCCTCTCTTGGTACGCTCTAATTCTCCTTCTCTCCACCCTGATCCTCTTGTGGACACAGCTGTGAACAGACATATGTTACCTGGCAGCAGTGGGGGTGCCCAGACCAGATGCTCCTGAGGCTGAGTTTTGCAGACACCCCAGTGCTGGTGTCAATGCCAAATCAGGCACTTCCACCTCAGCTTCAGCCACTCTTTTGCCCCCTCCAGGGATTGTTCCCCATACCTGTGCTGACAGTGTTGCTTGCGTGCCCCCGCCGTAAATTAGGTCAGGCATCTCTTCTGTGTGAAGAAAGATGCAAACGTATATTTTTGGGGTTCCTAGGCCAAAATTAATTTAAAATTGCTCTCAGAATGGATGCAGTGCATGGGCAGCTCTATGATTTGATGAATCAGATAGCTTTTCTTTGACACCACCTTGTTTAATAGTGTCAGCGCATGTGCCTGCAGATGACCCTGTACAGACCTGACCTCTGGCTCCTTCAGCCTCTGCTCATCTGTCTAGTGAGAGTTGCTGTTGCCCCACGGTGCTACACAGATCAAAAGCAGCAGCTAGTTAAATATGCCTACAGATTTTCAGACCTGCATCTACATCTCTCTGTGTATTTGGGTGACACACAGCACAACTGCTGCTGATCTCGATTGCACCTTTTTTGCATTACCGTCAAACAAACAATGGAGGAACCATGAGTGGAATCCTCTAAGGTATAGCTGTCTGCATGCCATCTCCCCGCTTGAGCTCTTCAGGTCGGGAAGACTGCGGGAGCAATCCTCCGCAGGAGCTTTTATTTTAAATTAAAGATGCTACAAGATTATTATGTCATGAGGCATCATGAAAAATACCCATTCAGGAGATCAGATTGACACTTCCACCCTGCAAGTGCGCAGTGCAACAGCTACACACATTGCTAATGTTTGTGTAGGCACAGCGTAAGGTCCTCGAGGGCAGGCACGGAGGCATCGCTTTGTTCTCTCACCTGCACTGAATAAAGAGTGTTGTTGGTGCGCCGATAAATCCTGCCACAGACCTTTGTTATGCTTGGAAGAAAAACAGCGTCACGTGTTACAAAGCCCCGTAGGTGATAAGAAAAAGTTTGCTTTGTTTTGTTCTGTTTTAAATAGGGGTTGCTTTGTGCATAGGCATCTGCATAAAGGGGATACGGCAGTGACTGACGAGGACAGCCAGATGAGGAGATTGAGAGCTGCATTTAGAGACCTGAATTTCAGCTTCCTGCTCTGTGCTTTTCTCCTGAGCCATTGTCAGCATCTATCCAACGCAATTCTACAAAAGCGGCCCTGCTGGAAAATTCAAGGCTGATTTTTTTCATTGCCTGGGTGCCCAGCTGCCAAAGCAGTGTGCACTTCAGTTAGCATCTCTAGGCATTAAATCTCCAAGACACCTGGCCTTATGTTTGCCCTCCCCAGCATCCAGTTTTGGAAAGATGGATAGTGTTCTGCAATACTCTCTCTGGAGTTTGCTCTGAGTCCTGCATGGAGCCCTGAAGCTGGGAGAAAACTAACAAACCGATCAAATCCTCATGCACCTTCTTGCAGTTGGCCTCCACAGAGCCACTGGGGCATGGACACAAGACGTATCCCTGTGTATGGCCTGTCTGGAATCCTGGCCCTCCTTTTCACACCGAAAGAGTAAGTACAGGATTGCTGCTTTTGAAAAGCCACCACTGCACGGAGAAGGGGAAACCCTGAGGAGCAGAAATGCAGGCAGTCCTGAGGATGCTTGGCAGGAGGAATGTGCCTGCCAGGTCTTGCCTCTGTACCACCTCGTGCAAGACCACGCATGCACAAGCCACAGTTATCCCCACATCTCCTCTGTGCGTCAGACAGGGGTGACAGAGCCCAAGGGCTCCTACTAGGCAGCCTCGTCTGTGGAACTTTGGCTTCTGAACCAGGCAAGTGAGCTGGCAGTGCTTCTCCAGGTTGGTAAAGGACAGCATGAAAAATATGAACAGGACCCAGAGGAAGACCACCAGGATATTTTGTGGATTTTTCTACCCCTTTGGGGTTTTTTTCGTTTTGTTTTGGAGTTTTTTTGTATGGTAGGGTAAACTGTCCTGTCTCTATTACTTTATAAGATGATGGAAATAAATCCACTTTACCAAGAAGATGGATGGATACCTTATAATCTGGATTTGACACCTGACATAGTGAGTCAGAAAGGGCTAGTGGCTCTCATTCTCTATTTATTGAACTTCTTCAGACCCCAAGAAAGTGCTAAAAGTGCAGACTATATTTCTTACTTAATTTTAAGCTTTAGGTCACATTACAATTTTATGCTTTCTGTTTTTCTACAGTGGCCTGTTCCAGTCATAAACCAGAGATGGCCTGGGCACATTTAATCTGAGAGGATTCCAGATGGCTGTCGTAATAGAGAGTGACCAGTCTTTCAGTGTGTGGTCTGTGCTTTATCTGAGCTGGCCCAAATTTTTAAAAAAGTGATATGAAAATACCTCTATTATCTGCGCATTCCCCAGTGAGGAAGTCTGGAACTTTTGTAAAAATTTAGTGTTATTTTTAGTCATTAATGGTGCAAAGCTATTAAATGTGGACTGGTTTTGGGTTTACCCCTTGGCAGCAGCCTCTCTGCAGGGGATCATTATAATTTTCTTGCATTGGAGAACAGAAGTTTTTGCTTTTGACAATTGCAGAATAGTTTTGCACTCTACATCTGCTTATTATTTTGATTTAGGGCCTTGGGCAAACTCTTAGTTCATGCACTGTCTTCCATCTCAGTGCAAAAAGAAGTGAGGGTCATGGTGGGTGCCCTGAGCTTGAAATGTCTGAGCTTGGTGGAAAGAGCCTCTAGAAATTTTTGGAGCTCCTGGTGTAGGGGAAAGCAGTCTGCCTGGGGCTCTCTGTGTTTGATCCCAACACAGGTGATGATACCACACCCTTCTCCAAAAGGTCCCTTTCTGCTCACCTGTATCAGTCTATCATAGCCCCACGGTCAGTGGGAAGCTGAAGGCCTGCAGGGGTTTGGATATCTAACGTGTCTATACTTCCAGGGATTGGGATCAGAGGATGTAAACATGTCGGCTGTGGGGGTAGTGTGAGAATGACCCTTTGAGGTGGGTTATATGGTCAACCATATCCCTGATCTGATGGCAGCTGGAGTGCCCTAAGGGCTTGGGCCATGGTGGTGGCCTTCAGGAGGAACCTCAACAAACCCTGTGGGTATTGCCTGAACATTCTGGGCCTCCGTTGTGAGCATAATGGAAGATAACAACCCTTCCCTATCTCACAGAGACATTGCATTTGCATTTGTAAGGTTTTCTACAATGACAGATAAGTAATTATCTAAGTAAGGGAAACTAAGTTCCTAACATAAGTGCATGAATCTTCTCATTTGCTTTGACTCATCTCTAGCTGGACTAACTCCAATAACCAATTGTAATTCCCCTTCTCCTTATAAAATCAATATTCCACTAAATCATTTTCATTTTCAACTCCAAATGCGAACATTTTATTGCACAATGACATCTATCTCAAATCCAGGCAATCTTTCTCCCTGAACGCCCATAAATTTTAGGGACCAATATTCGATGATTTTGAGAACAAGGTAAATGAGCTACATTGGCTATTTTGGTCTATGGGTTCTGAAAAACACTGATAAACTTGAGAGAAATGTTCTATTAAATGTAACACAGAGCATGCTCTAATACAGCACGAGCACACCATCTACTCTCCCTGGAAATACGAGGTGATAATTTACTAGCCTAGCATGAGGTCCCTGCACACAACCCGTCATCCTGCACCATACAGGAGTCACCTGCCCTTGTCTTAATGACACCTCATAGTCTGGCACCAGAGCCGCCCTCACCAGGCACCAGCAAGCAGCCCACATTCTAGTGCTGTCAGACCTTATCTACAGAAAGGAGGAAAAGCCTTGGGAAGCAATTATGTTCTGGCAGAAAGGCTGTAAAACAGTGGTGGGCACTTGTGGGTTTATCACTGAAAGGTTTCCAGCGCTCAGGATGGATGCACCTAAGTGTGCTCCCATGAGGTGGGGCAGGGCAGGAGACCACAGAGTTGCTGTGAGCACCAGAAATGCATCAGAGCTTGCAAGCTTGACCCGGATTGTCATCTGCTCCTGTGTGGCCACCACAGCTGCTCACGGCAGAGCGATCCGAGAATCACTTCAGGACTGCCGTGACTAAAGGTTTAAGCTCGGCAGCACTGATCACTGCCAGCGCTGGTCTGGTGGCCTGCTTAGAGGCTGAACAAAGTGTCCTGCCTAAAGCTACGTGACATGCCAGGACAATGGCTTGTTTGCATCTTTATCCATTTCTTTATGCGAAGATGACAAGTTTATTGAGTCAAACTGTGAAGCTTTTGTTCGGAGTGGTGGTGTCTCTGCTTGACTTGAGGGGAGCTTTGCCAGAACAAATTCGGAATGAAAGAGGAGGCAGGGCTTCATGTTTTGGTGCTTTAACTGACATTTTAAGTTGAAACACATTTGCAAGGGGACTCTGACTGAAACAAAGTTTTTGTGGTAAATACAGCAATTTGGGAATCAAAAGAAGTTCCACAATTGTTGCCACGTGTGCTGAATCTTATTCCATGCAGGAATCCTTGAGATAGGCTTTGACTAGTAGAATGGGTGAGATTAATAAGGATTTGAATAATTTGTATCACAGAAATGTTTTTGTGGGGGGTTTGCTCTTCCTAGAGATGTCTCAGTTGGACTTTCAGCCACGATGTCTAACAATCTTGAATACATGATTACAAATGCTTAAACTTATAACAAGTATATGAGGCTTTTGCATGCTACTCACCCATTACTAGACATCCAGAATAATAAAACCTGACCAGGGTGCAAGGCCTCCTTTCGTGAGATCTCCTGTGCCAGTATCTTCTGAGAACAAAGGCGTAATGAAGGTATAATTGTTTTCCCTTCACATCACTTGCACATGCCACAGAGATGGAAAGGAGGAAAATTTTACCAAGTGTGGAGAAAAGGAAAGGTTTGAAGTGGGTCCTGAGCGGAATTCTTTTCCAAATGGAGCTTATTTGTCGTGGCCTTAACACAGAAAGAGAGCAAAGACAGGATCTTGGGGCAGCCCTGCCTCTAGGCATGTCTCAAATTAGAACTCCCACATTACAGCTTTGTGACTATGTGTACAGCGACAGGGGTGAGAGATGTGGCACCTGCAAGGCATGGCCTGGGAAGGTGAGGAGAAAGCCTGACTCAACTGCTGACACTGTGCAATGTCCACTGATAACCCGCTTGGTAGCATCACGCCAGTGCTGTGGGTCACACACTCTTTTCTCTGGCCTCTTGCTCACAGAAAGCTGCCACTGTCTGCATCCTCACACGCCTGTCGTGTTCGTGTTACCGCCCATCAGATCTTCAAAAGACAGATATTCTGTTTACTGCCGTGGGGGTGTAGTTTCTCATCATGTTACGCCGTGGTTCTCATTGACGATGATAAATTTAGCTGTAATATGAGTAAATCTTCCTGCTGATGCCGATAAGAACGCTAGCACTGAATCTGGAGTTGAAAAGGCAAAGGTGCACAAGTGATGTTTCAGACATCAGAGAAGACCTAGGTGTGCGAAGCCTCCTGCATCCTTGCGAGAGGGCCCTTGTTCCTTGCTGTCATCGCTGTGTCTTGGCAAGACCACAAGAAAGAGCGGAGTGAAAATGAGCAGACGTCATTAAAATTATCCAATGGACCTCAGTAAAAATGGACTGAGTGGTCCTGACTGAGAGAAACATTTTTCACACTGTAATGACCACACGGCTCCCTAAGTGGGAGAAGGAAGGTCATTTACTTCACAGAAGAAAGAAATAAAAAGTCTGTGAGATCATTTATAACATTACTCACAACCATTATCTATCCCAAATCATTCTTATGCCTTGTCTGTGATATTGGCTGCCTTGCAGTGCTCTGAGTTGCTCTTCACATAAAACCCTCCCTTATTCCTTAATGGCATACGAGCTGAAATATTTAAAGCGTTTGCAGACAAATGTATCTAATTGTATCCTAGATGCAGGAAGGCCCCGGGGAATGCTAACTGCTGCCACAGTCACATTTACGTGCCCTGGGGGAGGCTGTTGTTTCGGTAAAAAACCTGTCAGATACAGGTTGGTTAAAAAGAAAACGCTTTTCCATGAATAGAGCGTCTTTAGGTTCATATCCTGCACTGACACACTCATCCGAGTGATAAAATCTTCCTGACCCATCCCACAGCCCGCTGGTCCATGGCAGCCGGGTGAAAGGGCTTCACTGGCTGGAGGGCTGCCAGCAGCCACCTCACCTCCCATCCACACCAAGGTCTCCCTTCACCTGAAGGAAAGGGGGGGTTGTGCACTGGGTTGTCCTCTCAGAGGCTTCTGCATTTAAAACTGGCCACGAGCGTGGGGTTAAGTACAGGTGCAGAAAGAAAGACCAAGGAACTTGTTCAGGGCAATGAAAGTTTCTTGCTTGATTTGTGTTCTAGTCCTGTTTCCCATCCCCATGTGGGACCCTGGTGGGTGGCAATGGTTTTTCTGCACGACCTTAGCAGATACCTCTACGACGCAGCCCATTGTGATGGCTGATCTAGTGAGTATCTTGAACAGTTTCTTGTATGGTTTTTAGAGGCTTCTTTGCTAAGTAGCAATTACAGGATGATGTCCTGTCAGTTACATGAAGGACTGGTAAGGATCATTCACAATCTCCTGAACATTTTTTTTACTCACTCACTGTCTTTATTTGTCTGCGAGTCCCACCCTGCACTTTCAAAAAACGTAGGTTTTGACTCTCCATGCTGCAGAGCTGCATTGATGAATTGCAGGACCCTGGGGGAGTATCTGGGGCCTCCCTCCAAACCATCACCATGTTTTCTTCAAGGATGTGGTGCACTTTTTTCCTCTGCCTGGGGCTAGCGAATGGGTCCTATTTACTGTTGCCAGAAAAGTTAGAAATGGTGATGTGCCTTTGTGAGGCAGGCAGGTAGGTCATCCGAAAAGAAAAACACTCTTTGTTTACCCCAGTGCTGAAGAAATCACAGCCATTGCTAAAGATATCTGCAAACAACCCGTGAACCCTGCTTATTCCCTAACACAATGAAAATTACCATCCCTCTAGTAAGACATTATTTGAATAGCAGACAACTGTGGAAACATTTGGCAAGAAAATGTGTGGGAAATAACAAAGCAATTGTAAACTTGGACTGTCGTGGAGTGTTTGAAAATCCTGCCCAGAAAGTCCTGAAGGGAAAATGTTACACGTGGTGCCTCAGATTATTTTGTATGAGACATTAATATTTGTGCTGGTAATGACTGTCACTTTTTCCATGCTACTGGAGGTGCCCTAAACTAAATCAAGGGCAAAAATAAATTGTCTTGCCCAGATCTTATAACTGCAAAAAGCCTGCCCTATTTCCCAGAGTAAAAGTGGTTGAATGAGCTACTCTGAGAAACATGACTCCAGCTATTTACTGGCTTCTATCTCAGGTCACCGTGGTGCAGTTCCAGTGAAAAAAAGAAAAGTTGAGAGGTGGGTGGAGAGCAGCTAAGAACACCATGAATGAGCATGGATTAGTCCTAAACCTGGGTTAAGACTTTCAGCCAAAGAATAAAAGAGCTGGTGAGACAGGGAACATGTTGTTCTCATTATCTGCCAGTGGTTGCACATCTGCACTAAAAGTCAACAAAAGGGCATTTTTTTGTACAATTGCACATTGTGTAATAAGATAAGAATAAAACTAATTCACATTTATCTAGAATTTCTCAGAATGGTTGCAGTCCCGGTAGACATAACTGACTTTATAAAATGTGAAAGTCTGAGTCACACCAGCAGATTGTACATGGCAGGAAAACTAATCTGATGTAATAGAAATGTTTACAAGCCCAGTAACCCTTCTCCCTCCACCCTCCTCCGCTTTAAAAAGCCACGTAAGGCCACGGATCAAAGCGGTGCAGCAGCAGCAGCAGCAGCGTGCCGAACGCTGAAACAAATAACAGCCCTGACTTCCTCAGACATCAATAGTACCAGTTACCAGTGGACTTTTGCATTCACTGAAGAAGGAGGTAATACAATCATATGCATCAAAGGCTGGAAGTGGAGCTATCACTTATCACTAAAATATTGCTAAACATGATTAAACACGGTTCAGTGGAAATATCAGAAGCCGACTACCCAGTGGGATCAAAAAAGCAGCAAACGGTTCAGAAACGTGTGCTCAGTTAATGCTTACCAGATGCAATCAATTTAGTTCGTCAGTTCCAGCACTTAATTCGTATCTTTATGAAATGAGTAGAGATACGCTGCTCCTATGTCCAATAGTTTTCCTGCCTTTACAGTTCTCTTTCTTTTCCAAGCAACACAGCAGCTTTTGTTTCTCAAACTCTTTGCCACTCCCTAGGAAAGCTGTGTGTTCCTTCCACATAGCAGGTTTGCTATTGCTTCCTGAGCAGATCTCAGGTTTGGTAAGGGTAAATGCGATGACACAACACATCCAGGGTTTTGTAAGATGTGATTTCGCTGCGCACGGCGCTGTGAAAATAAATGAGATCTGCAAAGTCAAAAGGGCCCGTCCCGAAAAGATTAAATGTTGCCTGTAAATGAGAGTTTGTCGCCCTGGGTTCCTTGCAGGGTCCCACAGGTTTTCTTTCTGGTCCTGGGGGAAGATCTGGAGATAACAAAAAAACGGTGAAGAAGCATTAGGGATAGGTCAGCTAGAAAAATTGATCTGGATTACTCGTTAGAGGAAGGTCAGTTAAACAGTACACGTTTTGACAGCCAAATGAAAGACCATGAAGCTAGGGATAAATAAAGGCAGCTTACCTATAGGAATAGGGGCTTTATCCTAGAAAGTGGTGGTTTAGCAAAGGATTTAGGTGAATAGGCTGGTAACCAAGCTTATGGGAGCTCTGGGGATAATTCATAGCATAAAGACCGATTTGAATCTCAAAGAAGAGCAGTGATATATTTAGCTGCCCTACTAACGTGCTGGAGAAAGCTCAGACAAAAGCAACAAGAGTGATTAGAGGTCTAGTAAACGTGAACTCGGGGGAAAAACTGAAAAAATGAGACTGTATCTACTCTGGAAAAAAGAAGGAAACAGTCTTCAAATATGTAAAATGTAGCTGTGACGAAGACTGTGATAAAATGTTGTCCCTATGTAGTGGCAATAGCACAACGTGTAACAAGCTTAATGTGCAGCAAGGAAGATTTATTTTAGCCATCAGAAACATTTTCTAATGATAAGGACCATGGAGCACTGGAACATATTGCACACTACCGCAGGATTAAGAACTGGTTATGTTGGTGGTTTCCAATATTTATTTTGCACCGAACTTCAACTGAGAAAACTGGCAGGGTTCTGCCTCCCTTTGTTAAATGGCAAAATTGTTTTGGCATAAAGCAAAGAACCTTAAAGGCTTTTGAGTACTGGAAAAAATGATGGAGATGATGATGACGTGCAGAAGTTATCACACGGGGAACGCACCATCTCTATTAAAACCAAATGAAAAGCCAGTTTGGGAGTTACTCATCTGTTTGTAGTGGTCTTTAGGAGTGGGGGAGTGCTGGAAAACTGACTGGGATGGGACTGGGGTGTGAAGAAGATGACATGGTGGTAGAAGTTGGGGGGCTGTGCAAGAAGAGTCATTAGAGACAACTGCGATGAGTCCATCCTCAAGCAAGCAAGAAATAAACAGGTCTGGGATGAGTGGTGATGAAGGGAAACCGAGGACTCTTGTGGGTGACCATGGGGCTACTGGCATGACACTGTAGGTCTGGGAGCAGAGAGGACCAGTGCAAGAGACATGACATGATAGTAAGGCAAAGGGCACAGCGGGGGGTGTTTGTGGCCGGGCTGCAGCAGCTTTTCCACAGCTGTTGTGACCCCATGGTGCACACCTCACTGGAGAGACTCCCAGCAGAAGCAGATGTGCATCTCTGAGGGAGGCTCAGACCCTGTCTCGAGGTGACATTATTCAAGCAGACCTTTTTATGATTGCAAATACCGTCTGAGCAGACTTTGTCAGATATATTGCCCTTGCCAAGCACACAGCTTTGACAGCAGAGCTGCTGTCAAAGGAAAGGGGGGCATCTTTCTGTTCTTCTGTGCTTCTTGTGCTGTTTAAACCGCACCTTTCTGAAGCCTAAGGAAATGTATACTGATGTAAACATGTACTGGAAAATGCGGAGGTCCTGCTCTGCTGGCCACTGAGGATCTGAGCAGATGGTGCCCTCAGTTATCCCTTTCCTGATGTGTTCTTGCGCTGTTTCACTCCTACCTCCCCAGCTGAAATCCCGTATTGCTCACATTTGGGAACTGGAGTCACGATCTCAAATGTCGTCACTATAGCTGAGCAGAGAAATGCCAAGCCTCCCACTATGTTCGTGTGGGTAGAACCTTTTCTTTGATTAGCTCAGAATACTTTCTAATAGGAGTTAACCTTCATGACATCCTTGAGGGACTGGCCCACTGTGATTAATCTTAAGATCTCTATCTTACAAATAGGAAAATTAGTACCAAAACTTGCCTGACATCATCCTCTAAATCATTGCTTAAGCCTGGGAAAGACTCTGCTATCTCCATTTATTTATTTATTTATTTATTTATTTGTCTTCTCCATGAGTTGCTTTAGCAATTAAAATGCACTACTGGATATAGGGAAGAAGTCAATCTGGAAATTCAACTCCCTAACAACATCTGTAGGGTAAGGAAGGCCTTACTGCTATTGTAAGCCCTGCCTGGATGGATCTCTCCATCCATTCAATTCCTGGCCAACAAGAACTTGGAATGAGTCTGGCTGAAGCCACAAGCCTCCAGGGATGTCCCAGCACTGTATGTCCTGTGATACCTCTTGCCCATGCTCGGCATCCCGAGAATAAGAAATGCTCAGAACTGCAAAAATACAAATCACAAAACAAGTTTGGTGAAGTTTGAAGAGCAGTTTTTGAACACCCCAGTGTGGACGGTAAACCACAACAACAGTAACAGGAAAAGCAGCACCACAAACGAAAACCCAGTACTCCATTTGAAACTAAATTAATTTAATAAACTAAAAGAAATTGCTCAGAAATGAAAATCTCCAGCACCACCACCCTGACCACATAAGATACATGAGAATAAACACACTTGTGGGCACACCTCAAGCAAGCTTAAAACAGCAACCTCCTCCAAAACAGTCTCCACACTCGCAAGGTGATCTCACTGTCTGGTAGAAATAATTCTTGTCAGCTAACTGTAATCAATCTATTTCACAGGAGTGTTTGCTATATATAAAAATTGTGGTTGGTAACACGGGCAGGACGTTTGTGCCAGACCTATTTTCAAACCCCAATGAAAAACCAAACCGAAAGCTTTTCTCACGGAAACCAGTTTTAGGTTACAGATCAGGTAATAATTTGGGAACTTCGGCAAAGGACAAGTCATAGCTCAGCAAAGTCTCCAGAAAACATTTGCAGTTATTTTAGATTTGGTACCAGAACACCACTTGAGGTCTGCTTTTGCAGAGGTTTCCAGGAAATTAGTTTTATTCTTGCAATGGCAAAAAAAACCCCCTTTGGAGTGTGGGTGATCCATGCTGGAGAGACAGGTTGTAAAGGGCATGAATGTTTACTTGCTGTAGTGGGTGGCAGGGAACCCTTTCTGATGCTCAGGCATGGGACCAGATGATTGAGCAGGGGAAACATCGAACTTCTCTGATCATGATTAAGACTGGACACACGAGTGTTGTATCAGATAAAGGTAAAAGACATTTCTTAGAACTAATAGTTCCATTATTAGTGTCAAGGAGTTGACGGGCGGAAGTGGAAAATCAATAAAAAGTACACAAATCAGACATTTAACCAACATTTTCTATTAATAAACAAAACCCCAACTGCTTCAAATGTGCCTGGTGTTTTGCGGGGAAGGTTGAATAGACAAGGCACCAAAACAAGTTTTGTACCTACATGTAAAGGATGTGTTAAATAAGGGAAGTAGTAACTGCGCTTTAATGAATGGACAGGCTGCTACTGGTGACTGTGAAATAGATATTTAAAGACATATAAGTCCTTAAAGATAGAGATGAGCTCTCTGTGGCATTTTCCAAAGTCTCTCACTGGAAATTAGTGACAGTTGTGTGAAGTGGGAAGGGTACCTCCTTGAGCTGCAGTTTGGAAAGTCTCACCCACATCCTTTATGTTTCTAAAATGAGCATGTCTTGACCTTGCCCACCTGCTTCTAGTCACAGGCTGGAAGAGGAAATAAGCTTTACTGCTTCTTCCACTCCCAACTGATTTCTTAACTGTGAATGAATGAGTCCAAACGAAGAAAGTGCTCTTTTTCACACCCGTTAGCTAAATTGAAACCAAAAGTCACTCCACTAAACATGCTTCTGCATAACAGAAAACTAAAGTCTTTGCATTTAAAAAGGACAAATACCAAACAGAAAAAATATCAGTGATAGATGACCCTTCAAAACAATCTCAAGAATTAAAATTAGGTTCCTCTTCTCCTGTGACTTTTCATCTTGACTTGAAACTGGCAAACCAAGGGCAACAACTGGCAGAGCTGAAAAGAATGGTTTGTCTGAAACCTCTCACATCTCTGCATGACCTCTTCTGCCAGGCAGCCTGGACCATCTCCACAAAAGAGCGGGGCCTGATGGCACTGGGCCTCCTCCTGTACAAGATGTAGCGGAAGAGATTGCAGATGGAAAGGACAAAAAGGAATGGAGAAAAGGAATGAGGTGGGAGCCTGGGGGCATTGTCTGAGGCCACACAAGAAATTTGTGGCATTCAGGTGAGTCAGCCATTGGCACCTGTGGAGGGGGTGTGCTGATTTCAGTGACTCTTCCCCGAGAAGCTGCCAACTCAATGATATGTGAATTATCAGCTGTCACCCCGGTGTCCCTTCACAGTGACATTATCATTCATCAGCTCCTGGTAGAGTGTGTCCACAGTCACTTTGCAGTGAAAAAACCCCATACAGCATTCTGCTGTATTTTGCCCAAAGCGGGAGATATCAGACCATCTAGCAAAGAGGAAAGTGTCTGAAAACCACTTAGCAATACTGTCAGGATACATTTGATACCTAGCAAACCCCATTTCTCTCAGGTTATTGACTAATTCAGCCCAACCCAAGCACACAGGAGCTGCTGGGCTGCATCAGCATGTTTGGGGTTGGCGCTTACCATGGTAGGCAACTCAGCCTTCGTGGTGGAGGTCATTTGGCAGAAGAGAATGTAAACCACTGTATCTCATGGCAGGCAGGGAGGAAGGATTCTCTGCTTTGATAGCAGCTCTGCTACCAAGAGAGGACACAATGAATACCAATGCGAGCATGGATTACAACAAATAAATTGTCCTGAAGGAGTTCCGCTTGATATTCCTGGGAAATTATTATCATTAGCTGGGGAAAATGAGGAAAAGAGTTTCCTGCCTTTGCTAAGGCCACAGAGGCAGGTAACAGTCTCACCAAATTCCTATGCCTTGTTTGCAGAGATTCCCCTGGGTCTCTTTGTATCCTCTTCACAGATACTCCACAACGCTGAGGCTGGGGACTAGATGGGTCCTATCGGTAAACTTTCCAAAATAGTGAGCATCAGGTATTACTTAAATTCTATCAGGTTGGGGAAGGAGAAACAGGGAGTGGGAGAAAAACACTGTATACTTTCCTCAAGAGTGGTAGGGCAGTGCCTACAAATGGAAAATGGTGAATTTTCTTTGGCAACATCCATAAATCTGGACTCCCTTCCTTTACTCCCTGCACCCTCCTGGGAGCGTCTGCTGAATTGTAGCTCACTTGACATGGCCTTCAGAGCAGTGTGTGGCTTTCAGCCACGGCGTTTCTAGCTCTCTTTGGGATACAAACTTTGGGCTTCATTCAAGAAAGCACTTAGGCATGTGTAATTCTTTAAATTTCAATGTGACTATTCATGAGCATAGAGTTAGCACATATTTAATTGCCTTCCTGAATATGAGCCAAAATAGAGAGTATCCCAGGAGTGCATGGGAAAAAAAACTTAGTTTTCATTGCTTTAATAGAGATAGTTGCTCCACTTAGAAGCACTTGCAAATGGTTTGGGAAGGTTTGGGACTTCTAGCAGGCACATCTCTAGAGGGTAAAGCAGGCAACCAATCCCACTGCAAATGCGATGAGGATCGCTGGTGTCGGCAACCGCCCCAAAGGGGAGGACTCACAGGAGAATTGATACTTTTTCTCATTTTTTGAGTGTCTGCTCAACAAGTGCTCATCTCTGATGCTCTCCCTATCCATTTTTGAATTTGCCAGTTTTTATTAATATCCTTTGGGAAGAAGCTCTGGATTGAAAGTATTCAATTGTACAGGTAAAAATAGAAGAGAAAACTTTTAAAGTGCCTCATTTTTAAGACTCTGCTTTCCTGTTTCAAAATAACTAGAAAATGATCAGAAGAAAACCATTCTTTTTATGTTAACTCAAACATGGTAACAAAACAGAGGTACAACACAAGACCTCCTCTGCAATCAGACGAAATAGTTATTGAGTGGAAAAACCCACCAAAATTTTCAGTATTTACCACTAGTTCTTGGCCAAATACCCTTTCTGCTTTTCAAAAACAGCTCTAAAACCAGTTGTGGGTTGTTAGTGAGTAGCAGGAGTTTCCATTTGGCTTTTCAATTGTAAATAGTGAACATCTGAAACTGTGATGAAATTTTAAAAATGAAGCATTTTTCCCAAGATCTACGTTAATTTATCCACCTGTTATGGTGGATACCTCCCCATCTACGATGAGGTTCGTCTAGTCTTAAAATAGATGTCTCTTAGATGACTAATTGAGGCTGAGAAATCATTGCTTAATTGCTGGACTCCAGCTCGCAGCAGTGGCCGCTAGCAAGACAAACCTCCTTTCCTCAGGATGGCTTTGAGAGGTAGCTCGGCCTCGGAGGGCCATGACCCACATACGCCCGCGCCAGGCCGCCGAGCCACGCCGGAGATTAGCACCGTGGCTGCTGCTGCAGGCTCCCAGGGTCTGGGGTGGAGTCACGCGTGGTGCGTGGGGGCAAGGCTTTCCCCGTCACCACCGGTGGTGTTTTCACTGCCTCCCTGGGCGAGGTGGTGGAGGAAGGAGGTTAATCAGGACACGCAGCGTGCGTGTCCTGTTTGTGGCAGCATCAGATGTGACTGCTCAGCACTCTGGGGTGGAGAGCAAGTGTCTGGCCCCTGCAGTGGGCTGGAGAGGGCATGTGGTTGATGCCTTGATAGCGTGAGACTCCTAGGGTGCAGAAAGGTCCACCTTCTGTGGAGAGAGGAACAGCCTGGGATAGGGCTGTTCCTCTCCTATGCCGCTGCAGAGTACTGGAGGGGACGACAATGTGGAATGGCTGGGGAGTGATGGGGTCTTGGCACGATGCCTGTGTATCCCACCTCCCCTGCCCTCTCTGCAGATGTGCTGCTCTTCCTAGTGTAAAGGCTCCTTCACCTAGGGGATCCTGGGCCATTCCCAATTTTGCGATGGGCAGAGCTCTTTGGGCCATAAGGGTGAAAGCCGATTAAGCCGTGGCCCTTCCCTGTCCTGTAGGAAAAGGGGTCAGTGTGCACGGGAGCGTGGGGCTGATGATGCTGCACAGCAAAGCACAGTGCTGATATTGCAATGAGCTTCTCTGCCCGAGGTGACACGGGAATGTCTCCCTGACGGAAGCCAGAAAAGTGCTTTTGAAAGCCGCATGAAAGAATGCCAAAGGTAATTTCTACTTTAGCTGTTCCTGAGGAGGATGGCCCAGGCAGGGCAAAACACAAAGGTGTACTCACATTTACACACAAGAACATTTTGATGTGTTGTACGTGAGGATGGTGATCATGATGGAGAGAGGTAACAGAAAGTTTGCCCAGGAAAATGGCAATTCCAAAGCAAAGCTGTCCTGTACAAAGGAAATGCACTACGACTGAAAGGACTGTTTTCCAATTAGCAAACCCTGACGGTTCACTTTGCTTTTTTAAAAACCTGATTTCTAAATATAAAGCCATGCTTATAGTGGCACCTAGTGGCTACTGTGCTTACGGAGCTCTCCCCGAGACGGCTGGGAGGGTAGGGCCGTTTGCAACACCAACCTCTGCGTCCAAGATTGACTTACCAGCATTTTTCTTGTGCCGACACTTCTTATTAGAGTATTGTCTGATGGACCAATGCAAAGATCAACGCTGAAGTCAGGGGAGCCCCAGACTTCAGGGCGAATGTTGGGTTAGAGCACCTTAAAAAAGTAGGTGAAGCTCTGGACTCAGACCTTCACTTTATTTCAGAATTACAGGGGACAACATTGAAAAGGCAAAAATTTAGGGTGGATCAAATTGACAAAATCTGGAGGCAGTTCAGATCCAAGCTCCTATTTCATGTGAACTTTTAAGGTGTCAGAAAGGGAAATCCACATGGACAGATTTACTAAAGGATATGTGAGCTGGGTTCTGGCTGCGCCCCTCCTCATGCTCCCAGGGGACGATCCACCCATTGGGACAGTGTCAGGGCATTTGGTGAGAGATGAGCTGTGCCTTCTCCTGCTAGTGGACACCTCCAGCAGGACACTGACAGCCAGGCTGCTGCTAAAATCGCTCAGTAAATGCTCTCAAGAGACTAAACCGGTAGAAGAAATCTTCCCACAAGACAGCAAGAAGAAAGAGGGAAGTCAGTGTGAGCCCATGCCTGTGGCCCAGCTGCCCGTCTTCGGCTCCTGTCCTCCATCTGCAGCCACCTGACACGGAGGGGACACACTCCGTCCTCTCCTCTTGGCTGCCTGCTGGCCTTGCTTCCAGAGCAGCCTTCCCCTGACCCTTCTCAGGGCTTCACCAGCTACCTCAGCTTCCCTGCTCCTGCCACTCCAGCTCTCCTCAGACCTCCAGACTGCCAGCTCTTCACTGCTTACAGCTCCTGGCGTTTCTTTATTCCCCTCTCAACCTGCTCCCCATCTGTGCTTGTCTCTTTCCAGTTCTGTGGACATCGCCAGTAGAAATATTAGGGTGTTGCTGAGTTTTCCCAGTTTTCCCAGTGCAGGTTCCTCTTCTGTTTTATCTGTCTTTGCACTAGCTGGTCTCTCCACCTTCACTGAGACCTACACCAAGAATTTCATCTCCTGCTTTGGCCCAAGCTTCTCTCTTCCCCTATGGCACTTCCTGCTGTCCCTTTCTGCAGAGCTCAGCAGGTTTTGCTAAGAACACCAGTGAGCTCTGCTGTGACCTACCATCTCTCCTGTTTGACTCACCCTTCCCTTTACACAAGCACGGCTTTGACTAACACAGGTATTCCGGAGATTACAACCTCTCCTCCTGTGAAGGTCAGACACAACAGCCGTGCCTCTGCTCCAAAGCTCCAGCGGCCAAGGAACAGGGCCTGAGCAGGGGCATGTCAGAGTCTGTAGGGTTAATTAGCAAGGTCTGGACGCACCAGAACTCTCTCCTCAGTGCTGAGGCATACTCCAGGAGTGCTGCTGGCAGACTGCAACAGCTGGACGAGGTTACCTGGATGCTGTGAGAGGGTGGGTGTTGGACTCTGGAAGTAGTCTCAGGCACATTTTATTTACTAAGGTAGCTGTAATCAGCCTGATCAAAGCTGTTATGATGAATGACTCACTCATCAGCCAGAAGATGAAACAATTCCCCACTGAATAGCTCTCTGCTCCTTTCCTCTCAGCAAACAAGGGCTGTACTGGCACGGCTGTGCACCTCCCATGAGACCTGCCCTTCCCTGACACGCCTATCGAAAAGGTGTCACGCATCTGGGGAAGCACTGAGAAAAACTCACGCCAGAAAGACCCACCAAGGAGCTTCAGACTCTTGATTCTTTCTTCAGAGATTCCCAGGTCCCAGGTAACTGTGAGGTGAGAGGAGGATCACCTCATACCTGCTCTGCTTCTGACATGGTTCCCCAAGCATCCCCCACTGGCCAGTCTCAGAGTGTGGATGTGCCCTGGAAGGCTGCTCCTCTTTGCTTGCCCTGTATGCAGCCGCAAAAGCAAGTCCAAGGACAAGAGCACTCAGGGGGATGTTTCCCTCAGTGTGAGGACAGACAGAATTATACACGGAACTGCTGTGTTAAAACAATTCAGGCAACAACACTGGGGAAGACTCAGAGAGCTCGTGTGCTGCAAAAGCCCAAGGGAGTTTTTTCTTATGTGCATACCTTACATTGTAAAGTATGAAATATTGTAGCTAATGAGTCCCATTTACCTGAGATGTTAATACATCCACATCCTGTGCCACTTTATCTTTTGACATTTTAGAGCTTCCTTTTTTTTTAATGGAAGCCATAATTTTCTTGAGTAGATTATCATGAATTCATTTAAACACCTAAAAGCTCAGCTATACTTTAATTGTGACATAGATATTGGCAATATGAACTCTGCTTTTGCAATGCAAATGCATGTCTATTAGCAGAATATTGTAAATTTGATTTGGAGTCTGGAGCAGCAGCTGTTTATTCAGTTCGCAGGTTTCTTGCGGTTTGTGGTTTCTTGTGGTTTAAACATTTGCAGGGTGTAGACACTAACGAGAGCACTGAATTGTTTATGGTGATCTTTGAAGCAGAATTGCAGATTTGTTATGAATTTTTGCCAGGCCAGCAGAAACATATTAACCTCTCCTTATGCAAAGTCCCACATGCGGAGTAACCTCTCTAATCCAGCACTTCGGGACCATGACATCACGCAGGTCAGTGAGAGTTTAGGCTGCTACCATATGGCAGCCGGTCACCTCCTTTCTTCAGATCTCTTATCTGGAGGATGGGCTTTTCCCCAGAACACACCATTCAGGCATTAATCAAAAAACCCCAGCAAACAAACAACTCCTCAAAATTCTAAAGCGCTCACAGCAGAAGCTCATGTAAGAGCACTGGATAAGGCAGCAGGTTAGTGGTCATCTCAGCAACTCGTGATCCAGCTTTGTAAAACTAGCTCTGCACTGGGAGTGCATGAAGGGATCCTCTTCATAGGAAACATGTAATCGTTGAAAAAATATTGCTGTGGAGGAGAGGGAAAATTATTCTCGCAAGCCTTTTCTGCCTGATTCTTGGCGTCATGCCTTCTTCCTTTAAGTAGATGGCAAAAGGGAGCCCTCTAGAGTAAGTGTCGAATGGGAAGATCTCGGTTTTCAAGATGCTTTGCAGTCGGTTTCATTTTGTGCTTCAGCAGCTGTGAAGGTTCACGGAATATGGTGATTTACGTTGCAACCTCCAGCTCAAGGGAAGCACGGGCTGCTCATGCAGGCCCAGGACATTTTGCCAGCAGAAAGAGCTCATCATCTATGCCCTGTTTCTCTAAGCATCCATCAAAGATAGGCTGAAGGGTTGGGAGACCTTTGTAATGGCTCAGACTGGCCGTTCTCATGCTCCTTAAAATGAATGGGTGAATGAATGCTAGGGAGCAGACACCCCTCTTACCATGCTAGCTTTTGCTTTTTGCATTTCTATGAATCTTTCACAGCTGCTGAAGTCCCACATAAATGCAATGCTTCTCCTTTTCCCATTGTTGTGCCTCACCATGCATAGCTCCCGGTCCCACTCACCTACGTGCTGCCAGTACTGCCAGCCATCATGTCCTATTTATTTCCTTTTTCTGTAATGACCATGTCTTTCCCTCCTCCTACTATCAGACTCCTCCAATAAACCAGCCAACCCAAGCTGCTCCTCCTGTGTTGGCTGGACTGGGGGTGAGGAGCAGAAGGGCAGGAAGAGAGGGGTGGTCATGGTATCAGTGCTGTGCCGAGGAGGGAGATAAAGGAGGATAAAGGGACAGCTAGAAGGAGTGGGATTACAGAATGAAAGTCGAATTTGTCCCTAGCAAGTCAAGTGGCTTCTGGTTTATGTACGGTCTCTTCCTTGCTGTTGACTGAATGCCAGACTCACACCTGCTCTGTTCCTGTGACAGCAGCCCCGAGGACAGGAGGGTGCCACAAGATCATTGGTGCACAGTAGGATGGACATCCTTCAAAGGGGACTGGCAGACCTGGGCCAGCTACAGCCCTCCTGAGCTGCCTCACCCTCGCACCCACCCCAGAGGCACCGCATCCGATGGGCCCCGCAGCCTCCTGACGTCTCCTCAGCACAGAATTACTGCTGTGCCAAGGCTAACGCTGCTCCCTCCGTTCCCCCTGCCATTTTGGCTAAAGCACAGAGCAGTAGCTCAGGTAAATTACAGGCCTGCACCAAAAATTACTGGGTGTAACTCCCTGGCCTGAGTTGAAAGGATGATAGACCTGGGGATTGCAGAGCTTCCTTGTGAGCCTGGGAAACCATGAATCGCTTTGTGGAGCCTGTGGCTTTAGACAGTATTGCAAAGTTGTCTTTTTTTCCAGTCCCTTTTGTTTACCACCCCAGTGGCAGTGCTTTCACCATCTTGGGCAGCTGCATAGCTGAAAGGTTACACGTCTGTATATTCTCTGGTCTTTCTTTTTAACCCAGAAAGACCACAGAGAGTAAGAAATTCTTGCTCAGAAATTGCTGTCAGGAAGGCAGTGTAATGCATTTTGATTTTAATGGGATTTCCCATTTCTTCTTTTTCGACTCTCACATCAAAGTAACAGAAACAAGCAATTTTTCCTTGGGTGCCAGCCTGTGGTGGCTTCTCCATCACGTGTGGCAGCTTGGCCTTAGGCTTTCACCAGGACTGAGTTTTCTGCACAGTGCCTGACTTCAGGCAATGAAATATGTGAGAGAGCGAAGTTGTTTGGGTGAGAAAGACACCACAACTTTTGTTATTGCCGTCCTTTGAATATTGGACTAGAACGAGGGTAACAACAGCAGAATTAATTTCCATTGCTTTCCTAATCAGATGCCATAGCAGAATCAGAGATAGTTATGTGAAAGCTTCCTCTCATACTTCACTGCTGACCTGGAGTGGGCTTTAGATTTCAGTGTTCTAATTCCTCTAACATTTTTATCCAGTTTTGTACTGGCTTAGCTTGGGAGACAGCCCTGTGCCAATGTGCCCCTCTGCTGGGGTGCCTGGTGGGTGCTGTGGGCTAAGCCCATTGTGCTTCCCCCTCAGCAGGGATGCATCTCCTATCATTCCTCACTCTCTCATCTGACTGAATTTCTGAGCTGCATCCCGGTAAACACACAAACACAGAGGGGCTCCAGGCATGGGAACACGGCTCACAGGACCTGGAAGTGCTCCACTGGTACAGCTTCTAATGAGATCCATCTGGAAGAGAAGGCAAAGGGAGCACTGACTGGCAGGGCAAAACATTTTCAGGAGTTGTCATCTGGCACAGTGCCCTTACCTTCCCCTGATGGGAACAGCCTGTCTTCATCAGAGAGGCATGAAGGCTTCATCTTGAGTCACCAATGGCATCAGTCTCCAAAAATACCTTCCTGCTTCTGGCACAGAGCTGGTTATTAGGTCAAGCATATTTAGTACCCAGTAACTAATACAGGAGTTTGGCTGTGACAGATGCTGATTGCAAAAGGCTTCACCTGATGAAGAATTGCTCAATTAGTTAATGAGTTGCTCTGAAGGAATAGAGAGTGGCAAAAGACCAGATTTTGCGGTATTGGCTGCCACTTCGGGAGCGACAAAAATCAGAGCGCAAAATGCTGCACACAGGCAAGTTACACAGTGTTTCCAACCAGTCTCCTTGTCTCTGGACCAGAATGGGGGTGTCTTGGGCTGACTTT
>VZTA01001008.1:11013-39310 GCA_013398855.1 Mohoua ochrocephala
CGTTCTCAGGGTGAAGCGGGTCCTCGGGGCCACCCCGGTGTCACCGGTGCCCCAGGGCAGCTCGTGAGTACCGCGATGTCACCGTGTCCCTCCCGGGGGCAGCCTCGGCGTTGTTTTCTCCCTTTTCCTTTCTTTTCCTTGTTTCCCGCAAGCCTAAAAGGAGGAATTTGGCACTTTATTCCCACTCTGCTCCTCCCGGGAATGCCCCGGGATTTGCTCCAGCCCCAGTCCTTGGCCACCCCACAGCGGTGACAAGGACAGGGCCACCCCTCCCTCGGGGGAGGACAAGGAGCGCACGCTGCCCGTGAATCGCATTTTTCTCCGGGATTTTCTTTCCCATCTTTAGGGCGAGCCCGGACCTCGGGGCGAGCAGGGCCCACAGGGTGTCCCCGGGCTGAAGGTGAGCTGGGGACACCGCGGGGGTGTGGCCGTGCCGGGCGGGGCTGGCCCTGACCCCGCTCCTTTCCCGGCTCTCCGCAGGGCGACCGCGGCGAGCGCGGCCTCGTGGGGCCCCCCGGGGAGCAGGGCAGAGCGGTGAGTTGTCCCCAAAGCCGGGCTGGGGCACTCAGAATGCTCTGAGTTGTCCCCAAAGCCGCTGAGATGTCCCCAAAGCCGGGCTGGGGCACTCAGAATGCTCTGAGCTGTCCCCAAAGCCGCTGAGATGTCCCCAAATCCAGGCTGGGACACAGGGAATACTCTGTGTGTCCCCAAATCCAGGCTGGGGGATGCTCTGAGTGTCCCCAAATCCAGGCTGGGACACAGGGAATACTCTGTGTGTCCCCAAATCCAGGCTGGGGGATGCTCTGAGTGTTCCCAAATTCAGGCTGGGACACGGGGCATGCTCTGATTTGTCCCCAGATCCGGGCTGGGACATGGGGCATGCTCTGAGTTGTCCCCAAAGCCACTGAGTTGTCCCCAAATCCAGGCTGGGACACAGGGGATGCTCTGAGTGTCCCCAAAGCCGGGCTGGGACACGTGGGATGCTATGAATTGTCCTCAAAGCTGGGCTGGGACACCTGGGATGCTCTGAGTGTCCCCAAATCCAGGCTGGGACACGGGGGACACTCTGAATGTCCCCAAACCTGGGCTGGGACACAGGGGACACTCAACCCCGGGATGCCGAGCCCGGATCCTGGATCAGCGGGACGCAGCCGGACCTCCCCCTTTGATCCCGGGGTCAATCCCGTGCCTGTCCCGCTGCCAGTCGGAGGGATTAGGGAATAGCTTCGGGATTAATGGGACCACGCTGGGTTTGCAGCCCCAGCCGGGACAGGAATTTCCTCGCATCCCGGGGGAGCGGGGAGGCCGCCCAGCCCCTCTCTGGAGCTTTCCTGTGCTGGAAAAACAGCCAGAAAATGACTTTTGGTGCTTTTCCCGGGGACAGGAATCCACCCCTGGAAGATTCCCGCTCTTGGCACGGCTTCTCCAGAGTTTTGTGCCCTGTCCCCCCTCAGAGCTGGGATTTAGGGAAGGTTGGGATGCTGGGATCAGCGGGAGGATGGGGAGCTGCCCGCGCACCTCAATTCCCTGATGGGAAAAGGTCTTTCCATTGCCTCTTGTCACTCATTTTTTTCCCATATTCCTTGGATTTCCAGGGGCCAAAGGGAGAGCAGGGCCCACCGGGGATCCCAGGACCCCAAGGTTTGCCGGGAGTCAAAGGAGACAAGGTGACAGCTCGAGGGACAGCGAGGTGGCAGCTCGGGGATGCTGCTCTGCACTGGGCTGATCCCACTTTTTCCTTTTTCCAGGGATCCCCAGGGAAAACCGGCCCCAAAGGCAGCATTGTGAGTACATCCCAGGCTGTGGCAGGGGTTTAACAGAGCTGGGTTTAACAGAGCTGAGTTTAACGCTTACTCCAGGCGCCTTCTCCATGAATTCCCCTCCCTGCATCCCAGAGGGTTTCTGGAGCTCAGAGGGTGGGGGTGACTTTGGGAATGTTCCCATCTCTCTTTCCTTTTCCTTTAGGGAGATCCCGGTGTCCACGGCCTCGCAGGGCTCAAGGGAGAGAAGGTGGGTGCTTCCAGAGGATTCCTGGGAATGCCAGGGAATCCCTGCCCATGCCAGGGTCTCCTGCCTGGCATTGTCCACGTGCCTGCCCCAGCTGCATCCCGAAATTCCTGCTGTGTCCTCATTGCCTTTCCCGTGTCCTTTGTTCCCAGGGGGAATCAGGAGAGCCGGGACCCAAGGGACAGGTGAGTTATGGGGGATTGGGACTGAGGGGTCCCCACACCTTGGGAGGGTTTGTGGGATCCTCAGCCGGAGTGGATCCTCCTGGATCCATGGAGATGGTGGGTGCTGAGGGAATGTTTTCCCTGGGGATGGGGGCCTGTGACCACAATCAGCTCCGGATTCAGCCCCAGTCCCAGTTTGGGATCCAGCTCTGGATTCAGGCTCAGCCCCATTTGGGATCCAGCCCCGGATTCAGCCCCAGCCCCATTTGGGATCCAGCCCTGGATTCAGCCCCATTTGGGATCCAGCCCCGGATTCAGGCTCAGCCCCATTTGGGATCCAGCCCTGGATTCAGTCTCAGTTTGGGATCCATCCCCAGATTCAGGCTCAGCCCCATTTGGGATCCAGCCCTGGATTCAGCCCCAGCCCCATTTGGGATCCAGCCCTGCCTGTGGTGTTGCTCCCGGGAGTTTTTGGGGTCTCGGGGTGCAGCCCCCGTGCTCAGGGCAGGCCGAGCCCCTCACGCTCCTCTCCATCCCTTTTCCAGCAAGGCATCCAGGGAGACCTCGGCTTTCCCGGCCCCTCGGGGGATGCGGGAGCACCGGGAATTCGGGGCTATCCCGGCCCCCCCGGCCCTCGGGGGCTGGTGGGGGAGCGCGGAGTGCCGGGAATGCCGGGCCCTCGGGGCACAGCCGTGAGTATCCCGATCCCAAATCCCTCCTCACCCTTCCTGCGCCCTCAGCTGCTCCAGCTCTGCGGGAATTGCCTCTCCTTCCCACCCGATTCCTCTGGGAATTAGCTGGGAGTGGGGTCCCCCTGGGATCCCGCCTTGCTGGGGAGGAATTCTGTCTTTCCCGCTGTGTGTGGAATCCATAAACCAGGGATTTTCGGCCTGCCAGAGCTCGGGATTTTTCCCTAAAAACCTCCATTGAGACTCAGGGATTTTTGGCCTGCCTGGGCTCGGGATTTTTCCCTAAAAACCTCATTTCAGACTCAAATGGGATGCACGGAGCGAGCTGAGCATGGAGTGCTTGCACTGGGAAAGAGCTGGGCGGGAAGGTGACACAGGGAGGGGATTGGGATTGGGATTGGGATTGGGATTGGGATTGGGAATGGCTCTGGGGGGAGGACGGAAGGAGCGAAATTCCCTTCCTGGCGTGTCCCTCCGGCAGGGCCGGGACGCCGGGGACCAGCACATCGTGGACGTGGTCCTGAAGATGCTGCAAGGTGAGGGCTGAGCGGGGCGGGGGGCGGCCACCACATCCCACAGATCCCACGGATCCCACAGATCCCACAGATCCCACGGATCCCATGGGTCCCACGGATCCCACGGATCCCAGCCTGGCCCCTCTGTGCCCCACAGAGCAGCTGGCAGAGGTGGCCGTGAGCGCCAAGAGAGCCGCCCTGGGCGGGGTCGGGGCCGTGGGACCCCCCGGCCCTCCCGGACCCCCAGGGCCCCCCGGTGAGCAGGGTCCCCACGGCCCCATGGGACCCCGAGGTGTCCCCGGAATCCTGGGAGCTGTCGGGCAGATCGGGAATGTCGGACCCAAAGGTGGGTGCCGGTGGCACGGTGCCAGGGAAAGCCCTCCTGGGGGGTGGCACTGCCCCGCTTGGCCCCGGCCCTGAGCGGGGCAGCTGCCTCCTCTCCCATCCGGGCTTTCCATGGATTCCTTCCCGCCTTTTTGCTTCCCGCAGGGAAGAGAGGAGAGAAGGGCGAGCGGGGGGAAGTTGGCCGTGGGCACCCGGGAATGCCGGGTCCCCCAGGGATCCCAGGTGAGACCCCAGCTGTGACACGGCCAGGTGGCCTTTGTCACCTTGGGGTGATGAGCCCGGAGTGGCTTGGAACCTTCTGATCCATCCCATAAAACCTGCCCAGGTTCATCCCACAAAACCTGCCCGGGTTCATCCCACAAAATCTGCCCAGGTTCATCCCACAAAACCTGCCCAGGTTCATCCCATAAAAACAGCACAGGCTCATCCCACAAAACCTGCCCAGGTGCATCCCACAAAATCTGCCTGGGTTCATCCCACAAAACCTGCCCAGCTTCATCCCATAAAACCTTCTCAAGTTCATCCCACAAAACCTGCCCAGGAGCCTCCCACATAATCTGCCTGGGTTCATCCCATAAAAACAGCACAAGCTCATCCCACAAAACCTGCACAGGTTTACCCTGTGAATCTTCCCAAGTTCATCCTACAAAACTTGCCCAGGTTCATCCCACAAAACCTGCCCAGGTTCATCCCATAAAAACAGCATAAGCTCATCCCACAAAAACTGCCCAAGTTCATCCCACAAAACCTTCTCAGGTTCATCCCACAAAACCTGCCCAGGGCTCATCCCACAAACCCCGCACAGGCTCATCCCACAAAACCAGCCCAAGTTCATCCCATAAAACCCACCCAGGTCCATCCTGTAAATTTTCCCAGGTTCATCCCCCAAACCCTGCCCAGCTTCATCCCCCCTGGATCATCCTTCCCTTCCTCCTTCCTTGCCGCCACCCCTTTCCCACCCTCTGGAATTTCTCCCTCACCACCAGCATTCCCACATCCCAATCCCTATTTCCCGAGGCTCAACCGCCACATTCCCTTCTCTGAGGATCCCATTCCCAATTCCAGGTCTCCCGGGGATTCCCGGCCACGCTCTGGACGGCAAAGCGGGCGAGCGGGGCGTGCCGGGCTCCCCGGGCGAGGCGGGCAGGCCGGGATTGCCGGGGCCCGCGGGATTCCCGGGATTCTGCGAGCCGGCCGCGTGCCTGGGAGCCTCGGCCTACGCAGCCGCGCGCCTCACGGAGCCGGGGTCCGTCAAGGGCCCCCCGTACTGAGGGATTCCCGTGGAAAATCCATTCCCAAAGTTGACCGCGACACTGCAATTCCATGGGGAGAAGCTTCCGCGCTTTCCCGGTTCTTGGGAATGCTGGGATGAGGGAAAAACGCAGCCCTGGGAAGTTGATTTTTGGGGTGGGGAAGGCGGGTTTGGGAATCGAGGGTGGCCTCAAATCCTGGTTCCGGTTTCCAAACCTGCTCCTTGTGGCCTTTCCCAAAAAAAATAAATTGGAATGAATTTTTCAAACCCCTCTCCCTGTTTGGAGCAGCTCCCGGAAATTCCCTTTTTTATCCTTTCCCTTTTTTATCCTTTTTTCAGTTTGGATGGGGGAATTTTTTCGGATGAGGGAATTTTTCGGATGAGGGAATTTTTCTTGGATGAAGGAATTTTTAAAGCCCTCCCCACTAAGTCCCAGTTGGATTATTTAAGAGAATTNGGGAATTTTTAAAGCCCCCCCCCTACCCCCCAAATCCCGGTTGGATTATTTAAGAGAATTCCCAGCTCCGACTTGGTCGCTCCCAGAGCTGTAAATCTTTGTAAAATAGGGATAAAACCAGGAATGTTTTATAATTGTGCCGAGGAAAATCCCAACTTTTGGAAAAACTGGACAATAAAACCGAGCTGGATTCTTAATAATGGGAATGACGCGTGGATTTCTTTGGATCAGGTGGGATGGGGATTTTTGAGGATTGAAGTTGTTTTTTTCTGGCGTTTATTTGGTGTTTTTTCCATCCTTGGGGACAATTCCAGCCTCTCCATAAATTCCTTAAGGAAAAGTTGTTGCTTTATTCCCTCGAAAGCAGAGGAATTTCCCATCCCTGAGGCAAAAATTCCCCAAAAATCCATCGAGTCCCTGCTTTCCCCCTCACAATCCATGGGGAACATTCCAAAGGGTCTCGATTCCTTAACGGGATCCGTGATTCCAGGAGGATCCGCGGGTGTCGGCTCCTTATTCCTGTGGGAGCAGCAGGATGAGTTTTGTGGGATAAATAAAAATCCATTTTTGGGTTATGAGCCAAGCGGGGCCACGAATCCCGGGAAAATGGGCTGGGAAAAGCTGGATGGGTCCTTCCGGAGGGATGGAGAGTCCCTGACACGGACCCAGGGAACAAAAGGGGCTCAGGAGGGATTCCAGGGATGGGGGGGATCAAAACCAGGGAATTCCAGGGATGGGGGGGATCAAAACCAGGGAATTCCAGGGGATGGGGATGATCAAAACCAGGGAATTCCAGGGATGGGGAGGATCAAAACCAGGGAATTCCAGGAAGGGGATGATCCTGGAAAGGGCCAAATCCAAGCCCAGGTGGATCCAGCTCTGGGAATTCCTCCCATCCAGGAGCCAAAAAGGGACTCAGCCCCCCAGCTGGAATTCCAGGTGGAATTCCTGGAAGGAGATGATCCTGGAAAGGGCCAAATCCAAGCCCAGGTGGATCCAGCTCTGGGAATTCTGCCCTCCCNTCAAATCCAAGCTCAGGTGGATCCCTCACCGGGAATTCTTCCCTTCTAGGAGCCAAAACGGGACTTATCCTCCCCAGCTGGAATTCCAGGGGAGGGAGATGATCCTGGAAAGGGCCAGGTGGATCCAGACCTGGGAATTTTCTTGCCTCCCAGGAGCCAAAACTCAGCCCCCCAGGTGGAATTCCAGGTGGAATTCCAGGGGATGGGGATGATCCTGGAAAGGGCCAAATCCAAGCCCAGGTGGATCCAGCTCTGGGAATTCTGCCCTCCCAGGAACCAAACCGGGGCTTATCCTCCCCAGCTGGAATTCCAGGGGAGGGAGATGATCCTGGAAAGGGCCAGGTGGATCCAGACCTGGGAATTTTCTTCCCTCCCAGGAGCCAAAACTCAGCCCCCCAGGTGGAATTCCAGGTGGAATTCCAGGGGATGGGGATGATCAAAACCAGGGAAGTCCAGGGAAAAGGGTCGATCCTGGAAAGGGCCAAATCCAATGATTCCATACTCCAATGGAGCAGCCACAGCCCTTCTAGGAACCAAAAAGGGACTCAGCTCCCACCAGGTGGATTTCCAGGAGAAGGAATCCCATGGAACTGGGTGGAATTAGATCTTTAAGTCCTCCCAACTCAAACCATTCCATGATTCCATACTTCTCCAATTGTCCTCTCCTCATTCCCACTGAAATTCCCTTCCCTGTGCCCTTTCCAAACCCAATCCTTCCCCGGAGAAGGGAACCGCCCTTTATTAAAAAATGAAATCAGTTTGGGAGTGAATCTCAAGTGTTTCCTTCTCAAGCTGGAATTCGATCCGGGAATTCCGGAGGCTCCGTAGGAATTCGGGACCAGACTCCCAGGACTGGGAAATGTGCTCCGAATCCGCCTCTTCCTCAGATCCCTCCTAAATTCATCCCACCAGGAAGTGGCCTGGATGCCTTTCCAGAGAGATTGAAACCCGATTGTCCGTGGAGATGGAACAGCTGGAAAACATCCAACCCCGTCCCGAATCCCAAAAAAATCCCTGTTGGGAGAGGGGAAGGAGCAGCCTGGCTGAGCCAGGGAGACTCATCCCGATCCTTCTCCCTGAGGAATTCCCGTTTCCAGCCCCTCCGGGGTATCCCGAGGCGGGGCCGCCCCGCGCTCCAGCTGTGCCGCACATCTGGGGCTCGTCCCAGCTCTTCCCGGCGGTTTTCCCCACGAGAGGGAGCTGCCGGCCCGTGGAATTCGCTCTTCCAGCCTGGGATAATCCCGAGAAACGAGGTTTTCCCTCTGGAAGGGGCTGGAGCATCCCCCGGGACCGGGCTGCGCTCCCCGATCCTCTTTGTGGGGGGAGGGAAAAGGGGGAATCCCTTTCCTTTGACCCCTTCCCATTTTTGGGATGGACATGGAAGGGCTGGAAGGGGCTGGGAGCTGATCTGGGGTCCTGGAGCAGGGAAAAGGCACTTCCAGGAGGGATTGAGGGCTGAATCCTGGTCCTGGAGCAGGGAAAAGCCGCTTCCAGGGAGAGCCTGAGGGCTGAGCAGGGAGAATCCCCATCCCAGGACGGACCCTGGAAAAGCTCTGCTGTGCCTGTGGAACATCCCGGGCATCCCAGGAGGATTCAGGAATCCTCGGGATCTCCTCAGTCCTGTACCCAGGCGTGGCCGGGATGGGATGGACGAGCTCCAGCTGATCCCGCTGCTTCCCAAAAAGTGCCGAGGGCAGCGGTGAGGGAGCTCTGCCTCGGCCAGGGGCAGCTTTGACCTTCCCGATCCATCCCACGCATCCCGGGAGACGCCGGCAGCTGGGAATCCTGGCAAAGCCGGCGTCTGGGAAGACGAAAAAGATCGGGAATTAATTAAAATGCCGGGAAGCAGCTGTGTGGAGCTCCTGCCTTTCTCTCTCCCACCTGGATTCTCCTGGGAGCCAGCCCGGTCCTTGTCACCTCAGCTGATCCCTGTTCCCAGACATCCAAACCTCGGGATCCGATCCGCGGCCTGCCAGAGCTTCTTTTCCAAGCCAAAAGAGCTGGAATCTGTTAAAGTTATTCCAAGGTCTTTAAGAATCTGTTCCTGCAGCCACAAAATCCCTGGGAACACGGAAGGGTGGAGTCCAGCGTCCTCCCTGCCTTCCGTGGGACGGGAAAGGCGAAAGGGAATCAGGGAATCGGGCTGGGAAGGAGCTGGGAAAAGGGAAGCAGGGACATGGAGGGGCTGAGAGCTGAGCCGGGGTCCTGGAGCAGGGAAAAGCCACTTCCAGGAGGGATCGAGGGTCCTGGAGCAGGGAAAAGCCACTTCCAGGAGGGATCGAGGGTCCTGGAGCAGGGAAAAGCCCAAGGAATCCCTTTGGGATTGCACCAATTCCTCCTCCAGACCTGGGACCTCCTGCAGGAGCTTTCCTTTGCTTCCCAGCTCCTTTAAAAGCTGTGGGGAAAGAGGAAAGGAAGAATCGGGATGAATTTGTAGCCTGGAATAATTAAATTCCACTCCATTTCCAGGGACACATTCCAGTATCCGAAGTTGTTCCAACCTGGTCTGGGACATTTCCAGGGATGGAGCAGCCACAGCTTCTCTGGGAATTCCATCCCGGCCCCTTCCCACCCTCACAGGGAGGAATTTCTTCCCAAAATCTGCGCTAAACCATCCTTGACCCCAAATGGCCCCTCGGTTTCCCACGGTCATCCACCGGGATCATCCTCAAATCCCACCCTGGGATCATCCTCAAATCCCACCCGGTGACGTTCCCGCGGCCATGAATAATTCAGGGATACCAGGAAAATTTCCTGGAGCAGTGATGAGCCCAAATCTCCTGGAGGAGGTGAAGATGCGCTAATCACCGTTTGTTCTCTCTCGATAGCTGATTAACCGCTAATTAGAATATTAAACAACGGCTTGAATATGCAAATGAGCCGCTGAGGACGGAGTTCGTTATTGGAGGTGCCAGAAAATTCCTGATTTTTTTTATCCTTGGATTATTGTTTGATGGGTTTGGGGTTTTTTTTTCCCCTCATAAAAAGAGGGATTTGTTTTTAAAGTGCTTTGTTCCCCTGGAATGCTGGAGGAGCTGGGACACGCGGGATGAATGAATCCCAAACTCCATCAGAACACCGGGAATGGTGCTCCCAGCTCCATAGGCGGGATGCCCTAAATCAGGATAAACGGGATACCCTGAATCAGGATAAATGGGATTTCCAAGGTTCAGGAAGCTGATCCTGCTTCTCCAAGGGAAAAAAAAAGGGCAAATTTGGGATGCTCTGCCCAAAAGAACTCCAAGATTCCCGCGGGAGCGGGGAGTCAACCCCAGCCCTGGCCCCACGCCCCATCCCGGTATCCCTGCAGGAGAATTCCTGGCACAATCATCCCTGTGTGGAAAACAGGGAACAGCCGCCTGCGGTCCCTGAATGAAGGAATTAATTGGGCCTCTCGATGAGGGTTTGTTCCCGATAATGAATTCCCGGGCAGAGGCTGGGGGGGTTCAGCCCCAGCGCTGAAGGAGCTCCAGAACCACCGAGGAATTCCCAAAAACCCAATTCCCGAGATTCCTGTTGGCATTTTCCCTGCGTTGCCCTCAAATCCCGGCAGCTGTCCCTGCTCCGGTCCCTTCCCCGGGCTGCCAAAATCTGGGATGTGATCTCCTTAAACCTCTCTCTGCTGCCAGCACCGTTTTGTTCCCATCTGTTTTCCAGGGGTTTTCCAAAGGATCTCAGCCCAGCCCGGCTTGGCAGCTCCATCCCTCTCCCAAAGCTTTCCTTTGGAGGAGCATCCATGGAATCAGAGAATTCCAGAGGGGTTTGGGATGGAAGGGGATCATCCTTGAGGATCATCCTGCCATGAGCGGGGACACCTCCCACTATCCCAGATTTCTCCATCCCAGCCTTGGACGCTTCCAAGGATGTGGCAGCCACAAGTTGTGGTTGGGAATCCTGCATCCAACACGGCTTTCCCATGAGGAATGGGATCGGGGCTTTCCTGTGAGGAACGGGATTGGGGCTTTCCCGTGAGGAACGGGATCGGGGCTTTCCTGTGAGGAACGGGATCGGGGCTTTCCTGTGAGGAACGGGATCACGGCCTTCCCGTGAGGAATGGGATTGCGGCTTTCCCGTGAGGAATGGGATCACTTCTTTCCCATGAGGAATGGGATCAGGGCTTTCCTGTGAGGAATGGGATCGCAGCTTTCCCATGAGGAATGAGATCATGTGTTTCCCATAAGGAATGGGATCACGGCTTTCCTGTGAGGAATGGGCTCATGCGTTTCCTGTGAGGAATGGGATCGGGGCTTTCCCATGGGGAATGGGATCACGGCTTTCCCGTGAGGAACGGGATCGGGACTTTCCTGTGAGGAATGGGATCGGGGCTTTCCCATAAGGAATGACCTGCTGGTTTGGAATGCAGCTGTTCCCTGTTTCCTTCTGGCAATCCCCGCTTGAAACCTCTTCATTCCCGGTGTACCAGGCAGGCACCGGCACCGGGAATGGCAGCACCACTGAGGAAACGAAGGGAAAAAATCCCAAATCCAGCAGGGAGTGGAGTTTTGGAGCCAGGCAGGAGCTGTTTCCAGCAGGATTGGGAAGTCCGGGGCCGGGATCAAGGAGCCACATCCAGGTGCTCCAGCTCCCGGCAGGTGGGAACGGCGCGGTTCATCCATGGATTTGTGTCCAATCCCAAGAGTTTTGGCCCCCCCAGAGGGGACAGCGAGGGTATTCCCAACCGGGAATTGTGCCGATTGTGGGAGCCCCTCCCAGCTGATCCCACATCCAGGAATTCCAGGTTAAAGCAGCTCCGGGATAAAGCAGCTCCCTCAGCCTCGCCTTTTTTGCGTCTCAAGACGGATTTGAAACAATTTCTTCCCGTTTTTTGCCAGAATTCCTGGCAGATTTCCAAGGGAACACTCCAGGACAGCGCCTGTAATCCCAAAGCGCCCATCGTTTGCTCCAGCCGTGTTTTCCAGGCTCGGAGAAGCGATGGAAGCGGGGAAAAAATCAATGGTTACAATCCCAGCGGCTCGGTTCCGCCGCTGAGCCGTGTTCCTTCTCCCCGCTGAAAAACCTGGGAATTGCTTCCTGGAGCAGAAGGTTTTCACTTGGCCGGGAACGATTCCAGGTCTGGGAGGGGAGGGACAAGTGGGGAAAAGCCTCGCTGAACCCGTGAGGATTTAAAAAAGGAAATTTAGGGGAAAAAAATCCGATTAAATGAGAATCTCAAAGCTGCTCCTGTCATCTCCCAGCAGCTCCCGGCTGGAATGAGCAGCAGGAAAAGCTGGAGATTCCCCAAATCGGAGGGAAATTTGGGTCTAAATCTGCAGCAGGTGGCGGTGCCTCGCTCTTCCCAGGAATCCCAGAATTATTTAAGTTGGAAAAGCCCTCCAGGATCGTCCAAGCTGTGCCTGATCCCCATTCCAGAGCGCTGAGCGCCACGTCCAAGGAATTCCTTGGATACCTCCAGCGATGGGGGCTCCAAACCTCCCTTCCTAAACCCTTGGAGCGGGAGTGGGATTTATGGGATTTATGGGATCCGCCCTCCTCTGACCGCAGCAATTCCAGGAGAAGCCTGGAATTGTCAAAATTCCTTTGGCTCTCGCTCCTCGCTGCTTCCCAAAGGAAAACGGAGCCACAATTCAGGAGCTGAATTTTGGGCTCTGCTTCCCCTCCCAGCAATTCCCACCTTTTCCCGGGAACCCGATGGCTCCGGGTGGTTTTAAAGAGCTGCCGGCATTCCCAGGTCATTCCCAGCCCTTTTCCAGCCTCAGGGAAGGAGGAACAGGCAGGAAATCAGCTGGAATTCACCGAAAAGGGGGAATGGAGCAATAATCCCTGGGAATAATTCCTGGATGTGGCCTGACACCCCCTCATCCCTCCATCCTTAGGCTGAATGAAAGGGATAATTAATTAAAGGGATATTTGATTGTAGGGATATTTAATGAAAGGGATAATTACTTGAAAGGATATTTAATTTATAATTTAATTTACAAATCACAGGTGGGCAAAGGCACCAATTCCATCTTTTCCATCCCTCCCACACTTCCACTCTCCTCACAGGGAGTTTTCCACTCGTTTTTACTGGAGCTCGGAATATTCCAGGCTGGCAGATGGTTGTTTTCCGAAGGAATTGGAGCTCGGGGGGATTCGTTTGAAAAGGAAATCCTAATTAAAAATATCTCCCGGATTTTTATTTCTTTTTGGGATGAGCCAGGTCCCGGCATCAGGGCACGGATCCCACCAAATCCCACGGGATACTCCTGGGGAAGTCCTCGGGTGCCTCTGGAAACTCGGGAATGTCCAATGGGGCTTTTTGTGGGATTTTCTGCTGCCCCAGCACTGAGTCGGGATTTGGGGGATGCGGAATTTTCACACCTGGAGCTTCCAGACGGGAGAAAAACCTGGATTAGCTCCCTGTCCCAAGGCTGTCCCACTCCCGCTGTGGGAATTCCGGGACACACGGAGCTTTTAAAGGGCCCTAAAAGCGCCTTGGCCGCGGAATTAATGAGGCGTTAATGAGGGAGAGGCCTCATTAAGGAGCCGAACCGCGGCTGCCTGGACCGAGCTGGGAATAATTAGGGATGGAAATTTATCCCGAGCCCTCCGCTCCCTCCTGCAGTGCTCCCAGCTGCTCTTCCCGGCTTTATTCCCCCCAAAATGCCCCATGGATGCTCCAGCTCCTGCCCCGCCGCTGTCTCCCTGTTCTTTTCCCCCGGAAGATTCCCGGTCTTTGTCTCTCCCTGATTTTTTTCCCCCAGAAGATTCCCGGTGTTTGTCTCTCCCTGGTTTTATTCCCCCCAAAATGCCCCATGGACACTCCAGCTCCTGCCCCGCTGCTCTCTCCCTGTTTTTTTCCCCAGAGGATTCCCAGTGGAAGCTCCAGCTCCCTCTCCCAGTTTCCCTGCTGGTCTCTCCCTCAATCAGCACCCGCTGGAAGGGCCAGGAGGGATTTTAGGGATCTTTCCTTCCCAGGGAATGTGGGCAGGGGGGTTGGGAGAGCTTTGGAAAGGCACGAAATCCCTTCGGAGGAGATTTCAGGGCTTGAACTTGTGGCAGAAAATGCTCGGGAATGGAGGAATCCTTTCCTCAAGAACACCCAAAAGCTGAGCCTGGCTCAGGGATTAAATCCCAAATACAGAAGGAAACCTCGGGAATCGGAAGCAGGAAGAATCCTGGAATGGTTTGGGTTTGGAGGGACCTTAAGGATCATCGCATTCCATCCAATTCCGGGGACAGGGACACCTTTCCCCATCCCAGGCTGCTCCAACCTGGCCTGGGACACTTCCAGGGCTCCAGGGGCAGCCCCAGCTTCTCTGGGAAGCTCCGTGGACTCCAAAGGGTTTGGATCCTCTTCCCTCCATCAGAATCCATCTGGAATCCAGCAGGATCCCTTCTGCTGCCCCAAAATCCCAAGGAACGCCCCTGTCCCGGGCTCATCCTGCCAGGAATCGGTCCCACCAAACCTCCCAAAAATCCTCAGCTCCCTCCCACCGCCTTTCCCTGCCCTCATTTTGGGTGAACCGAGCCAAGGAGGGATAAATCCAAGGATAAATCCAAGGATAAATCCAAGGATAAAAGCAGGGATAAAGCGTCTGGGAGCAGGAAGAGCCAAATAAAGCCGACGCATCAAATCCACCTGGGAGCATCGCATCCGCACGGGAGCATCAAATCCATGCGGGAGCAGAACAGGAGCAGCCTCGGGACATCAAAGACCCTGCCAGGGCCTTTTTTATCCCAAATTCCATCGATCCCAAGTTAATTCCTGCCAATCACCCGGGCACGGGGAGAGAGGAGGCATTGGGCTCCTAATTAAAACCTCATTAAGGGAAATTGGGGCTCCTGGAGCGGGAATGCGGGGGTTGGGATGGGGAAGGGGCTCAGTGGGATCCCGTTATCCCTTCCCGCGGGATATCCTCGATAAAATCCCGCCGGAAAAGCCAAATCCGTGCCACGTTTAGAGGGGATTTGCCCGAATTTCTCCCTTCCTCAAACTGGGACGAGCTCCCAAGCAGCTGGAAATTGGGGAATGTCCATCCCAGGCTCTCCCCCGAGCGAGCGGCGCGCGCGCAGCCAGGAAATCCCGGGAGAAACCTTCCGGAATTCCCACAAAAAGGCACCAGGCGGGGCTGTAAGAAAAAGCGATGGAAAAAAATCCAGATCCGTTTTATTATTCGGAAGTCCAAAATCGAAAATAGCTTTGAAATTCCGCAGGGAACGCCGGGAACACACGGAAAAGCCTCATATACAGAGACAGATAAATTAAACGGGAATTCTGCAGACAAGCCAGAGGGATGGAGAGATTCCATATGTACATTTTCATGGAAACCATTTATACACTTGCTTACATTTACAAAAAGAAGCCGATTTTTTCTTTTTTTTTTTTTCCTTTTTTTTTTTCCCGCTGCTTTTGGTGGATTTTCCTCGGATAATGAAAAAAAAAAAAAAAAACCAAAAGGAAAAATTTACATTTTTGTGTTTTTTTTCTTTTTTTTTTTGTTTTTAGCTGTACAAACTTTTAATTAATAAAAATATATCTCTGTACAAAAGAGGGATTTGAGCTTTTTTTGTGGTTTTTTTATATCATTTTTTCCCTTTTTTTTCCCCTTTTTTCCCAGTTTTTTTTCCTTTTTTTTTCCTTTTTTTCCTTTTTTTTCCCTTTTTTTTTTTTTTTTCCTTTTTTCCCCCCATTTTTTTCCCCTTTTTTCCATATTTTTTTTTTAACCATATGCAAGTCCTCTGGGCACAAGGATGGAGAATGGCATGGAGCAGATCCCAGCCAGCTCGCAATAAAAACCCCCGGGATAAATCCCCTTCCTCGGCTCCCTGGGCAACAGCAGGAAAAGGGAATTCGTGGATCCAAAGCAGCAAATTCCGATGGAAGTCGAGCTCCCCCCTCTCCCTGCCTGGGTGGTTTTAAATATTTGGGATGGATTTTACACTCCTGGATGTGATTTTCTCCTGGTTTTTCCACGGAATGAGCGGGAGTCGGGCGTGGGAAGCCAATGTGCATCCCATGGAGTGGTGGAGCAGCCAGGAGAGGATTCCTTGGGATCTGGATGGGAATCTGGAAGGATCCAGGCTCTGCTTCCAAGGATTCTTGGAGTTCTGGGCCCTGGAATTGGGATTGGGACAGGGCGGGGCAGGAGCAGAGCAGGGATTGGGTTTGGCCGGGGGGGTTTTTAGGGATAACGGAGCTTGGGAAGGAGCAGGAATGGGCCAGGAGAGCACAGCTGGAGGTGGGGTGGGATCCAAGGATTCCAGGGGGTTATCCCAGCCTTGTTCCAGCAGTGGGAGGATGGAATGGTGGAGAGGGGCCAAGGGAAAAGGGAATTAATTATCCCTTTGTGTCCCACGAGGAAGGACAGACACCATCCCAGGCCATCCGCCCATGGAATTCAGCCCTGGAATCCTCTCCAGCTGGGAGCACACCTGACTCCAGCGTGCCCAAATCCCAAATGTGGGAACATTTCCCTGACTCCTGCCCACGCTGCATCGGGCCTCTGGCTCCGGCTCCCACTTCCCAGGGAGAAATCAGAGCACCTTTGTGGGATTTTTGGGAGCACAGGCGGCGTTTTTGGCAGGCTGGGAATTCTGCTCCCTCCGGGAGAGCCGGGAGTAACAAAAATAAAACATTTCCACATTTCCACCCGGAAAATGAAGGATAATCCAACAAAAAACCCCCCAAATTATCCCGTGGTTTTCAGCAGGCAGAACTTCAGGGAGGGACAATCCGTGCTGGAATGGGAGCGTGGATGGAAACCCCCATTCCAAAGGGTTCATCTGGATTTCCCTTGGAGCCTCCTGGACTCAATGACCTGGGAATGGCACTTTGGCCTCCCTCGATCCTAAAAAAAGCAGCTCCAGGCAAACTCTGGATCCAGAGGAGCAGCTCTGCTCCCCTCGGAGGGCAGGGCTGCCTTCCCTGCTCCCACAAAATCCCAGGAAACCTCGGTGCCCCCGGGAAATAATGGGAACAGCTCGGGATGGGAATTACAACTCCTCCTGCTTTGCCTTTTGCAGGATCCGTCTGGAAAAGGCAAAGGATTTGGGAAGCTTTTGGGGGAATTAGTGTTTGTTAGGGGGTTTTTTGGAGAGGATTTTTTGGATATTCCTTTGGATATTCCCGTCCCTTCTGAAATTGTCTGGGAGCGAATTCCTGATCGGGAATTTGGGCCTGGCTCAAATCGGGGGGGAAATGTTTCCTTCCCAGCCCTGAGAGCTGCAGGGATGAACACGGGGCAGGAAAAACCCAGCTGGGAATGGCCAAAGGAAAATCAAACGCAGGGAAGAGGGGAAGAGTTTCCCAAATTTTGAGAAGGTCCCAATTGGAAACTCTTCCTGGGGTAGAAAATCCAACAAAAAAATAACCCAGAAACCCCAACACGGAAAACCCAAATCCTCATTCCTGCCCCATCCAGGTGTTTTCCATGAATCCAGCCAGGAATGCCCAAAGGAAAACAAAGCACAGGGAAGAGGGGGAAAGCTTTGGGAAGCTTTTCCCAAGTTTCGCGAAGGTTCCCTTTGGAAACTCTTCCTCTGCTCAAGCCCTGGGGTAGAAAATCCTACAAAAAATAACCCAGAAACACAAATACAGACAAACAAATCCTTGTCCTGGATCCAGGGGATTTCCATAAATCCAGCCAGGAATGCCCAAAGGAAAATCAGACACAGGGAAGAGGGGGAAAGCTTTGGGAAGGTTCCATTTGGAAACTCTTCCTGGGGTAGAAAATCCTACAAAAAATAACCCAGAAACACAAATACAGACAAACAAATCCTTGTCCTGGATCCAGGGGATTTCCATAAATCCAGCCAGGAATGCCCAAAGGAAAATCAGACACAGGGAAGAGGGGGAAAGCTTTGGGAAGGTTCCATTTGGAAACTCTTCCTGGGGTAGAAAATCCTACAAAAAATAACCCAGAAACCCAAACACGGAAACCCCAAATCCTCATTCCTGCCCCATCCAGGTGTTTTCCATGAATCCAGCACCTTGTGCACAACCTCTTTGTCAACCAAGCTCTTCCCGAAGTTTGGGGGCAGCTGGAGAGATCCCCCCAGCTCCTTCCAGGAACAGCGGGAGCAGCTCGGGAATTCCTTCCCATGGCTTCCAGGCCCTCCCTTGCCGAGGTCTCGGAGCGGGGCCGGGAAGCGGGAGCGGGGCCGGAGCAGACCTTTGGCTTGGTGATCCAGCGGGATGGAGGAGGCGGATCCGGCAGCCCCTCGGGAATTCCAGGGAGGTGCAGCAGCTTCTCCGCGGCCTCGGCAGGGGCGGGAGCGGGGGGGTGGGGAGGGGATGGATGGATGGTGAGGTGGGACAATCATCCACTGGACACCGACCCCGGGAATCTGGGATGGGCACAGGGAAAACAAGGGGTTGGTTACGACACGGGGAAATCCTGGGAAAGTGGCTTTGTTATCCTAAAATTGGAATATTCCAGTCTGGGAGGGCTCTACGATCCCCAGGGAACTTTTGTTTACTTGAAACTTGTAAATCCCTGGGCAGAATTCCTGTCTGGAGTCACCCAGGGAAGGATCCCTCTCGGAGATCCATTTTTCCTTTCCATTTTTCCCTGCAGCAAAACCTTAAAATCCTGGATCCCTGTGCAAAATTCCCAGCCTGGAGTCACCCAGGGAAGGATCTCTCTTAAAATCCCATTTTTTCCTGTTCCCACCACAGCTTTGTCGGGATTTGCTTGGCCGCTGACCCCCAGGAAGTCCCCAGTCCCAGGGGATGCTGGTTTGGGTCAGGCCCTGGGCAGAGCCGATCCCCTAGAAGGGATCCATAGGGATCCCAGGATCACTGAGCTCGGAAAAGGCCTTGGAGATCATCGAGTCCAACACTTGTCCCCAGCCCAGGGCACTGAGTGCCACATCCAGGCTTTCCTTGGACACCTCCAGGGATGGCGACTCCAAACCTCCCTGGGCAATTCCAATGCCTGGGAATAAATCCCCACCCTTTCTGGGAATAAACTCATCCTGATTCCCAACCTAAACCTCCCCTGGGGCAGCTTAAGGCTGTGTCCTCTTGTCCTATCAACCCTGAAATCCAGCTCCTGGCCCTGCAGGGACATTCCAAGATCCACAAGATCCTCTGGGCAATCCTGGGCCTCCTTTCCCAACATCCCACAGAATTAAAAGGGAGTGGGATATTGGGAAGAAATTCCTCCTGATTTCCAACATAAACCTTTCCTGGGGCAGCTTAAGGCTGTCTCTTGTCCCATCACTCCTTGAGTCCAACTCTGGGCCTGCCCAGGACATTCCAAGATCCACAGGATCCTCTGGGCAATCCTGGGCCTCCTTTGAGCCACTGCTCCCACAGAACTAAAAGGGAGTGGGTTTAGATGGGATATTGGGAAGAAATTCCTCCTGATTTCCAACCTAAACTTTTCCTGGGTCTTAAGGCTGTGTCCTCTTGTCCATATTGGGAACAAATCCAACTCCTGGCCCTGGAAGGACATTCCAAGATCCACAGGATCCTCTGGGCAATCCTGGGCCTCCTTTGAGCCACTGCTCCCACAGAACTAAAAGGGAGTGGGTTTAGATGGGATATTGGGAAGAAATTCCTCCCGATTTCCAACCTGAACTCCCCTGGGGCAGCTTAAGGCTGTCTCTTGTCCCATCACTCCTTGAGCCCAGCTCCTGGCCCTGCCCAGGACATTCCAAGACCCCCCAGATCCCTTTGACCCGCTGCTTCGTTAGACCTGGAGGAATAGGTTTAGATGGGAAATTGGGATGAAATTCCTCCCTGTGAGAGCACTGAGGGGCTGGGACGGAATTTCCAGAGAATCCGTGGCTGCTGGAAGTGTCCAAGCCCAACCTGGAACAACCCGGTCTAGGAGAAGGCCTCGCCCACAGCACCATGGCGAGCTTTAAGAACCCTTCCGACTCGAGGCGTGCCACGATGCCGTGGCTCCGAGGGGACCCTGGGGACAGTGGTGGCGGCCCCGTGGCACTCACCGTGTGGGGACAGCGCTATACGGCCGTGCACACCGTGCTCACTGTGAACTCGGCCTCGCCCGCCATGATGTCCGAGGGCTGCAGGTTGCGGTCGTACATGGGGTTCTCGAAGGTGCCCCTCACGTTGGTGTTCTCGTGGCCGGCGTAGCCGTTGAACGGGACTTTGGGTCTCCTCCTGCGGGGTGGATCGGGGACAAAACCCCCACACAGGTCACGGCCCTGAGGGAGGGCACTGACAGGAGAAACTCGTGGGGACGGGGCGGGAAAAGCTGGTCATGGATTTGTAGCACCGATCGGGTGAAACCCCATATTTACACCACCTTCAGAGCCATGAGGGGGGAAGAAATTTGCTTTTTATCCTCCTAAACGTGGCCACAAATCCCATTAACGGCCAGCAAAACCCTCACCCTTCTCCTCTCCCAAACCCTCATCCCTCCACGCTTTATTGTCCCACCTCCTGAATTAAGCCAGCCCTAAAGAGGGGGGAAGGGGGAATTTTAAGTCCAGCTCACTGACATTTCTCTCAAATCCCTGAATTTCTTTCACCTTTTGGAATTATTACCCCAAACCCACCTGTGTTTGTAGAGATAAAGCACAAACCCTGCAATAATCAGGGCGATGAAAGGCACAAGGATGGCGGCTGCCACGGAGCTGCTGTTGGATGCAAAGTGGTGGCCTATGGATTCGGGATCGTTTTCCATCATGCTGATGTCTGGAACAGAGCAGAAAGGAGAAGACATTTCCCACATTTCCCACATTTCCAAGCCCCTGCCGGGGGAAAAGGGCTTGGCTCGAGTCACAGGTGACACCAGCAGCAAAATGAGGGAAGTGGTGCTGGAAAAGGGAATTTAAAGCTGCTGGGATGGACGAAGCAAGGATGGAGATCCAGCCTAACTGAGGCCTCATCATTTATTTAGAGCTGCAGTCAAAGAGAGGCATAAATGGATTTATTTCGCCAAAAAAGGTCCAACTTGGATGCACAAAGTTGGGCTTTGAGGGAGACTCCGAAAGGCTGCAATAGTGAGCATCCATAAAGGTGACGAGATTCCAGCAATCCTGGGGGATTAGAGAGCTCAAACCACGCTTTAAGAGGTATTTAGGAGCTTAAACTTTGGGTGGTTTAAGCTCTCAAGAGCGTCTGTGATTTCTGAGGGAGACACTTTCTGTGGTGGGAAACGGGATTTGGGCTCGGCAGGGATCTGGAAATGTGGAGAAAAACGTGTCCAGGTCTGTTTGTGCTTCCAAACCCTCCTTGGTTTTGGACAGCAGCCTGGTTATCCCTCGTTTTATTCCCAAATTATCAGGTTTGTTGTTGTGCTGTGTGTTCAGGGCTGGTTTTCTCCCACCAACCCCACACCGAGTTCAGCAGAACGCCCGGAAAGCGCCGACAACTCAAGCCAGGGATTGGAGAAACATTCCCTGTCTGGAAACCCTCACCAGGCCCAAAGGGAGCTTTCAGAATTGAGGGAAAAAGCGCAAATCCAAGGAATTTTACCAAGTCTCTGGAGGCCAAACTGCCCGAAGCCTTTGCCACGCACAAAGCCCTGGTACACGAAGGTGCCGCTCGAGGACTCCGATGAGACCTGCGGGGACGGGAGAGAGGAGAGCGACGGATTTATCCGACATTTCCCTGGATTTAACACCCAGCTCATCCCAGCCCCTTCCAGGTGCATTAATTTGATGCAATTCCCCAGAAAATCCTGGCATTTTTGAGGGAGTTTCACTGCTCAATATTGTCTCAAAGGAAGGGAAACCATAAAACTCTTGTTTGCCCTAAACCGGAGAGGACGTCACTGATTCCAGAGGGAGAGGGAAAAAGTGACCACGTGTCAATCGGATCCACATTTTTGCCAAGCTCCAGTGGATCCCTAAAGGCCATCCCAGACAGGCAGAGGGGTGAGAAGTTGACTCCATGAGGGAAAAATCAGCTCTTCCAGCGTGATGTTGGGAAGAAATTTGTCCTTTCTGTAATTCCCAAATAAACCCTGGGCAGCTTCCAGGAGGCATCAGCATCATCCTCCTCCTGCAGAGGATGATTTAGAAACCCCAGAGAGTGGAAAACGGACCCGAATTCCCATAATTTGGGATCCCAGCATTCATAAAATATCCACATGGAATGAATCCTGTTGGTTTCTCCTCCAGCTTTATTTGGGAGATGATGGATTTCAAACCCCAGGGCAATAAACCCAACCCCAGCTGCAGGAGGAGCTGGCACACGCATGGTGTCACCCGCTGGGGAAGTGCCACGTGTCCCCTCCCAGCTCTGGGCACTGGAGCAGCCTCATCCCGCTCCCAGCTCCGGGAATTATCCCTCAGCTCCAGGGATGGGAAATCTGGGCTGTGACAGCCACGGGAAGGAAGGACAGACACCATCCCAGGCCATCCGCCCATGGAATTCAGCCCTGGAATCCTCTCCAGCTGGGAGCACGCCTGACTCCAGCGTGCCCAAATCCATGGGGGAACCCTTCCCTGACTCCTGCGCACGCTGGATTGGGGCTCTGGCTCCGGCTCCCACTTCCCAGGGAGAAACCAGAGCACCTTTGTGGGATTTTTGGGAGCACTGGTGCCATTTTTGGGAGTGCAGGAGGGTGGATTTGGTGCACTCACGTGTCCATCCAGAGCCCATTTGTCGTTCCTGAACTTGTTGGCAAAGATCTCCAGAGGCCCCATGATCTGGTACACCTGGAGCAGCAGGTGCACGTCTTCCTTCTTGTAAATCCCTGGAAAAGAAGGGATTTTGTCAGCTCTGGATCACTCTGGCTTGAAAAAAGTGACTGGGAGGGCAGAGAAACCACCTCAGGGTTCGAGTGGACACCAGTCCTGTCACTGGGACACACTGGGAAATGCAGCCCAGGACATTGAAGATATTTTCCATATGGAAAAGGACTCAATATTTAATTAATATTCAGGTTCTGCTGCTGGATCAGGAAGAGCCTGGTGCTCCAGGAGGGCAGGGGCAGGGAGCACTCACGGAATCGTGAGCTGGAAGGGATCCCCAAGGATCATCCAAGTCCAACTCACAGAATTTAATGGTTTTTGCCAAAAGCTCCAAGTCCTTCCTTGGACACCTCGAGGGATGGGGACTCCAGCCCTCCCTGGGCAGTTCCAAGGCCTGACCACCCTTTCCATGCAGAAATTTTCCCTAAAATCCAACCCAAACTCCCCTGGCCCAGCCTGAGGCCGTTCCCTCTCCTCCTGTCCCCGTTCCCTGCCAGCAGAGCCCGACCCCCCCCGGCTGCCCCCTCCTGTCAGGGACCTGTGCAGAGCCACAAGGTCCCCCCTGAGCCTCCTTTGCTCCAGGCTGAGCCCCTTTCCCAGCTCCCTCAGGAATTCTCCAGCCCCTTCCCCAGCTCCACTCCCTTCCCTGGACTCGCTCCAGCCCCTCAATGTCTCTGTGGCCGTGAGTGACCAGAACCGGACACGGCTCTAGAGGTGTCCCAGCAGCGCCAGCACAGGGGACGGTCCCTCCCTGGACAAGACACCCCTTGTGACAACGCCAACCCCTCCCAAAGGGATGGGGACTCCAGACCTCCCTGGGCAGTTCCAAGGCCTGACCACCCTTTCCATGCAGAAATTTTCCCTAAAATCCAACCCAAACTCCCCTGGCCCAGCCTGGGGCCGTTCCCTCTCCTCCTGTCCCTGTTCCCTGCCAGCAGAGCCCGACCCCCCCCGGCTGTCCCTTACCGGACACCTGGAGCTCCACCCCGCTGTGGTCGATCAAGGTGGCGTTGACCTTACTGGTGGCGGGGTCGAAGCTGGTGACGGAGAGCATGGCCGGCTGCTTCTTCCCCATGTACTCGTAGGAGCCTTTCCACAGGGAGTTCCTCGCGAACACATCCGCAGGCACTGGAACCACAGCAGTGGTGGGGATGGAGAAAATCGGGAGCGTTTCCGTTTTTCAGGGAAAAAAAAAACCCAGAGCAGGATTCCTGTCTGTCTTTGAACTCACCCATAATAATGAAATTATTTTAAATCTCTCAAATCCCTCCTGCTCCGGGCCGTCACCACGGGGGGCAAAGCCAAAAATGGGGACTTCAATTTGGTGGTTGTGACAAAAACCACGGTTGAAGTTTCAGAAACGAAGCAACCCCCAAAATAATTTATTAGGAAAAGCTGATTTAAAACAAAAAAGCTCAAATGCACCCTGGAGGGGCTGGAATGCTCTGGGGAGGGCACTGGGTGCTGATGCCCAGCTCCTGTAAGGATCCTGTGTGTTTTCCAGGGAATAGGATGGGGCGTGGGGCAGCTTCCAGCTGTGTCAAGGATTTCAGGAGGGCGGATTTGGTGAGGTCCAGGGGTGGCAGGGACACGTCCACGGGGCTGAGACCCCCCCGTACCTGAGACCTTGGCGAGCGGCGGCTCCCGCGCGGTGCCCACGGGCCTCCCGCTGGGACGGACATCGGCTGCAGGAGAGGGGAAAGCACGGCTGGTGAGCGTCATGGGGTCTGACACCGTCAATCCCAGAGTTCCTGAGGCTGGGAAAGCCCTCCAAGGTCACTGAGCCCAAGCTGTGCCCGATCCCCACCTTGTCCCCAGCCCAGAGCACTGAGTGCCACATCCAGGCTTTCCTTGGACACCTCCAGGGATGGGGACTCCAAACCTCCCTGGGCAGTTCCAAGGCCTGACCACCCTTCCCATGCAGAAATTTTCCCTAAAATCCAACCTGAACCTCCCCTGGCCCAGCCTGAGGCCGTTCCCTCTCCTCCTGTCCCTGTTCCCTGCCAGCAGAGCCCGACCCCCCCCGGCTGCCCCCTCCTGTCAGGGACTTGTGCAGAGCCACAAGGTCCCCCCTGAGCCTCCTTTGCTCCAGGCTGAGCCCCTTTCCCAGCTTCATCAGGAGTTTTTCAGCCCCTTCCCAGCTCTGTTCCCTTCCCTGGACTCGCTCCAGCCCCCCCATGCCCTTCCCAAACCGAGGAGCCCAGAACTGGACAGAGCACTTGAGGTGTCCCTCACCAGTGCCCAGTGCAGAGGACAATCCCTTCCCTGCTCCTGACCCAGGCCAGGTGCCCCTGGCCACGTGGGCACACCTGGCTCACATCCAGCTGTCTATCAGCACCCCCAGGACCCTCTCTGCCTTTCAGCCACTCTGTCCCCAACCTGTCCTGCTCCAATCCCAAGTGTCCAGAGTGACCATGTCCAGGAGAGCCACAGGGCTCCATTTCAATGGATCAGGATGTGTTCCTCGTCCAAGACTCTGTGGCAGGTAAAATTTGGGGGGACATCAACAATTTTTGTCCTGTGCAGGTGTTTCTAGACCCCAAAAACCTCCCTGGAAGATCCCCAGGTGACTCTTTAAGGAAAGACTGGAGGTGGCACTTGGCTGTTGGGTCCCAGGTTGGACTCGGTGACCCCAAAGGCCTTTTCCCACCTAATTCTGGGATTCTGCTGTGGAGACCAAGGGTGGAGACCCTCCCACCAACTGAAGATCAGGCTGTGCCATCCCACAACTGTCAAGGGAAAAAAGTCAAGGCTGGAAACGCCTCCCTCCTTCCTTCGAGTTCTGACCCCACAACTGAGCCTCGGGTTTATCTGCAGGTTCCAAACCACCTTTGGAGGGACCTCAAGGCCCGGGATCTCTACAACCTGAGACCCTGGGGAGGATCTCAGGGCCCAGCTGGCCCCTCACCCAGGCAGATGGGGGGTTTCCCTGTCCAGCTGCCGTCAGCTTTGCAGGTGCGGTGCTCGGAGCCCCCGGTGAGGTAGAAGCCGCTCTGGCAGGAGTAGATCAAGGTGTAGCCCAGGGAGGGCAGGTCCAGGGCGCCCACGTTGGCGTGGGAGGGGGTCTCGGGCTGCTTGCAGTGGTGGGCTGGAGAGGACAGGGAGAACAGGTGAGAGAAACCACCCAGGAGGACGCGGCGACAGCAAAAAGTGACACCGTGACATCAACGGCGGACAGAAACCTCCTGGAAGAACCTCACCCCACAGCCAAGCCTGGCTTTGTCCCAGCTGGAGGAATCAATGAGGAGCTTCCCCTGCTGGGTTTCTCTCTCTGGCTGAAGCTGCACCCGGCTCCAGCTCGATGAGCTGAAAATCAGGGGCTCTGCCACCCCCATTTTTAAGGGAAAAAGGCTCCCTTTGTTAGCATGGAATGTCAGGGAATCATGGGATGGTTTGGGTGGGAAGGGACATGAAGGATTATCCAGTGCCACCCCCTGCCATGGGCAGGGACACCTCCACTACCCCAGGGTGCTCCAAGCCCCATCCAACCTGGGCTTGGGCACTTCCAGGGATCCAGGGGCAGCCACAGCTCCTCTGGGAAATCCATCCCACCCCCTCCCCACCCTCCCAGGGAACAATTCCATCCCAATCCCCAATTCTCCCTAAAATCCAACACATTTCCTCCAAGAATCCATTTCCCAGCGCCCGGCTGAGGGGCTCCCTGGGGCATTCCCAGGACTCACGGACGCAGTCGGGCTGGACGCCGCTCCAGGTGAGGTTGGGCAGGCAGGTCCTGGTGGTGGAGCCCTGCAGGAGATATCCCTTCTGGCACCTGAAGAACAGGATGCTTCCCACCTGTCCCAACGGGAGACAACCACTCAGCTTCCCAGAGGCCTTCCCAGGTCTTCCCAGGCCTTCCCAGGCCTTCCCAGGCCCTCCCAGGCCTTCATTCCATGTGCTTCCAAAAGGCGCCATTCCCACGTCCACCACCTCACCCCTCCCAGGAGCAGCAGTGGCAGCTCCACTACCAGGGAAGCTCCCAACTGGGCAAAAGTCACATCGATGGTGGCTTAAAATTCATTACACCTCAAATTAATTAATTAAAGCCCAAGATGAAGGCAACTAATTAGCAGGAAAACGGAAGGATCCGCTCCAGCATCCGCTGTCCCAGCAGGGAATGGGCACCCACAGGGAAGGCTGGAATGGAGCCCCCCCAGGGAGGCACTGTGGGATTTTTGTCCCCTATTCCAATGGTTTCCTGCTGGATGGGAGCTGGGATCAGCAAAAGCACCTGCAGGATTTGGACTGCAAATGAACGAGAATGAATGTGAATAGCAGCAGCTATTAATTAGCACCGTAATTAATGTCAGATACAATGCACTGCTAATTAATGCTGTGCAAACACACTCGGAGGCCTAATGGAGCACGTTGGGGCGTCCTGCTCCCAGGAGGAGACAGGAATCCATGGGATGAGACATTAATCCATGGGATGAGACATTAATCCATGGGAGGAGGACACGTGAATCCATGGTAGGACATGGGAGAAGACATTAATCCATGGGAGAATACATGAACCCATAGGAGGACGCGTGAATCCCATGGGATAACACATGAACCCATAGGAGGACGCGTGAATCCCATGGGATAACACATGAACCCATAGGAGGACACGTGAATCCCATGGGATAACACATGAATCCATAGGAGGACACCTGAATCCCATGGGATAACACATCAATCAGTGACAGGAGACATTAACTCATGGAAGGATACCTGAATCCATGGGATAACACATAAATCCATGGGAGGACATGTGAATCCATGGGATAACACATACATCCATGGGATAACACATAAATCCATGGGAGGACATGTGAATCCATGGGATACCACATAAATCCATGGGATAACGTGAATCCATGGGATAACTCATAAATCCATGGGAGGACATGTGAATCCAGGCCCAGAACCGAGCAGGGCCGGTTTTGGGGCACACCCCTCTTCCATGGCCGTACCTGGTATCCCTGGGAATTGTTCTGCATCCCAAAAAGAGGCACTCCGGGATCCGCACACGTCGTGAGGCTGGGATCTGGAAAAAACAGGGAAAGGGTTTTACGGGAAAGCTCAGATCCCTCCAGGCACACGGATCCCGCTGCACCTCTGGAACACGAGCGGGGTTTTGCCCCGGAGGAACACGCGGTGACAGGGAGAAACACACGGATCTCCTCGTTCCTGACGTCCCTGCCTGCGGCAGCACAAACCAACCAGAGGCACCGCATCCCTCCGGAGAAAATCTGGGAACGCACACCTTGGATGAGGACAGCTCTGCCCTTTCCCTGTTTTACACGTCCACGCCGTGCCCTCGGCTGCCGAGGGCCACCCCTTCCCCCAAGGACCATGGTGGTCCCATCCTCTTCCCTGCCCTCTGCTCCCACGGGCCATCCTGATCTCCAAGGACCACGTGATTGCCCGATCCCATCCTCTTCCCTGCCCTGGGCTCAGCAGGAATTCTCATGGACCTCATTTCCAACATTTCCAGCAGCAGGAGGGGGCTCTCAACTCCTTGGATGTGAGAAAGCTCCCGGAAAAATCAATAGGAAACCTGCCCCGGGAGTGTTTTTACATTCCTGTAGCTGATGCATTTAGGATGTAACCTGGAGGGCTGAAATCCATGGAAAACAGCCTGGGAACTGTTTTCTTCCCGAGGGGATGAGGGCGGTGGCCAGGGAGCAGCCCTTTGTCACCACAGGAGCCCTGGGGCTCCAGAACACAGCCAGAGTCTCAGAAAAGCAAAGAACACGGTGACTAATTAGGATTAAAAACGTCCCAGAGGGTTCTGGAAGCTCCAGAAAACACCTGAGGAATGCCAAATCCCAACAGCTCAGCAGGATTTTGGTCTCTGCACACAGCCCTCACTCTCAGGACAGTTTGGGTTGGAAAGGAGCTTAAAAATAACCCAGTTCCATGGGTGGGGACACTTCCCACCAGCCCGGGGTGTTCCAAGCTGGCCCGGGACACTCCCAGGGATGGGAATTTAAGCGGCAGGGCCTGGAGAAGGAAAAGAGGAGAGGGGGAGAAGGAGAAGGAGAAGGAGAAGGAGAAGGAGAAGGAGAAGGAGAAGGAGAAGGAGAAGGGGAGAAGGAAAAGGAGAAGGAGAAGGAGAAGGGGAGAAGGAGAAGGGGAGAAGGAAAAGGGAGAGAAGGAAAAGGGGGAGAAGGGAAAGAGGAGAAGGAAAAGAGGAGGAGACGGGGAGAAGGAGAAGGGGAAAAGGACAGGGGGAGAAGGAGA
>VZTA01001009.1:0-55678 GCA_013398855.1 Mohoua ochrocephala
TTTTAACACAGAGAGGACCTCAGTTCAGCTTGGTCATGTGTTTCCAGTTATAAGGTTACTTTTTCCAGCATTACAGGCTACAAGGATAACATAAAAGATGACTGTCAAGATAATGGAAAATCATGACTATGCTAGGGCAACATTTTGTTTACCCTATAGCTCGTCCCAGTGGGCCAGACAAATGAAAAATACAAACAGTATTTAGATATGCACCTTGGACATCAAGATAGCTCCTTGTGTAACAAGCTGCTAGAAGAACAGTTGCTCTCTCACCAGGACCACACTGTCTAGTCACCTTGTTTAGGCAATTCTAGGCTCTATTAATTCTATACCATTTATGTATGCAGAAATATAGGGCAAAATGACATACCTAAAAATTAATATAATTGAGTTCACATTTCTAGTACATGCCACAGTTTAGCAATTTAATCTGTGGTAAATTAGATATTATCTGTTGCTGCAAATCTTGATTTTTATGCTTTTTTTCATCTGCTTCTCTTCAGTTTTCAAAAAGCACCAGTTCACCTGAAGTATAGGTCAGGCTTTACTATTCATAGCAACATAACTCCATCCTGGGACATGAGAAGATTTCTATTCTCCTGAGAAGAAACCAGAGCCCATTGATGCCAATAGCAACAAGGTCACAAATGGAATGCAGTTTCACTAATCCTGTAAGATATCAAGATGATGGATACTGTGAGATGCCATCAAAACATTCCTGATTTTGGGGGGGAAAAGAATTTGTCACAAACTCACTTTGTATAGTTTGGCTCATCCAAGAAAAAACAGGATGTCATGATGCATATAAACACAGCTCTACTTTTGCAGGTGTTCTCTCTTGCTTCTATAAAATTTTTCTTCCTGTGAAGCCTATTTCTTTGTGGGACAGCAAATACAAAATAACTTACTTAAGTCACAAGTAAGCAACACCTTTGGGAAACTGTTATTAACATGAAAACAGGTACTTTAAAAAAATGGAAAAAAAAAAATCCAACAAATGAAACAGAGATTGGTATTTGGATTCTTGTGTGACTTTACCTGTTTTTCTTGACCATCCGAAGCACCTAAGAACCTCTTGGACATTTGTCCACATAAGGCTCCTTCCCCTCCTCTCTTTTTGAGAAATACTGGTTTTTCCCGTAAAAAAAAACCTGGTTTTATCTTTTATTCAGTAGCATACATGTTCCCTGTTGCACATCCCAAACTTATTCCTTCTTTTCAGGTAGATCCAAAAACTATTACGGACTATTTACAGATTTTGTAGAAAATGTGAAGCATGTAAGAGCACAGAATTTTGCTCTACTGAAAGCTCTTTATTATTGCATAATATCAGACCATGCCAAATGTTCAACATCACCATAATTGAAACATTCATATTGCCACCCACTGCCTGGAGCAGAGCAGCACGAAAACCCTTACTGTAAACAGCATCACAGTTTCCAACAGGTGCCTCACCTCGATGAGTTCTTCCTTCAGCACAAAAAGGTCACAAAGACACATTTGCTCACTCCAGAAAAGTAATTTAAGATGAATAATGTTCAGACTGACATACCACTAACTTAGAACTGAATTCTCATTGGGCAAGTATTGGAGAAAACCCTAGAGACAACTGGTATCACTGTATGTATTTTGCATTTGCCATACAGTCTTCAAAACTCCAGTTACTCCTGTAACTACAAAAAATTGCAGAAAAAGTATTCCATCATTATCTACTGAAGAACTGAGGCTGAAGGTAGGAATTCACTCCTACTTGCTCACTTTTGTGCTTTTAGATAAGTGGGTAGCATTCCAAGTTTTCACATTAAAAAAATACCAACACGTATTTAGATCTTATAGACATCTAAATTTCATGAAAAATAAAACATTTCTGGATGCTTTTTTTGCTCCAACACCTATTATTTGTAATTCAGTTTGCCACGTCCTGAAGTTATGGTCACAGTTTTCAAACTTCAGATTATTTAAATTAAAACATGGCAGAATGCACGGATGTCTAAAACCCCTACACATGCAGTAAAAGTCTCATTAGGAGCTATCTTCCATTGTGTTCACATCAACAGGTGATTTAAAATTAGGGGGGAAAACTGAACACAGGAGAACATGTATTTTCATTTTACAGTAGCATGACTGTAAATGACGTTTTCAGATGGTTCCAACTTTGGTCAAATTTTAAACTGAACATAAGATCAATGAAGATGATGTATGCAGACACATGAACTGTTCTTAAGTATTTCTTCTGACAGCAAGCTTCTTACGAATGGGAATCAACACACTTCACACGACAGTGAAGTATCCATTCACTAACATCATGTCTAGATCCCACTTTCTGGTCAATGGATAATGAGGAGTTTGGTTTCTTTAAACCCAATGTCAAATGCCTGGTTACAGAATCCTTGCATAATATTTAAAGGTAACTTTGAAGTCTTTTAAAAAAATGATTGGCAAGTCAGAATACATTTTTAATAAGCAGATTGAAGCCCAAAGTATTCTGAAGAACTTTTATTAAAAATAATCTTCCTACAGTGGTATGGAATTCTTCAGCAAAGTCAGGCCACCACCTGTTGCACAGCCATCTTCAGTAACACAATAAATTTGATCTTCTCTGTTCCTCTGGTAATCAGCACTGCTGGCTGATAACTGCTTCTGCTTATGAAACAAATTCTGTTTTGACCACGAATGCAACTTCCAAGCAGCCAAGACACAGCTTTACTGAAAAGGAAATCACCTTTCCTTCAACAAAACCAGTTTTTTCTAAACTTTTACAGATGGATATAATTCCATGCACAGTCATTAGATCCAGAAACTTCTCAGTACGAGAACCAAAAGTTGCTCAATGGCACATTACAAGTTGCATGCAGTTTGCTTTTTAGGACTTTGGGGGCTGCTTCCCTTTCCAAAGGCAATGCCTTCAAGATGTGTGATGTCTGGTTCCCAGCGCTGCCTCTATGTGCTGGCTGTCATTATGCACTGAAGATTTATGTTCAGCTTCAAATCGGATGCAAGCTTCACACTCTAAGTAGGGATGCCCACAAACATATTGTTCTTTGGAGAACAGCTCTCTGGCTCCATAGATATAACTTGGACAGAGTAGTTATGTTCTTCTGCAGCCCATGCCCGATCCAGATCCACAAGTCCCATACACTGCTTCCCTAAAACAAGAGCAAGGGAGAGCACAGAAACTCAAAACATTATCCAAAAATTATCAGAAACTTGCACTTAAATATTCAGTGTTAGGAAAACACATCAGTAAGCCATCTAAAAAAATAAGTTCCAAATCTACTTTAAAAAACATCTTAATCTGGTTTATGTTCCAAATCACATCTGTGACTTGCAACCCTCATTTAGCAAAGACCTTGAGGAGATTATTAACTCTTTATATATGGAGAAAGGTACAACTATTTAAAAGTATTCTCAAAACTTACAGAAAAAAACCCTCGTTTACCCCTTAGCTCTCCGAATTGCCAAACTTCTACTCCCTTTATAACCATAACTGTTTTCCTCCTGTACTTTCACCTAAAATCTGAAAATCGCTGCTTATTGAACATAAACAATAGACTAAAATACCAAAAAGTGATCCAGTGTAATTGATTTGAGATATATTACTGTAACTACTCCTAAACAAACGTACTAAATTGGTAATGCAAATGAAGCTTATTTCAGATTTACCTGAAGAAAAAAATGGGAAGGATAAAGGGGTTTTTTCTGCTTAGAAGTTTTTTATTATGATACAGCCATGACAAGATGATGGGACCATTTGTCTTTACTTATTTACTCATTATAATTTATTATCATGTTCTGAAATACAGGATTGACTTGTCAGATTGTACTTTCAGCAGCTTGAAACTCTATTGCAAGAAAAATTTAATGCTACTTTGAAACATTTTATCACTAATAGTTACAGTCTCAAGTCACCAATGGGCACAATCCCACTTCAGTCTCAAACACAATGATCCTACCTCTTTCCTTGTTCCTGACAGAATTGTATGGTTAAATGTATTTGGGGTCTGAGATGAAGAGACAGGAGCACATCCTGCTTACCTTTGGAATAGGAGTCTGGCATTCCAAACTACCCTCTGGAACTGCTTACCTCTCTTCCCTGAATATATAAAGAGCTTTTGTGCCTGTACCATTACCAGCCCTGTCATGCACCCTGGTTAGGCGCCTGTAAAAGTTTTGGGCAGGTGGCACCAACACACCCCTCAGTATCCTCGTAGTTCAGAGCAGGTGGTGCACATCACACTTTAATGCAGGGCTCAGTCCAATCTCCTCTGTCTATCCACAGTGAGCCCATGGCCAGAACTATCTTCTCCTTCTCAGCTGAATTCCTTACTTACAAAAGAATTTCACTACTTTGAATTCACCAACAATATGACATTTGGACTCTTCTGTTGGTGGCTTGGGATTTGAGAGGGGTGGTAATTAGGTAGGAGACAATTTAGAGATACAATAATAAGGGAGTGCCTGAAAAAGAACTTTTCAATTTAGTCCTGTATGGATTTGTATGTTACAGGGAGAAATTGCTAGTTTATGTAACCAACCCGGGATAGAACTCTGCAAATTACATTTTGTGGCCCTATCCTCCCACATTTGTGGTTCCATAGAAAATCACCTTCTGTGGCTGGTTGAACAAAATGGCGTTTACACACTCCTGCCAGTGACACCAATATCATTATTATTCCAAGTGTACACGCTGAAGGGCATCTGGGACTGTCAAAAGTGGGGCCTGGCTCCCTGGGTGCTCTCAGTAAGCCTGTGAAACCCACGGAGCAGTTCTGTGTCCTCAGGTGGGCTGTAGCAATGCCCACAAAGCCATTCAATCATTCATTTTGCACTCGGGTACCACTGCTGCATGTAGTGGGTAAAAGACCCATGTCCAGTTCAAATGGTACACGGGACTTTGTTCATTTAAGAGGGAATTGCTGTGTGTAGCAGAACTGGGTTCAACTGCATATTTTTATGGTCACAGTTACTACAGAAATTTGGCAAATGTGTTGTTTCAGCCATGACAGTCACAGACAGAATGCTGTATTTTAGCTTACAGGTAATGAAAGGAAATGATTTCTCACTTCTCTGAAGCTGCATAAACTCAGTGGTAATTACCAAAGCACAGTTCACAATACATCCTAAAATATTCAAAAAGTAGCAGAAATAAGTAATTTGCCACCATTTACAACAGCGAAGAAAGTCTCCACCTGTTCAGGAGCACTTCCATTAAATGAAATATACAGTTTTTTCAATATCTGATCCTGCATTGCACAAAAACAAAGACAAAACATTCTCATCATGGCTATAACACTGATCTCACTCAATCTTCAATTGATTGCAAGAAAACTTAAAAGTACCACCAAACAAGATTCCCACAAAAAAAGTTTCAAAACTGAAGCAGAACACAAAAATGAAAACCATCTTCAATGAGACAGATTAGTATTACGTGGAACTTAAAGAAAAAGTAACATTTTTGAAAACAGAAGTGATGATGTAAGGGGAGAGAGAGAATAAAATTATATTTGGGGTTTTTTGTCAGGGCAAAACACATAAAAGTTACATTCGTGTTCATAGCCCCTCCTGTCTTCTCTGACCTGGAAGCTAGTTTACAGCTTCCATCAGAACAGTAATACCAGACAGGATCACATTATTTTTTGACAAATACACCTTTTTATATACAGCCTTTATACAATACACCCTTTCGTAAATCAAAGCTTATTCCACATATTGGAAGTGTTCTGTATTTGCTGTCCTTCTGACCAAAAGCAGCCCAACCTCTGCAATTCAGCCTTATTGTTTGCAGCTGGCATTTTTGCCCTCCCAAGAGTTCTCCCCAGTAACTACAAGCAGGGCAAAGGGGGCACACTGAAAAGGGGCAAACTGAAAAGCACTACTACAGACAGCCAGTGCTTTTGATGTAGGATAAACTGCCAATAGCAGGACTTCAGTGAACTTCACAAAGATCTCATGCTTTTCAGAGAGTGGTGGGGAGAAAAAAAGATGAAGCAACAAAAATCAGTAAAATGCAAACTCTCTCTCTCATATTGATGGTTTTGGAAGACAAAAAGAGTTTCTGTAGCATAGAAGAGAACGGGAAGAGGTGAAATGTGATGAAACTTAAATTTTTCAAGTGTTATCTGAAGACATCTACTTAATGACCCATTCATAAATGTACCACTTCTTCCTTTATGCATCAAGGTAAAACCATCACTGAGATGGTTTACACAACAGCTGCAGAAATTCATACCAATTAGCCTGCGTTCAGGTGGAAGCTGAACAGCTGTCTGATCTGCAAATCTGCAAAGGATCATGTGCTCCTATAAAAAAGATGAAAAAAAGGATTAATCAAGAAAAATCTGATTAAATGCTTAAAAGTATCAGAAATGCTACCGTGTTGAAGACAGTATTTCTAAAAAAATTTCTGTGTGCCAATCCCAATTTTTATACTGCAAATACATGTGTAAGTCAAGTGTTTGTAATCACTACCTCATTTCTCCTCATGAGTATTTGTTTCTTGCTAAACTTCCTAATTCTTTGCAGCAGGTGAAGTGGGTGTAATGTATACAAGACAGCATTCTTCAAAGACATCTTGCAGACTTATTTTGCCTTCAATAACTGATGAGCAACACAGCCATCTTTTAGCACAGACATAACAGGGCAGCCTCCCTGTTTCAATTAGCAGCCAAGACAAAATTCTTTAACAGTTGATTTGAACATTTCCCCCAAGCAGTGGTTTTCAGTCCCAGGATAGGCTGGTGGGTCAAACTTCCTCGGCCCCACCATATCCATTTAGATCCTGAAGGCAAAAAATACCTGTCTGTGAATAGGAAAGTTTCCTCCATCAAAAGGAGCACAATTTACTTTCAAACTACCCCTGTTCCATTAAAATTTTCTGCAGAGACTTCTACAGAAGAATTTCTCCCTGTCCAGTCAGCCAGGGGGATGGTGCAGAGGAGGATGCACTTCGCTCCCTGCTTAGAGCAGCAGAGGCAGAGCCCCATCCTCGTTTGCCTTCAATGCCCAGCGCCTGTGCCAGCGCAATGGCTCCTCAAAGACCAGCTAAGCCGAGGAAGGCAAGTCAGCCAGATGGTGAGAGCAAGAGCCTTGCAGGTGTAGCAGTGAAATTACTGCTCTGATGACAGCTGTGCTCTGCGGGACAGCTGCAATATTTAGTGCAGGACAGAGTAAATCAGAACCATCTTAGAATCACACAACATTCCCAAGTCTCCTGCAACATCATGGGGAGAAAACAGAAGTGGGCAACAACACAAAGTGCTCTCCTAAGCAAAGCATCCAGAGCTATAGTTCTGAAACAAGGACGTGTCATCAAAAAAGAATTAGGTTTTTTTTTTTATTCTTGCCTGATACAAAATTATTATTTTAAAGATTTGGTTCTTTAAGAGCTGGAGAGAGCAACTTCACCTAAGGATACTTCAGGTTCTTTCAGCATTCTGAAGTAAGGATATTTCAGCTTTTTTAGAGGGACATAAACATCCAAGTCTTCACTCCACAAAAAAACTTCATATTAAATCAAGATGGTAATTCCTCCAGTGCACTCCATTCAATTCATAAATAAACACCTGACCGCAAAAAACTTTCCCACATATTATAAAATAAAATACTATCATCACTTGATACACCAATATTACTAATTTAAAGACATTTATAATATCTTGATGCAAGGATATTTGTTCCCTAGTACAGCTCATTGACATGAAGGTTTCCAGCTCACAGCTTCATAAAAAATATGGAAGCAAAATAAGAACGTGTCACAAGACATTGAGGCCTTGAACATGTTACACCCAGTCAGTTCAGTTCAAATGTGGCTGTTTTTGTAGGACAAAAGAGTTGAAAATGTGAAACCCAGACCAGACTACTGGAGAATGGAGAAGGGGTGCCATGGACAATGTGGCCACTGTTAGGAAAGAAGCAGCAGTGACAGGCAGGTTAGATGGAAAAAGAGGGATTTAGAGGAGAGGGAGAAGAGTCACGTTAGCACACAACTCCTCACCAGCCTTCAGGCACCCAATACAACTTGGCTCTTTGCAACAGCAAGTTCCCAGCTCTGTGGACCAGACCAGAGCCAAGGTAAGTTGTCACTTAACTTGAAAATCTGGACTGACTCCAGTCCTCAGGTTCTTACAGAGTGATCCAAAAAGATAAAACTAGAGCCTGTTATAACTACATTGTTTTCCCCAACAGAGTGATTGTCACATTCCCTGTTGGCAGAAATAAGAAGAAAAGCATTTCTAAAACAATTATTAGAAACTTCCCAAAGCATGCATAAACAGTTAACGTGTTTATTAGAACGTCCACACCTTCAATTCCTATTAAATTTCAAAAGTTATATTTTCAAACTTATACAGTTCTACTTTCCAATTCTTGTGTCTTGACAGGGTCTCAAAATGTGTCATGGTAGAAATCTACAGCTATCATAACTTTATTCCTTGCAACAATAAACTAATGAATTACAGCATAATGTTCTCATCAAAAAAGTTTCGGAAATGCCAGACTTCTGGATGTCTTTTTAGATCTCACTAAAATGAAAGATAAGAGAAATTAATTTAAAATGGGAACTGGAGGGGGTGACACAGACAATGTCTGGCTAACACATGGCAACTTTGGCTGCTAGCCAATAACCTGTAAGAATTTATTAATATGAAATATAAAACCACATACAGCTAGCTCCATAACAAAAGTTATTTATAACTAGGATTATTTGAGGCACCAACCAGCCTAGACCAATTGTATAGACTCTTATGTTACTAAGAGCAGCAATATTTTTTAGCCTTATCTTTGACTCCTGTGCCCTTCTGCAACACAAATAATAAAATTCTGGAGTAAAATTCTTCTACAGTGTCGACAAACCCTGTGATTTAAATCTCCATGGATTAACAGATTAAGAAAAAATTCACCGAGCTGCAATGAGATTAGAGGCACTATCCTAATCTAGGCATCCTTGACTTCATAATTGACACCATCTATCTCTGTACTGTCACCAGGTTTAATAATGCTAGTAAATAATTTTTTCTGAACTGAAACCCAAGTTCTTTGTGATTATGTCTCAGAGACGTTGAAAGGAACATTAATCGTGGGAAAAAATGGTGGCAGCTCCAAATCCACCATGCGGCTTTTGTCATCTCAGTCTTTGGGCATTTATTACACGATAACTGAACTTCCCTTACAAGATGGCTGGAGATTTTCTGAATTTTTAAAACTCCCTCTAATTTAGGGATTAAAAAGGATAATCTCTATTTTCCTGCCACATACATTATCTTTGTACTGCCCACTGTCTCCAAAAGCATCTGGATATTAGAAATACCCTCCTTCATTTCCATATTTCTGTTGCAAAGAATTATTCTGCACCTACAAAAATAATTTCTATATTGTTAACAGCAAGAGCCCTGCCTAGGATTCGACCTGTAAATTTGGTAAAGTTTCTATGTAACCTTGCTTCTCTCAAAAGGAAACATGTTCTTTCCATGCCACATTGAGTGCCTCTAACCTTCAAATTTTGGGTTGCTCATCACTAACTAGTTTAAACTCACAAGACAAAACTTAACAGATCAGTACCACTTTTTTGCTGTCCACCTCTCTGCTCCTGTCCTCTTCCTCTCCCACCCTATCTTCACTCTCTCAGATCTGTATGCATCAGTGATAATTTCTCCCATATTTCTCTCAGATTATCTCCATAGACCCCAGCTCCACAGGGTCAAAACACACTTCAGTATTTTAAAAATAATTTAGAACAACATTTTTAAAACTGTATGAAATATAAATACTGTATAGAATTCTTGCTGATCTGTATAAGCTCTTCCTACTTACTACGTTCAATGTTTTAGACATAAATTAGAGGGAGGAATCTAATGTTTATTAGAACAGTTGTATTTAACACCTAAACAAATTGGTATCCTGTAATTTTTAACGGATACATGTTGAAGTACCCTAGGAATGGCTCACTTATACATTATGAAAAAATATGGGGTTATTTTGTAGAGAAACTATTTAATTTCATTGAAGAAAAAGGTCTTTAAAAATGGATGGTGGAGAGAAAACACAATGACACCTGCACTAATAATGAACAATTCACATAACACATGCCCCTCCTTGCAATTATAAGATAACCACCGATATTTCATTTGATAAGAAGACCCAGCGAGATGCAGAAAACTGCACATAAACATCTTCCTCCTGTCCTTTTACATACCTTGTAGGACAAAATTTCTTTGAACTGATGACTGAAAAAAAAAATAAATAGATCAATTCAATTAACATCTAAAAACAGCAAAGGTGAAAAATAGAAGCAATCATTACATACTTGAACACATTTTAAAGAAAACAGCAATATCTGTATCATGCAGAAAGGCATTAAAAAATACCAAAACCCATTACAGCTCCAGTTCACGAAAAAAGCAAAAGTGTATTTGGTGGTGGGTTTTTTCCTACTATTAATAAAAATTCTCTCTTTAAACCATTATAAATGTTAACACCTACTTACCGTTGTTTTCTCATTGTCACACAAACACTTGATATATATTTAATAATACACACATATATTTTGTTTGTATCACAAAGGTACGGGGTCTTTACAATGAAATTGAGTACAGAACACATCCACTATGGGGATACGGCCAGGCTATAATGTTTTATGATCATATAACATAAGAAAAAGAAGAAAAAGCAAACCCTAAAATGTAGCTCAAGCTCAGGTTGATAGTTTTTTCACAGACTTATGAGGTTAGATTCAAAATTTTAGCAAACACAAACATTTTTGCAGCATCGACAGCAACAAAAGTTTTCTAAGTGATCATTTCCAGTCTTTGTAGTCTAAAAATGCAGCTGGCCAAAAGTTAAACATTACCCAGCCAATTTTAAAACAAATCAACTCAGAAAAGTTATATGCCTGCTAATTTTAGAAGGCTTAAAATTTTATTGCCTCTTCATTAGAAGACTTCTTTCTTTTATTGTGTCACACGAGAAAACAAAAGGGACACACACAAAGTGATGGAAGTATCAAATTCACTAAGAAAACACTGTTAAAATGCAAAGGTGATCAAACTGACAAGTTATAAATAATTACTTTCCACATACTTCTGTGCCAGAACACTTTGATATTATAGAAAAATATGAAAAATATTTCACATTAATGCATAATATCTTTTTAGATTTGTTGATTCCTTTTAAGACTGCATGTTTCAGTTTCTTATTTTAGCAAATATATACTTAAGTCATTGATGTAATTCCTAGTAGAATTAAATCTAATTCATCTTGGACATCCAAAATGCAAAGCTCAGTTTTATGAACAAAGAAAAAAAAAAAGCCAACCAAAACACAACCCTTTTCTCCCACCTAGTTCTGCCTCAGAAGTCTGTTTAACTGTTACCTTCTGCCACTTTATGCTTACCTTTTACATTTTATTTATATCAAAGGCATTCAAATTCTTAAGCATAAGATATGTAAGTATCTCCCACAAGGCAGAATTGACGACAAAATATGTACACAATCCATTTTAAAAGTATTAAAAATATGAACTGAAACACAGGAGAGCTTATCTACTTGGGAATAAATCAAAGGAGTTCCACAAGTAGTAAACTGTGCTATAAAGCAGACCCATTTCTTTAAACTGACTGCTTACATCTTCCTCCAACATTAAAATGTCAATTCCCCTTCTTAGAGTAATTTTCATGAGTTTTCTATTAACTTTTTGATTTTAAGGTAGAAGGTCTGCATATTAGACACTGTATCTACTATGCTGATTGCATAAAGTCTTCTGAGCCATGAATAGATAAATCCAGAAAAAAATAATCCAGGAATTACCAATCTGTCTCCCTGTTAAGATGGGATGACAAACAGGAGGAAACAGTTTCATTTTAAGTGTGAATCAGCTCAGCCTAGTCACTCACAATGACCCTCAAATGATTAATTCTGTACTCTTTTGGGATTTTATTCCCTCACTTCGGTTAATATTTTAAGGCTTATCTTGCAAGCTTTAGTTTACCTTCGTGGATATTTGAACTTGACTGTATTTTGAATGAAGCCGTAGCAGCACGGGGAGACGACAAAGGCTGCCCGTGCCCTGAGGCAGTGTTCAATCACCATGTCTGTAGCCACCCCACAGGCGTGCAGAGCCACCTACAGCAGTAAAAACAACAACCAAGGAAACAAGAAAATTCATCTTGGAACGTTCTAAGTACAATCCAGCATTTTTTTTGGTTGACTGAGTTACTTAAACACACAAGGAAGTTTTTGCGACTAAAGCTGTTACACCAAAGGCCTGGTCCTTAATTCTCCAGTTTTCCATTCCTCTCCTTCATATCTATGTTGAGGAGAATTTATGGTTTATTCCATTAACAAGGAATCAACACTGAAGAAGGGTCACTCACCAAAAGCACTCAAAAGGCAGGTGCACTTCATTGTGATACCAAATAAACTAAAACCAAATCTCCATAAAAACAGTAGTTGTGGGATGCATAGTAGCAGAAAAACTACGTGGTGATCTGTCAAAAGTTTTTGTCAAGCAAAAAGGACTTAGAAATACAAAGAACTACGTCAAAACTGGATTTCAACTAAGCAGGAAGAGAAGTAATAGATATACCTGAAGGTCACATTTAAAGGAAAAAATTATGCATAAATTTAGATAATTTGATTGTAAAGTACTGAGTAAAACCTATAGGAAACAAACACAGGAGCTTGGGGAGGCATCAAATACAACTTGCCCTCCTTTAATTTTTTTTGCCTTTCCTTATTCTTTTCTTTCTTTTCGTTAGTGATGGGCTCTTCAACTAAAACTAACATAACGTTTGATCACAACTACCTGCGAGCACCGACATGTGTTTGGGCAACACACAGGCTGCACCCAAATTCTTCCTGCTCTCCTACAGAAAGGCACATTACTGCAATACTCAATATATTGCAAGGGAAGGCAAGCAGCTCTCTCCTGCCATCCCACCTGGGATGCCAAATGCACCACTGAAATGGGGCAATACTTTCTCTGCCTCCTCCCATGTGCTCAGTACCTCAAAGAGCAGGCATTGGGCATCCTTAGACAAAGGACATTTCTGAGGCACATTTTTGAATTCATGCAGCAGTGTGGATTTATAAAACTACATTGTTCGCTTTGCTTTTCGTTCACTGTAACTTTAGAGAAGAGGTTTAAAACTGCACAGCTCAGATTTCAGGGTTCAAAGCTGTTTTTCGAGGTAGAGAAACTGGAAGATAAAAACTTTGCTCTCAGATATAGATTAAAACAAAGTCTTTTTTGTTTCCAGTCTGCTTGCTGTAAGCTCAGCTGAGGAGACCATTAATCATCAACTGAACTGTAATTGCATACAGATGGAAACAAATATTCTTGTCTCAAGAAGAACATTAAAAATTAACAAGAAAATAATTTCACAAAGAAATTTTCTGCTCATATGAATTTAACAACAAAAATAAACTTAACATCAGAAATAGATTCTTAATATCACAGCTATTAGATTATCATGGAATGTAATTATAGTTATTTCCTCATCTATCCAAGTAGAAAACAAAGCTCTCTGCTTTGCTTGCACATTTGAAAAAGAGACCTTAAAACAGCAGCAGATAAAACCAGTAGCTTTGCTGAGCCTGTATGACCTGTTACACCAACTGATTTCTTCTTTGGCTTTCTGAGAACCCATCTAGTTAAGAAAAAATCCCAAATAAAATTAAAGACAAAGCTTTCTCAGGATATCCTATATATTGAACTCATTATCTGAAACAAAATAAAATGTGAAGACTAATGCAGATATTTGCAAATGAAGGCCTGGAAATGAAGAATTTCCAAGTGAACTCTTCTGACATATACTTCAGTATCTTCCTTGTCACAAAACTTGAAAGAGAGAACTTTTTTATGAAATAAAAACTCCACAGGGTTAATGTTGTATTAACCTTTAAAAGAGGCCCCTAAAAATTAAGACAGCAATACCAATGACCACAAAAGTGGAGACTCATTTCATAAAACAACTATAAAAAATTTCACACACGCAATTCAGTGTATTATTCATGAGATCCAGATATTTTGAAATAGCTCTCTAGTTCACTCACCGAGATTTATATTACAATGTAGCACAGAAAATAAAGCTAGAGAATTGGAAATTTACACTTGGAAGGACTGGGCTAAAACCATTTATTCTCTCCTCTTTCCCTTGCACTGTACTTCTTTTCCTTTCTTAAATAAACCAACCAAACAGTTCAACAGCACTGTTCATGTACCATAAACCTTCAGCATTAACCATCCTCAGCTACAGCCAAACAGGCTTTCAGATGGATGACTTAAAGAACAGTCAGTCTTGCATGGAAAGCTTGCACCTTGCCACAGAGGTTCACATTCTATTAACAGAATAAAAAACTTGATGACAGGAATATTTACAGAGCTACAAAATACTATTTATGCCTTATTCTTCACTAGGGCTGCAAAATTCTAGACAGGACATTCATCTCAGTTACTTTCATGGTCTGTAAGGACATACACAGTTTTATTCTCTCATGTATTTAAGTTGTTTTAAGAATAATTAATCAGACACTGAAGTTCTGAAGTGGAAAAGTTATAATCACTTACCCCAATGTTAAAAGTCCCATTAAAATAGTCCAAATTTGCTTGAATGAACCAAATGTTGTTCAAACCTAGTTCATCACTTCTGTCTTTAGCACGGATCAGGGACAACTCCTTATTTTCTATGAGTACCACCTAGATTTCACACATAGGAGAAAGTAAGGCAAAACAATACTGAGAAATTGAAGTACAACATTACCAAGCAGAAAACTTTGTCGTTTGTTGAGAAAACCTCTGAATTGCTTGTGGCAGAGTCTGAGATCTACAAAATGACTAGCTGGAAACCCAGCAACAATCGAAGGCATTTAACACTTGCCAATATTAATCAGCTTGCAAATATTTTATATTTTCCTATAACTTTTGTCTTCTCTGGAAAGCACCACACACATTTGGGGATTATGCTAAAAATTTGCATGTTTCAAACCTAAGTCCTCTGCTGAGACAACTGTGACTTCTACGTGTCCTCTCCACATACACATCTTTTGAAGATGATTACCAGAGATCTTTTTATTGAGAATTTACCTGACATGATGGCATCATATAAGCAAGAACAATTCCAACATGGCCCTGTGAAAACAAAAACAAACAACAAAATGTGAGTCACTTTTCAGTGCTCCCTGTTGTTCACTCATTATGTGATGAGCATCCCCATACCAATGAGAGAACCTTTGAAAGCAGCTAGAATTTCAGCATTTGCACTTCTCCTTTGCTTTGTGGAAGCAACCACCTAGAGCTGCAAAGATGAAAGCTGAAAGAAACTGCACCGCATAAACAAAAATATACATTACCCCTCCACTGCAAAAATCCACAATCACATCTCCAGGCTTGGCGAGCTTTGTCACTGCTGCTACCAAATTATTCAGCTGCTGCTGCTTCCTGAGAGCCCGGTCTCTAGACATCTTTCCTGGGGATGACAGAGAAAATGCCTAAGCCATGATCAGCAGTTCTCAACGTTGACAATTTTACATGGGTAACTCCAAAGCACTGCAAATGCAGTTGATGGCTGAGATTAAAAATGACTGGAACACTTGGGCATCTTAATCCACTTCAAGCTAAATTCATATTTTACATATTAAATATTTGGTAGAGCCTTCTCCAAAACTAACTTTCTAGTTGTTGCTGTTAATGTATCCTTAGAAACAAACTCACATAAACTTAAAATAAAGCAATCAAACCGGTGTAAGCTCTGGCCTAATTCTACTCCAATCCTGTGATCCATGCCCAGAGACAGAGTTCAAACACATTCACAGTAAGGTTGCCAAAATAAATCCTCATTTACTGTATCTATATACACTATCCTTAAGCATCTTGGTTTTAAAACTTGTGCTCTTTCTTGTGCCCATTTTTACTTTTCATAATAACCAGCCCTATTTATTTAAATGACTGCATGTGCAAGGAGGCACTTCTCAAAGTGACTATTTCTACATAGCAAAGTCTGGCTTTCCACCACATCTGTAACAACCAGAACTGGAAAAAACTATTAATTTCTTTCAAATGTGCTTGGTAAAGTCCAGCACAGAGTTGCTTCAGTTATAATGAATTTGTTGAGTCAGCATTTACATATTTGCAAAGCTGCATTTTGTCTCAGTGGGGCTGAGTGCTGACAGACCTATCAAAGACTCCTTTTGCTTGTTCAGAAAGCAGAGTTTGACACAGATATTGACAGCTCATCTTCACAATAAGAAAAAAGTACTGAAACAGCTCTTTTAAATGAGTTTTCACAAAGGAGAGTAATGTGCACCAAACAATTCCAGTGATCTCTGAAATATGAACAACTTTTTTCCTACTTGGAGCACCATGCTATATTTGAGCATGAACACTCAAAACGCATTAAATTTGCCTGTTTAAAAATTTGTGCTTCCCAGTACTGACGTGTAGTTTAGAATAAAACCCACAAATCAGTCAAGTTTCCTGGTTACTACAAAAACTGTTCAATTCTCATCATCATGATAAATTGCATTTATTATAAAGTTTGTTTCAAACTGTATCCTGAAAATGGGGAGTGTTTGTATATTTTATCATGAGTAACATTTCACTTTACAAATAAACAACCAATTTCAACAAACTCATCAGATGAAATTATCACTACATCACTTTAGATAGAATGAGAAAAACAATCACTTTCAAGATACTACATTCTATACTGTCAGTGCAAAGAAAAAACTGTCAAGAGAAAGCAGAGGAAGCAGGGTAGAGTTCATCCTGTGCAGTTACTGAAGACTTTTTAAAAAACCAATAATGACATTTTAAAAATATGTTTTTAAGTCACTGCATGGTGACACTTTCAGATTTGTACTACTCCTGAATGGAAATTAAGAGTTTGAACATAACCTCCTCACTTAACAGCTTTGTACATCTAAAATAGTGCACTTTATAAAAATAAAAACATTGTTACATTTCAAATATTTTTTACACTCTGTGAAAGTTACCATAAAGAAGAGTCCCAGAAAATTAGGCTTTCCAACAACGAACACAAACCCTTTAACACAATATGCAAAATGCTGAATACATTTTAAGGAATCAACTCTTACACATGAGTAGATCCTTGGAAAAAACATGTGATGAAAGACTGTACTGGAAACCCTAATTCCTTGTGTGCCAAGTAGCTATGTGAACTGCTCCATTGCTATTTCCATGCTTCCATTTGATACACTTATTTATGTTCAGGTGTTCTCAACACCTATGGTTCTAACTGTAGCCAATGAAGATGCAGGAATTCCAGCAAGTGCAAAATCAAGTGCTGTCACTATGTTTGAGCTAAAAATTCATCTTCTGAGATCAAACCTGTAACTTGTTAGGCAGACAGGTATTGTGATTATTAAATACCTAAAAGCCCTGTACCTAAACCCCACACAAGTACGTTCTCTGCACACCTGTAAATGTATGTGCATTCACAGACCTGTACACACAATCACAGTGGGTTGTTTGAGTTTTAAGGAGCAGTTGTCCTGAACACAGCTTTAATCCCACTGAGACTACCTGAGTAATAAATTAAAGGCATCAAGGTATCTAATTCACGTTTGTCTGCTATATTCCCCACACCTGAAATACAGCTGTGGCAAGGGGAGCACAATGAACAGGGACTTTTATCAGGGTAATACAGGCTACCACTAGGGTTTTTTTCATCAATCAGCATATCTTATTGGTTTTGTTTCAATTATTTTGACTTTATCTGAAAATTACTTAAAATGCTGCTGCTCTACAACAAATCAGCAGATGCCTTCCCGTTTTATGGAAGTATCAAGAACCCGAGTCACATTTGAATTGGTTCATCTGATAAGCAAACGAGCAGCCAAGAAAGTGCCAATTCCCAAGAAATTCACCTTCCTCAGAAGCCCACTAGAAGCTGTCCATGCATGACATCCACACCTGACTATGATTACACAGGTCTAAGAGGTGTGACTGCAGCTCAGCATGGTAAATCTGAGCTTGCTTTAAACAACCCAGGCTGGACACTGACAGCAACCCTGCCATGACAGCTCTCCATGTAGGACAAGCTAGCTTTCCAAAAGCCTGTTCAGCTCCTGTGCTGCTAAAAACCAAGCTGCCCCCTTAAAATCAGCTCAGCTTATGTCTATAAAATAAAAGCACACTTCTAACTGCAGCACAAACCTACTCTTGGGATATTGCAGGTCCAGAACTAGTGGACAGCAGCAGCAATAAGCACAAATAACTAGAAGTAAGCAGGGACATATCCTGGATATTATCTTGGATAAAATCACAGGTTCAGCTAAAAACAGAAAAACAAACCTTTCAAAAACACAACAAAAGCATTAACAGGTTTTTGTTTGACAGAATTCAGTATGGACTTGCCCTTATAACCTCAAGACAGCACACGCAGAAACCCTTAGCTACAAATACACTGTGATGAGAAAAGGTCAGCTCTCTTCTGGGTTTGAACACGAAACTTGCCTCATAAGCTTAGGTGGCTTCATTTACACTGCAACTCATTTTTAACAGGAGTTGGTTCTCATAAGAATTAGCTTTCAAAAAATAACTTTGACCTTCACAAATTTTCTTTTTTTTCCATTTGGTGAAAATAAGTAATGCAAGTACTTACAGCTCATTCATGGTATAAAATTGCAGGCTCCCTTGGTGAAAAGCCCTCAGAATTCAAGCTTTCCTGAGTTCAAGTAACTATCACAATGAATTTATTGGGATTTGTTGTAGACTTTTTTCCTTAGTAATTTTTGTATCACTCTCTTATATTCACTTTCAACTTCAATCTTATTATGACAGGGACCTGGCAGACAATTTTGTTTCCAATCCTGCCTCTCAATGGGTATTAACACAAATGTTCTGAGCCATTTTCCTGCACTATACTGAAGGACAGAACACATCTGTCATGCCTCAAACAGCAAAAAAAATCCATGCATGCAAATGCTCCTACTTCCTTATCCAACTTCTCTGTTCTTGCTCTCCAACACGAAGGTTTTCCTAAGAGTTCTGGGATTTATGAGTATTAAGTACAACTCCTGAAAACACCATCAGATTTTCATACTATGCAAAATTAGAAAATACATTCTAGGATCCCTAAAAATCAAAATGTAAAATAGTAACAGATTTCATCAGCAAAACCAGATCCACTACTTAGAACTCAGTTAGTCGACCTCATGAGTATTAAATTAGTAAGAAATATTTTTTTTTAAGAATTAGCCTACAATCTTCAAAAACTCTAGCAACTAACTCTTCATGGTCGCCAACCAACAAGGTTCATCCTCCTTTACTGTGCAGACAGTAAGTAGTAAATATTCCCTTGAGAGATGAATAAAATCAAGCTTGAATCAACAGGTCTTTTGTCAGCTCTACCTCTGTATTTTGAGCTTGGTAGCCAGAATTACAGAAACACAGCAAGCTGTGATGTGGCCTGTAGAGAACGTTAGTTAGCGTGGCTAACTAGTCCTTCATTACAGCAAACAGGCAATAAATTCAACTAAAACTTCTGCATCTAAAAATACTACAGCTCACTTCGCATTTCACAAGTGCTGCGATAGTAAACAATGTTAATTGCAGTCTTCAAGAACAGTAAGAAAAAAAGTAGTTTGAAATTTAGCCCTACAAGGCAAAACCTTGAAGGAGGTGACATTGTCTTACAACACACAGAAAGGTCCCCAGAAAGTGATTTGCTCCCTTTCTAAGAACCCAACTAACAGATTGCCACACAGTCCCAGAAAAAGTAATTTTCAATAAACGGTCAGAACAAAAATACTTTATTTGGCTTCACAAACCCAACATTACTGTTAATTCAGCCCATGTCAAGCAGAACTTTAAAGTTTCTGTGGCATTCAGAGGTCTTGCACTTCGGCACAAATAAATACTAACTTTTGAGAAGGCAAAGCCCCTTTTATTTTTGTATTGCCTTGGTCCGCGTTCAAGTGCCTATAATCCTTTAGTCCTCAAATAATCCTTTCATATTTCTCAAGTTAAACTTGAAAAGTCACTAAAGTCCCCTTTAAAAAACCAAACCCCAACCTCTAAGAATTTAACCCTATTCAACTTTCAAGTCCTATCACAGTACATCTGAACACGCAGCTACCAACACGTGCATACACCACACAGTATGTGCAGTCTCCTATTAAATACAGTAGGATTGCATGCTTCTATTGTTTTAGCACAAGTACCTTTTTTATTTTACAAAAGCCTCAGTTAACTACGTCAAATGACAACATGATTCTACTTTTCATGGAAATTCAGGGGAAGTATATTTATTGCTATACTGTTTAAGCACAGCAAAAAGGGCTCAGTTACTACAAAACAACAGATACAGTTTTACTGGTTTATACTAAGATACTGAACAAGTTTTTCTGAAACCAATGCTTTTTTTTAATGGTAGCCCCTTACGATAATTCAGCATATTCTAATTATTTCCTAACACTCACAATATCTTCTGCTAAACCTCTTTTTGATACCTGTTGGCAGGTAGGGGGGCTTATTTGCTTCTTTGTTTTGGGGGTTGTTGTACTTTTGTGTTACGGGCTGGTGTTTTGTGTTTACACAGAGTATTAGTCAGATTAATAGAGGTGGTTCCCATGTAACCACTAGAAAAAGCAGAATTCAAAAAGATGTAAGGATTCCAACTCAGCTGACATTTATTTACAAATACTCTTCAACAGTCAAAAATAATACCACCTTCTTTCGATGAACTCTGCCAAATCTTGCACTAAATACAATTAGCAAAGACACCAACTTTGCTGTGGTCCACTGGTCATCTTGGTTACTTGAACAATGTCCTTCTTCTACTTCAGCTGCTTTTATTCAATCTGTGTGGGCCAGTGCTGAAAGTTGAAGATCTGCCCTCCCCTTCTCCAGCCTGGGACCACCTTCCAGCTGTCCCCTCTCACTGCACTGCCCTGCCTCCCTGCCCCTCCCTCTCAAGCAGCAACCTGTTAGCTTTCAGCAAAATCAGTTTCCTAGCTATTGGATGACCACACCAGAGGAGAGAGGAGAAGTATCAGGAGATGGGCCAGCCGGTCTCGGCATCATCTCCAAGCATGCCCTGGCACAGACCCAGTGGAATCACAGTCTGAAATACACACTGCATCAAAAGGCAAAGAGCCATGCGAGAGGCAAATGTGTCTCAATTCTCTTCTATCTTTTATAATGGTGGAGGGAGGCAATTTTGACTAGGCAAAAGGGATGACCATATTTTTGAGCACTACTTTCATTCAATACAACAAGTAACGTGTCTGTGGCTTGTCCACCTGGGCATAACTCAAAGTAGGGGACCCAGAAAGCCTGGCTGTTGAGAGAGAAGTCAGACTACATCCTGTATTGGGACTTGAATACCTCCTCATTGATATAAATCTGTCCATTTAAAAGCAAAAAGTTACATTCCTATGGTTTCAGCTTTGGGAATAAAGCAGACTTTCCCTCCAGAGTAGCTATGAAACAATTAACACCACAAAATGTCTCTAACCAATTTCTCAATGAAATCTAGATTGTAGAATGACACTGACCTTGGCTCTCCACCTGTCAGGCTCAGTATAAATTCTTTTCCTTATGTTCAACTCCCCTACAGTTGTGAAATAATTCAGTCTGGCTGTTTGAGTGACACTGGACTAAGAAGTATCTGTCACTGGAAGTCTGCCTCTTAGCTACAAAGAATGTACTTCTTTACGACGTGTGTTAAGCCTAAGGGTCAGACTTTGAGCTCTGACTTGAATACAGAATTCAAAGGCTGGCCTCTAACAGAGCAGTTTTTAAAAAGGATTTTGTATGTGTGGTTTTCCTGCTTTACTTCAACATAAAGGAAAAGTAATTTGTTAGCAATAATCTTGCACCTTCATCTGGAGAATATTCTTTTTCTTTTCATTGTTAAGCAAATTGTTAAGTTAGGCCTAAACGTGAAAAATAAATTTGAGTCCACAGAAAAAAAAGGAATTCTGATCCAGACCAATGCTAAAACAAATCACTTGTCATGTTAAAACCACAGAATCATAGAATCATAGGTTTGGATTGGAAGGGACCTTAAAGATCCACGGGGCCGGGAGACGTTCTACTACACCACGCAGTTCACAGCTCCATCCATCCAGCCTGGCCTTGAACACTGCTCAGGATGGGATATCCACAGCTTTTCTGGGCAGTCTGTTTCAGTGTCACACCACTCTCGCAGTAATGAATTTCTTTCTAATACCTAATCTAAACCAGCCTTCTATCAGGTAACAGCCATTCCCCCTCGTCCCATCCTCTACATGCCCTTGTAAAAAGTCCCTCTCCAGCTTTCCTGCAGGCCCCCTTCATGTACTGGAAGGTGCTGTAAGGTGTCCCCAGAGCCTTCACTTCTCCAGGCTGAACAGCCCCAGCTCTCCCAGCCTGTGTGTACAGGCCAGGTTCTCCAGCCCTCGGAGCATGGACTCCCCTGGACTTACTCCAACAGGTCCACCTTGCTTCTAATGTTGAAATTTTAGAACTGTGAAGATATAAAATAGACTGAGAAGCAAGGCTGAAAATACCCAAGAAATGCAAAACCTATTGAATTTGATCATAAAAGTATTTCTTATAATGTGGGATACTGAATCTGCTGGAATTTACAAAGAAAACATCATCAAATTATCAAAAAAGTTTCACTGCTTTTACATTTTTCACTCTATCAGAGCCTTTTAAAATCGAATACAATAAACTTATACAATAGGTGAATTTTCAAAAAATCACTCTCATTGCAAAGCAAATGGAAGCATTGAATGGCTTCATGAAATTTTAAAGTAGGTATTTAATCAGTATTTTCATTATGTTGAGATATTTCTCTGTTACTGTACTTTCAGCAATGTAAAAGTCTAAGTCACATTTTGGAAGGCCAGGGAAGAGAATCATCAGAAACAAAAAAAAAAACCACTTTGAAGCATCACAAAGTATCAACTATTCTAGCAGCCAAAGCTCTGTGGTGGACTTTTTTTTATTTAGAGGAAACTACACCAAACCTTAACTTTTTTCTTTTTCATTCTCTTGACCTTGTTGCTTTACCAAGACTTCAGTCCCAAGGTATACCCAAAAGGAACTTGTAGGTGGGAAAGTATTTGCTTTCTGGCTCTGCAGACAATCTCACAGAGTTATAACGTGCTATAAAGACAGAGGGGCCAGAGATCTCTGAAGACCACCAGGAGAACTAAATGCTCATGCCTTTTCAAAAGGCACATCTAACAAGCTGCAGCAGTAAGATGCAGTTACACAAGATGTTGTGGCAACTGTGCTGGCTTTCTGAGTGGTTTGAGCCCTGTTACTGCAGAGGTAAACAAAAAATTCTTTTCTCTACTATTCCCTTGTCTGTACTACTACTTCTAGGGATGCCCAGGCTGTTTCTCTGCAGGCTGCTACATCACACCATATGGTGCGGGTCTCTCCCTGCTTGTTCGAGCACATCCCAGTGCTGCACTCCCCACGTACACGGCATATGTGCAATTCAGCTTCCTCACTGGCCTTCTCCAGGCACTGTGGCACTGGCCCAGAAAGCCAAACAGCTCTTAGCACCAAACAGAAGTGTTTTGTACTTACAAAGAGTGCTTGTAATAATTCCTGTAGGCTTTTTAAGGAATATGGTCATGAGTGAAGCCCTCAGAGTGTAACTCACTTCTCTCTAATCAGGTATAAATTCCTATGCAAAGACTAAAGGATATGTTTTATTACTTGTGTCACCAAGGGACAACAGTTACCAACCTTTTCTCTTTCCCCAAACTTATATATAATATTAAAAGATATATAATATTAAAAGAATTGCAAGGTACAAGAGGAAGCTTGCTCACTGAACAATTCTCAAGAGAAAATGTAGTGTAAAGTGGAATAGCATCCATGGTAATTGCCTGCTTCCTAACTCTGTTAACACAGATGACCCATGACAATCTACCACTATATTTTCGCTCTCAAAGAAATATGAGTGTATTATATTACAATTAAGTTGATGTGTTTGTTTACAGAGGCTAAAACATTTCTTCAATGAGATACAAGATCAGATAGCTTAGGGTTATTATCGATTCATTTGCTCTTCCTTTACATTTGGAAATTGCTATTCTGATCTCTCTTTTGACACAGTGGATGTGAAAATATCAATTTCCTCTTAAACCAATTTTCTGATTTAAGTTCAAAAGTAATGGAGCTGGGTCAAATTAAAAAACCCAAACCATCTAGTTCTGATTGTATCAGTATTTCCTTACTTTTGCATCAGTTTTAATGCATTAGCCCTATCATGAAATATACCACTTCATGACAGACATTGCAAAACAGAACAAGTGAGCAACAAAACCCAGCAACATTAACTGAAGGGCTGTGCTTTTATTACTGTCCTCCACACCTCACCTCTTCCCATTTTTAAGTACTTTTTCCATTCTCTCTTGGAGAATTAAAATATGAGCTAAAGATTCAGTGAAAACACTGTTTTATAGATAAGGTTGCAGTGCAGAAAACCTAATTTTCCCTTTCCTTTTAATACTAAATTTTTATGTAATAGCTTGTTTTATAATAGGCCTGTTTGAAGCAGAAACAAACATATCCTGATGGCGAGAGTATATTTTTATGAATAAAAGCAATCAGCAGCCACATTTATCCACACAGTTCAGAGGAAGATGGTTGGGCTTTTTTTGTTGTTGTTTTTGTAGGTTTTTTCCCCAGCCTGACTGGATGTTTATCAAATCATATTCTGGAACTATGAGGTTTGGAAACACCACATGCCATTACTTGTTGGTAAAAGGGCATGTGAATGCTTACTTTTCTAAGAGGTTACAGGCACATATGCCAACTCTGCAACCTCACACACATATTTCTAAAAGCAGTAATTTCCATTAAATGAATAAAACTGCTATTAAGTTGTCTTGGCATAGCTGGAACAGCTCTTCACCACTTCCTATCTGAGCACTGCATCAATTTAGTTCATCACAGCAATTATTAGATTTTCAGGGAAGTTGTGTTATTCTGTTTTTTAACTAACCTCTGAGAAGGATGGGACTAACAAATGGGTTGATGAAGGCCAACATATTTTGCCCAGAGCCTCCTTACAGCTGAGAACACGCGGCTGCTCCATACTTGGCAGTTCAGAAGGCATCAGTCTCCATTCTGCAAAGACCAGACTTTGAACACTTGAATGTTCCTGAGAAGCCTCAGAGAATGAACAGCACTCATGAAGTTACTCATGTGCTCATATGTAAAAATGGGCTTAGCATTCACTGGGCTGGAGGAAAACAAACAAACAAGACCTCCTAATTGTTACAAATAAAGCCTATAAATTACCCTCCTGGAGAATGTACAGCACGCACTTTGAGTCAACAGGTACGGCCAGAAAAGAAAATCCCAGAGGCCACATTATTTTTTATTACATAAAGTTTTTTATGATGAATGTGATGATGTTTTAGCTACAGTCAAGGGAGTAGGAGAAGAGAATGCTACAATGCATGATTTAAAATATATGGGGCAATAATCAAAAGGACAGGAAAGACAACTGCATTCCACGAGAGCATTTTATTGGGTTTTTTTAGATAGGAGTCCCTCCTGATCTCACTAACCAATCTGCTCTTTATTAAGGCAAGCTGTGCAAAACAGTTTTATCACTTCAGGTATAAAAAGTGCCCTACATCTCACATACACTATCTTGGTGTAGTCTAAAAAGGTCAGACAGCTATGAAAACTGACCCTTGACAACCTAAGTGGGAACTTAGCCTGCTTTCTTTTTTTTGCATTAAAGTATTTTAAGGAAGAAAAGAGTAAGGCACTTTTAAAAACCATAAAAACATACAGATGCTAGTAAAAAAAAAAAAAATCAAAATTAATGTTGGGGTCCCCTGAATGTAACTATTTCCTACTTAAAAAAGATTTATTGTTTGTTTTTTTTCCCAATTGCTTATCTTCAAAACTTTTCTTCTGAATATTCAGCAAAAAGAAAACTAGCAAACAAACAGCTAACATAATGTTTACACATTAATCTACTACTCATAGTATTTTAAAACTATTTTGTAGTAGATTATGAAGCCTCTATATGTATTTAAATTAATGAGTGTTATCCACGCTAGTATGTATCCGCTAGCCATGCTCTTCCAAGTTTTTTCACATTAAAATATTGCCAACAGCAATCTTCACAAAAATTACGTATCAGCACCTTTCCCAAAACATTAGATTAGCTCCAAAGTTCTCAGCTCCTACACATTTAAGCTAATTGACAATGTTCATTCATCCTTCTTCTCATTCTGAAGCCTTTGACATTTGTATTTTCAAGCTATTTTTCTACAATCCCAAAGATTAGGAAATTATTTTGTTTTAAAATGTCATGACAGAATTATGAGCAGAAAAAAAAGACTCTGCAATCACCTTTCTTCACACATGTATTCATATACTGCCTCTCTTCCAATCCTCTTTCTTCACCTTTCTGCCTTACCTTCACTCCTTTAGGATCAAGATGCCATAAAGTCAGCTCTTTTGCCTGTATCTTACACTCCGTAGGTGCCCAAACCCCTCCATCACTTACAGCAAAGTGTCCAAGATGTGAGGAAGAAAGCACAGCAACACAAACCTTTAAAAGTGAAAGATGATAAAACATTTGGGGAAGAATAAGGGAAAGGGAAAAGCAATGTCTGCTGTACTGAATGCGGGAAAAGGTCTCTAACCCCAAAAGGAGTGCTCTTCTATACCAAATGTCAGCAACAGCCAGGCTTGGGAGGCAGGGGTTGCTCACTTTCTGCAAAATTTCTTCAAATGAAGACGTCACTGCCTGACAATGAAACCAGAATCAAATGGTTTGTTTACCTCTCACAAGCCTAATACACTCATTAACAGCTACTGTCATGCTCAGAAAGGGGAACTGAAGTCAGTTCTCACTGGGGACTAAGAGTGCTTGTCCTTGTAAAAACAGGAGAGCTCCTTCCCCAGCAGGAATCAGAGGCAGCTGCTGCTGAAGTCACAGGAAGGGCCAGAAGCCCCTGCCATTCACACTCACAGCTGGCCAGCAGCAGCTTGCCTGCAGGGGACCAGATCTCAGTAGTTAAGAGACAGCAGGAACAGAGATTTCCCTTTCCGAGCTCCTTATGCTGAATTGTTTATAACTGATTGTTAAGGAAAAGGTAAGGACTGAATTGCCTCCGTACAGGAAATCATGAATTGCAGAGAATTAAAGGAAAGCCCAAAAGACCCCTTCAGATATATTATATATACACCAACTCATTAACTCCCATCACCACCTCTAATTAAGAAAAAATTAAATATTAGCTATATTAAGAATTAGGATGATTCCTGTCCTTAATTTGCTTATCAATGAGTAAGAGATTCAGAACTCATAATCCAGAAGCAAGAAGAGCTGCTTAGAAGACAAACATGCTTCATTTGGCCCTTGTGTCAAGCAATTGGACAGGTGGCTGCAGGACAAACAGCAGGACTTTCAGCTTCACTTTACACATTATGCCTGTTTACTTCACAAAGATTAATGGCTGGAGGAATTCCTCCAAAACACTTACCCTAATGAAAAGGAATTTCATCCTCGAAATTTCATCCTGCATTTCAGTCATTATGAAAATTAAATCCCACACAGCAAAGGTGTGATGACTGACTCATAATGCACTGACACTTCAATATGCAAATAACAACGTAATTCCACAATGGCTGTACATAACTTCCAAACAAAGGCATCCAGGCTGCACGTGGAAAGGCCAAGGTTAATATTTCTCTCTTCTCTGCATTCTGTCTGATCTACACAATGCAATTATCACAGCACTTATAGCTTGATCCTCTATAAATCTGGAGTGTATGAAAATTTTAGGAAATTCAATCCAATTTGCTGTATGAAATGAGTGTCTTTGGTATTCATGTGGTTTATGTTAGCTAAAAGGGCTGAAAAAACATTCAAGAGTTCAGAGGAAATATAGGAATTACAGAACTCCATCATAAGGTTTTAATTCAGTTTTAAACTGCTTGACCACTCAACTTTTTTCCGTTCATTTCTTTTTTTTCTAATTAATTTTCAAAGCAAAGTTGGGGCAGAGAGGAATCAAAATGAACTGCAGTTTAGACAGTAAACACAATTATTTCCTTTGAATACCTAGCTAAGTAGGATATTTTCTATACAATTTAAGTGAGTTCACCAGCTTTGGAGAAGTGTTCTTTCAATCTCTGATGTTGAAGGTCAGTATCTGCTTATGCCAGGTTACCAGTTTACCACTGTAAATGCTGATGATCAACATTAAAGTTTATTTTAACCTCCAGAGTTGCACTCTGGAATAAATAAATTAAGCTTTTGTCATAAGCAGTACATATGACAGATTTTAGAAAAACAAGCAAACAAAGCCACCACTAGCAACATTTCAATTAGCAATTCTCTTCCCATGGTCTTTTCCCTCCAGTGCTTTCTCAGACTAGGAAGGCACAGTGAGTAAGCCATGAGCTGCTGAGATGGCAGTCCCTCAGCCATAACTCAGCGCCTGTTACAGAATGCCTGCTGTGCAATTTTGCAGGTAGCATGCCACAGCCAAGTACAGCTACTAAATTGTCCTTTGATATGTCTGTGGTGCTCCTAGTAACCAATTTGGGTTGAAACTAACATGTATCTCAGCATTCTCAGCTTTGAGGAGTTCTGTAACTATGCAGAAAGAACAAGACCACTTGCTAAAAAAGGCTGGCATTCACTATAACAGAAAAAAACTCCAGGCTTTGTAACAAATGTATTTGTAAAGACAGCCAGTCCATTGGCACCCCCACCACCTTTAAGGTTGTAATAGATATTTATCCACACTAACAGAATCGGGGCATTTTGCAGAAGGCTTCTGTTCAAAGTGCTCCTTTTCAATGTTGTCAGTAATCCCAACCACCCATTCAAATCCTGCCAAGTTAGGTAAAGCACAAATTGACTATAATCACCACAAACAAATCATGATGCAGTAGAAGACAAATCAATGAAATCAACAGAATAAATATCCATTCTTTTCCTCTTAATATATAAAAATAATGATGTGGTCATCATATTACATAGCAATAATCACCCATTACCAACTGATGCTACTTTATTGCGCACTTTATGTCAGAAAGATGGTGAAATTAAACAATCCTGCCATCAATGGAAATTCTTCATGACAAGTCAAAAACATGCGACACTAAGGCAATAACATTTTACATCAAGTTTAAGAGATGAAAATGAAATAAAATTTCAATTTTTTAATGCATTTCTGAATGACTGCACATTAAAAAAAGGGGAAATGCCTCTCAAATAATACAGAACTGTCAGCTTACGCTACACAACACTTCACAAATAAATACATTCCTAGAAGGTTTTCAGAGCGTGTATTAAATACCAGTTAAGAGACAAGTTGGTTATATCAATTCAAAAGCTGCCTCATGATGAAAATTTTTTTTTTAATTCTGGCTAATCCAATGTAAGATCACCTCAGAAACACTGCTGAAAAGCTAACTGTGCACACAGTTCTCCACTACATACATACATGCTTGACAAAAGAGCAAAAGAGGGTCTTCTGTTATTATAAGGAATAAAAGTACTCAAAAGCTTGAAAATATTGTTACAAGTTAACTCATTTTCCTGAAATCCAAAGCAGAGGCAAAATCGAGTTTCCAAGACAACAAATATATAAAATTGGCACTTGTTGCCCAATCAATGGTTCTAACAATAAAAGGCTCCTTTTTCTTGTGTCTTAAGCAGCTTTGTGCCAGGTGGCCTTTTGTATTATTCTTACATAGTTTATGAAAGCAAATAATCAGGAAAATCCATAAATCCCTTCAACCATCTTTGAAACAGAGACCTGGATTTAAATGGAAAAAAAAAAAAAAAGTTAATGAAACTGTGGGCACCAGCCCAGTACTGCACTGCAGTTCCCCAGGCTTGACAAGCTGGAGCACCATGAAACAAAGTCATGCCTTCATTTGGCCCTTCCACAGGAAGCGACTGGGAGCAGCTGGCTGCGGACAACGAGCAGCACTTTCAGCTTCACACATCACTTCTGTTTACTCTACAAACTACCAGCACACTTAAGGCCACCCAACTAAACAGAAAGGTCATCCATAAACTTATCTCCCACACAAAAACTCGGTACTAATTAATTTAGAGGAGGAAACGTACAGCAGTATCTTCTTCCTTTCCGTGTTCTCCTTTTGTTACTTTACAATATGGGAACAAAATTAGACAAACAGTTTTGAGGGGATGGAGAGAGACAGAAAAATTGTGCAGCATGAACCAAAGTCAATTCAAACAGCTTGCTGGATTTCTATAAAATGAAGCCAACAGAAATGAAAACTTATGAACTCTTTTCCAACAGAAATTAATCAGCTCAGTCAACTAAACAAAGACTCAGGCTAAAGAAGTATCTGCCTTCAGAAACTTAAAAAGAAAATATATCTCCCACTAATTGCCAGAAGGCATGTTCATGAAACATCTGCCTTAATGAAAAATACATGACTAAACAAAGACTTATAAACCTAAGATATTTAAACAACGGATAATTATTTGTAGCGCGTTGCGCAGAAAATGGGCTTTGACACAAACTTTATGTGCCAGTATAAGGTCAAAGGAGCCAAAAGCTAGAAAACAAAGAAAAAATCCCAGCACAAAAAGTCATCACAGCAATGTTTTTTTTTTGATAAAACCTCTGGAGGCCATACTGCTCTTCTAGTGCAAAAACCAACTCAGAACTCTTTCCTTCACCATCACCAAATGTGGATGAGGAGTTGTGACACTGGAGGTCATACAGACACATTTGCTCTGTCATCATCATTTAATGCTGATGCAGAAATTGATCCAATAGGTCACCAAGTATCTGTGGCTACAGACCCCCTCATCACCTAATAAATTGTAAGAGGGGATGTCTAGCATTGAAAAAAATGAATAGTTTGTAGACTTTATAGCAGCACCTGTCAAAGAAATGCCTCAGTAGTGCATCTGCTAGGCAGTGCCTCAGCTAGTAGCTCTTAAACACAAAATCTGTTCTAATATATATCAGCACACATTTCTGATAAATGACTGAAGGACTGCTTTGCATCATTTACAAAGGAGGACACACTAAAATCACTACAGAAGGAGGAAAATAAAACCTCTATACCGCAAGGATTGTTTGGCATGTTTGAACAAAGTTGTACAGACACAAAGTGGGCTTCAGCAAATGCATGTGAAGCTCAGACAGCAATAGAGTCACCTTCTTTAGAGTGGGGTTAACAGTTTGCATGTTCTGTTACCCTACTGTCCTAAGCCTTCCTATTCACAAACTCCACACAGAAATATCTGCAAGATTCCTACTGCATCCCTTTTATGTACAGTGTACACACCGACAGCCAGCATTCTTTCTCTGGACTTATAACCGTGTGGGAAATTGAGAAGGAAAGATCCCAGTAACACTGGCCTCAAGGAAATCAAAGCTCCCCTAAGTAGCTGAAAGGACCTGAGAAACACGGGGATCCTTCACCTTTGAGAGCAAGGCACATCCACACTCCTGTTGGTAGCTCTGAGACAGATGTTCTGCAGATGCTCGAGCCCTCATTCACCCAGAGAGCAAAGGAAGCATTTGGAGAAGAGCGAGCTAATGGGATGTGGATGTTGTGTGCAAATTCTCCTCAAGGCCAAAGGCACAAAACTGTTCTGACAGTAACTAATACAGCACAGCACAAAGCCTAACCCACGGTGAGAGGGGTCATCAGTCAAACCAATAGCATTATACAAATAAAATACTTAAAATGAGTGTTTCTGCTTAAGAGTGGGATGATTTTGAGGCAATTTGATGGGATTATTTTACTTAGATTAAACCACTTCTGCAGTAAACCAAGCTGAGAAGACCCAAAGCCAGAACAAGCATATCTACACTAAAAAATTATATTGCAATTACATGGAAAAGTGTTTATTACAATAGGGAAAAAAAGACTATACATAACTATAGAAGTATCCATAACAGAGTATTTAGTAATTTTTAAGAGGTATTTTTAATTCAAAAAGCCACGAAAACCTGAGCTGCAAAATAGTAATCACAACCTCCATTGTGTACCTGCATAATGGCAAATATGGGCAGAAAAATGCAAGATAGTCAACAGCCACTGAAATTTGAGGATGGAAGAGAATCAGTGGTTTTCCATCAATTCTCCCCTTAAGTACAAAGGAGTTCAAGACCCTTTGATAAATCAAAGTCTGTAAAGCCCATTTCTTCTCTTGTACTGCAGCTTTATACAAAAATGTAATACCAAAGTATGCTTCTAATTTTACTCATGCAGCAGCCACTTGATGTCTTACAAATGGACAACAGACCACATTCTATCAGATTTGATTTCTCCATAAAGCTGTTTTGAGTTAATAACTAAAATATTAAAATGCTAGGGTTTTTCTTTTAATTAATTAATTAGTACTGAGCTGAAAATTCTTCAGAAAATTAACTTAAAAACAAATTAGTTGAGCACTGTGCTATGTCCCTCTCTGACACACAACAAAATTAAATGAAATAAAAAATTCATGCAGTAGGGAGCACTCACCTATGCAGCATATTTGTGATACAAAACTGAAAGAAATAAATAGTCTTAACGCTTGTTTCTTTGGCACTGTATACTGCACGGTAGCAAATCTGAGTCCCCTTAATGAACAACATAAAATTAAAAAGCTGTGATTCTACTGAAGCTCTTGTTGCTCAGTTTTTACATGACCTCAGCAGGACTATTTCTACTCTGAAGCAAAGTACACATATGGTTGCAGTGAGGAAGAGTAAGCTCTACAAGCCACTGCAAAAATTAAATTTACTAAATAAAAACAAAATCAAAAGGAAGTTTCCTTATATCTGTTTAGCTATCTTAAGAAGCAGGCAGTTTTTAAGCAACTATTTCCATATTTGTTAAAATTATCAACAACTTATTCAAGAAAAGCTCTACATTCATAAAGAGTCTTGAACTAAATATGAGATATTACCTATTCAAAATTAATTTATCCTTGCAGGACTTCAGGAAAAAATATACCACAAAATCTGCTCATCTTTCTGATAGCAAAATCACGAACGAGCGTGTTCATCTAAATCTGAGTGTTTTGAATGTGACACAAACCCAGGCAAAGTGCAATCTACAAACAACTACCATGCTTTGCAGAAAGTTACTCCTGTGATTGTCAGCCCCACTGTTTGTCATTGCAACAACCTACAAACCTCATCTTTATATAAAATTGCTGACCTTGTGGCTCAAATAGGAGTTCCACATTGGTAATCTCTGCCATATGTTCTACTTGCTCCCTACAAGTGAGAATCAGCTGTGACTATGATCTTCATGCCACAGTTAAAAACATACAGAGGTGCAAAATGCATGTATTAACCACAATTAAAAAAATTTGAAAGAACAAATTAACCTTTGTTTACAAAACAATTAATATCCAAAATGTCAAGAAAGCTTGACTGAAGGTATGATTTATTTTCTGCATTATGTCTTGCCTAACATCATCCAAATAAGTTACAGAGAGCTTATCATGCCAATATACATCAAGTGAGATCACAAGTGGGCCAAAGCATCCGGTAACAAGCACAAGCAGAGGAATGTCAAATACGTGCTGCAGATAAGATGGAAAGTAATCCATTTGGCAGATGTTTTTGAGTAGTGTAGAATACAGGATTAAGAAGTGTTCTGTCTCAGTTCAGGTTGGATTTTTTGGGGTTTGTTTTGCTTTTAGAAAAGCAGATTATTTTAATGAAGAAATCATTTCCAGTCTTTCAAAAAATGATGAGAGCATACTGAAGAAATAATGGCATTGCTTCACAAAAATTGTACAGTAATAGACTGTGCTCAAAAATACATTACAGAACACAGAGACACTAACAATTTTGAAAGATGGCTATATATCCATTTATGTTGGCTTTCATAATCATATTCCTCAATATTCAACATCAGCACACATAGAAAAGCTGTACAGCTACTTCATGGGTAAAGTAAAGAACCAAATCAGCTACAAGAATAAATTCAGAAGCTGGTCAAGAATAAACAGTCTTTCTTAACCTTGATTCTAAAAGTTACATACAAAAAAAAAAAACCAAAACAACAAAACTCTAAACCTCCTGGTTACAAGACTTTTCACAGTACTTGCTTACAGTTTTGTATTTCCATTACAAGAAAAATGAAGCATAGCCATAAACCTAATTCTTTTAAAGGATGTCATAAATATCCTACAATACACTTTTATAATATCCCTTCGTGCTACTACTACTGAAGCAAAAATGAAGGTTCCTCCTATGGGAAAGCATTGATTCAATATCACTCTGGGAACTCAGATAACACTTCTAATTCCACCTCCTCTGCCCCAACTTTTTTTAAAGAAACATTTGACTTGTTCTGAAGCAGCTTTTATTTAGCTACCGTTCTCTCTATAGCACTGCTGTTAAGCCAAGCCAGGTTTCAGGTGTCCTTTCAGGACTAGCACAGCAGTATCCAGGCACAAGCTCCAAACTGTGTACTAATTTGTCACAGGTACAGCAGCATGCCAACGTCTAATTCAGATCAGACTTCCACTGCAAAGAGATCTGACAATGAGACCATTGCTTCTGTTGTGAAACTGAGGTGCTACAGGAATACAAACAACAGGAAAGTCCCTGGCCTTAGAACTCTGCAGACCAATAGATGACTACCATGATAAGAAAACTCAGATTTGTAGCAGTCATATGACACTTGTTAAAAGGAAAACCAGTAATTCTGCCTATTACAGTTGAAAAGGTCTAAAGAATGTATGTAAAAAAAGCCCAAATCATCATATTAAAATATTACAAATAAGAGAAATTTATCCATATTAATGTTGACTTTGTCATTAAAGTCCACAAAATTTACCTTGCACAGCAAGTCTGACAACCTAGTTCATTTTTTCAAGTTACTACATCTAAACAAAGATTTAACTACATCCTTTTCCCTGTATGAGGGGGAAAATGAGCTACAAGCACCAAATGCCTAGTTACATTATTGAAACATGCATTTGGAGAACAGGCAACACATCTAGAGGTAGCTTCTGGTGATGATACAGAAACATAAGAATTGTATCAATAGGTAAATAAAACTTCAAGGAAAGTATACCCGTTACTACTGTAAGACACAATAGAAATATGAGGCACGATTCAAGATTATTTATTCAAGTATCTATAAACTGACTCATGTTTTGCATAAAATTAGCAACTATGCTGCAAGTAACAGCACCGTGTTCTTTGCTAAAGACACTGGTTAACTGAATCCCCCTGACCTCGTACCAAAACTCATGACCCCATCCAGGATGCAGCATGAAATGCTACCTCATGGCAGTCCGTGACAGGCACCAACATTTCTCCCTGTCCCAAGCAATGAAGGACAGGGAAAGAAAACCAGTTTCCATATGCAGCCCTGAACGTTACATATCCAGCCTAGAGCCATTTACAATCCGAGCAGTGCGGCCTTAAAGGTATCGAGTACAAAGTTTAGGGTAGCGAGGAGTGTTTGTACAAAACAGCCAAGTCTAAGAGTGCGTTTTTACTTTTGTCCAGCAAACTCTGGTTCCTCACAAATGAAATTCTGCAGCAAACATGCAATGCAACTAAGAGCCCAAGTAAAAACTTTGTCCAGTGGAGCTTCATGGAAGCACTCAGAACAGTTTATACTGCTATGAAGGATCTGAGACTTTGAAGTGGGGGGATGTTCTTTTGTTTCTTATTTCTCGTCACTAGAAACGCAAGAACACACGAAAGATCTTCAAGTGAGATATTCAAAAGCATTTAAGCAGATTTAAGAGCCCCTCACCAATCAGATACATCAGAAAATTCCTGGGAAAGTGTGCTGATGGAATGACTACATGAATGATACCTCAACTGGTCTACTCACACTATTTATCAGCCATTTAAACACCAACACAAAGACCAACAACTCCACGACAGACCTGCACAACCTTTAAAGCACAAGCTGAAAAAAAAAGCACCATGTCGCTTTCCATTATCTCTGGATCCTTAGATCAATGTTCTGCACGAGGAGGGGACAAATTTTACTGCTTCAGATTAGGCTTGACTCATTTTAATATTATTCTCCAATTCTTCTACACTTACAAAATAATTCTACAAACAGATGAACTTCCTACTAGCCTTTGCTCTTCAAGAGTTTAAAAGTTTCTAAAGGATGTGAACTCCTTTTGATACTGCTATGGTAAGATGCCAGAAATTTGACATGAGACATGAGCCAAAAATTAACTTTTCAGAAGCATTTCCAAACCATCTGGAGAAGAAGCATTTCGAGTACAAAATAATTAATACCATCTTCAATAAAACACTAAACATACAGTAGTCTGGCCTTTCCTTTGTGCAATTAAAAGCTTTGAAAGCATCAAACTACTCAGAACATTTTATGAATCACTCAAAATAATTTTACCTTTTTTTTTAACACTATTAGATTTGGGGTTTTTTTCTGAAACACAGCAGCGTTGGCTTCCTTGGAATTGCCAATTACAACTTTAAATGAACAACTGTGCATAAAAACTCACCTTCAGGAAGAGCCAAAATCAAACTGGTGACCTTATCCAATGTAAAACTGTATCCAAATCAAGCAATGCATTCGTGGTTCTTCACATGAATATCCAAAACCAATGAAAGTACAGATGGAAGCCATAAGTAACTCCAAGAGACAGAAAAATTCCTCCTTAACTCACACTTTGTCACAGCTGATTTATGGTTTGGAAACAAATTCTGTACTTCAACTCTGCAACATAGCAGGACTGGGGGAGGGAAGAAGGAGATATATGCAGCCCCTCACACAGTGCTCACCTTTGAGCACAACCATTATGTTCAAGGTACGTTTTATGTGCACAAGCCCATTGTACTGCCAGGATGAAATATCCTGTGATTCATCAACTCCTTATAAAATGTCAATGAAGAGCTCCCAGATATTCACTAATGCTGCACAAAACTTGACAATACCTCAGTAATGATTCTGACATTACAATGAGGCAGTTCTATACTTGCAATGTACAAAATCCTGACACTGGAAAATAACATGTTTGCCTACATTTCTGATGGAAACTGTTTAGTTTAATAACCACAAAATAAACCTCCATCTTATTTACTATGATAATTTATGAATGCACATAAAATCTGGGCAATCACAAATTCTGGAAACAACCAGCAGCTTTAGAAATAACTACTTAAGGATATTAAATACTAAGTAGGAGAGATTAATAGAGTTTCAGTAATCAGGTGAAATCCAAACCGCAAATTAAGAACACAGCTTGAATTATCTATTCACAAATAATCTAATGGGTTCTCCAAAGACCATTACCAAAAAAAAATTTAAATCATCTATGAAATATTTCCACTTCCAGCAAGTCCTACTTTTCCCCCAAAGAAACAGCAAATAATGTTTTTAAAGGACTTATCCCCAGAACAGCCCCAGAGAGTCTAATTACTTGAGTGAGAACATCATTTAAATTCTTTTGATGTGTTTGCACTATTTTGTTGCCGAGGAAGAGGAAAAGGAGACAGACTCAGGCTCAGTTTGATTCATTTTCTAGGATGCAGTCTTTTCTGTGCGTAGGCACAGACACTGTACCTTCCTTCTCATATTTAGTCAATCTTCTGATCTTGTCCTCTGTGTAATTTCCCAGTGCCTATATTTTTGAAAGCAAGATTATATCAGGAAGAGAAGTTGTAAGAGGTTCAATTAAGAGAGAGACTCTTTTTGCCTTGTTTCCGGGGTTCATTTTCAATGTTTTGCTCCTGTGCAATGTGTGGGCCAAACACTTCTTCACATTCTGACCACTTTCCTCCCATCCTAATGAGGATGGTCACATATTCTCATGTGCTCCAAGTGTTGATATAAAATAAAAAATTAGTGAATTACTGGTTAGTTCCTTTACATCCTTTCATTTGTCTATTTTTGCTTCCAACATATTAAATACATTATTTCCCTTTCCTCTGAATTCCAGCCATAACCTAGCCTACGATGCTATCATGTTTTTTAATTCCAAAACATTGGCCCTTGAAGTATTGCAGGATTTATTGATCAATTTAAAAAAAATTAAATCTCTTGCATAAATCTCATGTTGTTACTCGTAAGCCAGAAAAAAGATTTCCAGAAATTTCCATTAAGCTTCTCATTTCCTTACAAATACCTTCCCGGAATTACTCCTTTGCCCCAGAGAATGTAAAACTCGAGCAGAAGTTGAGCTGATCAGCTTCCCCCTCCTTCACTTCCTGCTCAGCTGTTACCTCTTTTCTTAGACTTGAAAGCATTCAAGGCAGAAGGTGTTACTCTGCTGTGTGTTTATACAGCACCCAGCACAACACACTCAGCAATTACTGCTTTTAGGTGTACTCCAACACAGTGAACGTGTCAACTGTTAAATCATCAACTCTAATTTGAAGAGGGAGGAAAAAAAATGTTTTAAATCGCTTTTTCCAACAGGTGGTCCCAAATTTTGGGATTAGAGATTACCGAGCTGAAAACTGCCATGTAAAAAGCATCTTTCTCTTGGATGACTACTCAGTCCAGGGCACAGCTCCATCCATCCAGGTACAGCTCCACATCCAAAGAGATTGTGCTGCCCTCCCGTGGTCTGTGAAGATTTTAAGATCCAGAAGTCTCACATAGAGCTAAGAAAAACTCTGATTCTGCTCTCGAAAGACAGATTGCACAGCTAAACATGACACTTTGAAGAAAGCAAAAAAGCCAAAATGCTGCTGCAGGGGTATCAAAGGTCTCCTGATGCCTCTGCCTGGAAGGACTGCTTAGGCTTTGTAGAGGCAACACTAAGAACAGTCACATTAAAACTCAGCTGTCCCTCAGTTACAACGTGTAGAAAACAGGAATGTAAGTGACCTATAAAAAAACACTGCAAAGACAGGTAAAAAACCCCTAAGTTTAAATCCTTGTGTTGATTATGCTACATAGATAAGTGAATTACGAATCCTCACACTCTAGGATATGGCAAATGGGTGACACAAAGGAGTTGAAGGACACAAGCTGTACACCCTACCACTGACGTAGCTGGGATTTAAGTCTAACTACAAAACTTACAGAACAATCTTCAAATAAGCAGTGAAGGCATTTTACAGCAAGAAATACCAGAATACTGAAGCAGATTAAACATCCCTTTTAAAGTCAAGATTGGTGCTACAGAAAATCAATTTAAATTTTACAGTAACTTGAAATACTAAGATATTCGTATATTCTTGAAAAAGATTATGAAGAGTTATGTCAACAACAATTCAACATTTTATCCAATAGCATATCTAGAATATTTGGAGATAGGAAAGTGTTAACTCCTCCTCCACCTAAATCTTTCTAATTAATATAAATATGATAAATATGTCATCACTGTCTTCTCTATGAAGTGACACTTTGTAGAACAGCATCACTTCTAAGTACACCTTATTGATCATTAAAGGATATGATTTTCTATATTTCTATTTCCCAAAAATACCTTTGATGATGATTTTGAGCCATGTTCAAAAGAAAATGTCTTTTTGAATCATATTAATCATCTGGATATTTGCTGGACATTGTCCCAAACCATAACTGCTAGAATGGATCAGCATTCCTTCATTCCTCAATAGTAATCTTCCACAAAAAATGACCTGCACCTCCATGCTACAGAGTACTTAGCACAAATTCAACCTCTAAACCTCTGGTTTAGGGGATAAATGATGTTACTTTGGGGCTCTGCTATTCCATGAACAGGGAACATAGAAATACAAAAGGGAGAAGGAAACTAGTAAACTCTACTACAGTTACATCAGGAGGAAAAGAAAGACCAAATAGTTTAAATGAAACAAAGGGCAGAGTTTCTTAGCAGGCTATTTAACACTCACTGAAGATTTCTGATTAAGATATGAAAAATTAATTTAACAAATCTGTTACAAAATCTCTGCTAGACACCTACGAGTCAATGCTTTTGGGCTTTATGGCCTTCCATGTGTGTAAGCACTTCAGAGACAAAAGAGAAAAAAACCTCACAGTCTAACAAATAAAACTACTTTTTCTATCTAGGGCAGATCACACTCAAATTCTATGTAGGTAGTGTCAGCTTAGGCCAGTGACTGTCAAGTGCAGACACTTCGTAAAAATTAATCAAGAACATGCTTCAACCACCAGAACTAAGACTACTGTGAATTTACAAAAATAAATCATTATGAATTGTCTTCAGTGTTCAAGCCACAAATCTGTAAAACATTTCAACTGGCAAATTGCAGTATTTAATTTTAATTCTTTAGGTATGTTCAGTAAACAAACACAAACCACACCAGGACTAAAAAAAGCATACACTGAACTTTATGTACAGTACTCTACAAAACAAATCTCTCTGAAGCCTAATAAACTACCAATTAACAAGGACTTGTGAACTGTAAAAATCATACCTCCGGGATTCAGACCTCATCAAAACCTGAACTTTTGTAGTAGGGGATATTCACTATGAAGCATTAAGGCTTCAGTAATTCTCTGAGGGCTTACACTTACTCCACAAAGCAAGGCACTAAACCAAAGGTGACACTTCCCAAAATGATTATCAGGTGCATGAAAGTCCATCAATCACACTCATCACAACGGGATTTTACAGAACAGACCAAACACCAAGGAGAACGTGTCCTCACTGAATCAAAACGCAGCTGTTAGGTCTTGGTATTATTCCTTCTAGTATGATTTTTAACAAGATACACTAGCAACTGTTGTTTTTTCTTCGCAGATTTTGAATATTTCAGAGGCTGTAGGCATGTCATTTAGATCAAAACATCACTTAAGAAAAAGCAACAGACTTCAAGCAAACATAAATATACTGAACTTGTATCCCTCATAATGCATATGCATTGATTCCATGAGGCACAGAAACCAGCTATGTTTTCAAAGAAGAGTATTCATTTTAGTAAATCATTGTGCCTAAAAATCATTACCACACACTAATTTAACTTAGCCATACAATACCTTTGCCTCCTGTCTCCAAATAGGCATCTTAAAAATACAAAATAATTAATTCCCTTCCCTTGTTTTGCTTGGTAACCCAAGACACTCACAAAAGAAAAATGGAGGAAGAGCACAGCAACAGCAAGAACAGTGCACATTGTCATGGATGAGTTCTCTGGTTTGGTGACAAGCCTAAGTTATTATTTCCAGCTAAACCTGAAGAATTTTTTGTCTAAAAATTAGTAATTGCATGCAAACTTCCATGAAATTTGTCCTCAGGCCAACTATACAATGTTATATCCCTGAACAGTCAAAAGATTCTAAGAAGTCACATGTGAAATACAAACTTCTGCAAGAATACCCTTTTTAAGGCAAGCCAGTAAAAGAAGATATACCAATGTTGCCTATATTACAAAAATGAGCATTTTTCCTTTCTCTTTGTTACTGAAAAATATTCACTTCTCAAGCATTTATCAAGAATATGAGGCAACCTGGCTGTATTGCCATCACAGGTTTTCCAGATCTTGAACTGCAAAATACAATGCACACATAAATGTGGTTTAAACTGATTTAAATGAGTGCAGCAAAACTGTAGCTTTAAGGAGAGGTTAATGAGAAGCAGCTTCAGTTGAGTTTCCCTTGGATTGTTACACCCATGTGGCTTGCAGGCAAAGAGCTGTCTGATATGGAAAAATCAGTTGAAGAAGAAGGATGAGTTCCTGCTTCAGGATGCCTGAGACACTGAAACAGGCTAAAAAACTATTTAAAAAAATCTTCAAAGTCTTTCAAAAAAGTTCTGACAGGCTTGAAAGGGAAATAGAGAACTTTAAAGCATTTCTTTTAACTCTTTTTGTTTTACAGAATAAATGACTGTCTGGATTTAATTTTAAAAATACAGTTGCTTTTAACATTTAAAGTAAAATATACAATTTGCATCTCTTGATTAGCAAAAATTTTCACTAAATGTCAGATTCCCTAAACCATCTTCGATTTTTAAGCATAATGTATTCTCAACTTGGAAAGCATCTTTCAAGTCAAAATATTCAAAAGGTAATATCAATATAAAAAGCAGAACAAAATAACAGTGACCTAGCCTCACAAAAAAATCCCAGAAACAACCCGGATATATCGAATCAATTTTGACAACAGTTTCAACTCAAATAACTCTGCATCTAATACAGCATTTATTGCACAATTATTATATTATCCAGTTCTATGAGCAATTACAAACAACTTTAACATGGACATGAAATCACAAACTTTTATATTGGTTAGAAGATAATTACATCATTAAGTGCTGTTCCTTCCATTCAAACTAATTTTGTTTATGATGAGAGTTAGAAAATTTCCAAAATTTTCTTCTTTCCCTGTTGAGAGGCCACACTACATTAAAGCATCCTTTACTTAATATCAGTTCTGGAAGCTGAAGCTAACACTGATTCTTCAGGATTGTTTGGTAGCCACCAAGACTGTTTAACCAAAACATTGGTTAATTCCACAAAACTGGAACACTGTGCTCTGTGTTATTGTTCTAGCCTGTGTTATTCAAAGGTACTTAAGTTTCAGAGATGTTTCTAAATTACAAATGTAAACATTGCTTTACTCTCCTTGGTCCACCTGATACGTTTCACAACACATTTTTAAAATCTCTTTGTAAAAACTGTTGTCCTTCCTAAATTATTCTTTCACTTTACAATATCTAATTTAATCTAGTTTATCTAGATTAAGAACCTAATATCTAATTTTATCTATTTTAACCTCCATTCTGGAGAAATAAAACGATACTGTGAACCTGCCACTCTTCCCTTAACCAGCTCTCTTTCTAACATTATTCTTCCTCTTCTTCTATGAATTATTCTTCTTGACACAAGCAATTACAAACTTAGTTTATAGGCAGAATCAGGCAGGAGACAGGTACAGATGATCACACCATCCATCTAAACTTTGAAATTTATGAATTGGTGATTTTAAAGAATGCTGCTGATATGAAGAAACAGAGTACAGAGGCATTTCTAACTAGAGTAATATTTCAGATCCTGTCCAAATAAAAGAAAATAAGAGTTGCTGGGCAAGGCAGGAGGGTAGGAGGAGCTGAGGAGAGTTTGGGGATTGAGAAGTCATTTTATAAAACAACATCCTAGTAAATAGGTAAATGAATTTTTAAAATAGCCTCACAACTATTTGCATATTTAGTCTTCAAAGAAAGACCAGAGGTTTTATCTCACCTGTAGACAAATCAGCTGATGCCCTAATTCATAAGTTATGCATACTAGAAGAATAAATTCTCAGCCGATCTAAATTATTTAGAAAAAGTAGACAACATAAAGGCAACATTTTCAATATTATCTACCTCTACACCCTGAAGGCTGCTTCATTTCCCCTCCCCCTCCAAGGAAAAAAAAAAACAAACCAAGCCACATTTACAGTATAGTATTAATTATTCTGTGTCTTATAAATCAAGGTAATGAGTCTCTTCACAACAACAGTTGAAGGGACAGCTTTATCACTGAACAGTACTTGCTGGGCTTTTCAAATTTTGTCTCATTTTAAAAGCTAAGCACTCAAAATCTAGCAACTTTCTCAAAAGTCTGAACACTGGAATGCAAACAAAGGGCATGTATCAATCAGGGTATCATCTAATTCAGGTCAACCTTTCTGTGACAGTTTTATGCAGTAATTTAATTTGGCCATCAACTCCCTACTGATCACAAAGCAAACATAAATCAAACAAACTTGATCAGAGTCATTCTGTCTTCAGCTAGGCAGGCATGCATTGTCTTCCAAGAAATTAACACCCTTTCCTGTGTGCCCAACACAGAAGCTGTGAAAGGCCTTTTCATTTTCCATACTGGCTTTACAAAAATTGTGCATGGAAAATTTCACCCCTAAAAGTCAGATATTTGTCCCAGTCAATTCAATACTATGAATCCATTTTTCACTAGAAATAAAAAGTATACTATATACTTGACATGATTCACTAGGAACTATGTTTATATATTCAATCCATTACATTTGTTTGGACCAGTTACAAAGTTAAAGGATTACATGTGTTCCATTAATTGGTAAGAGCAAGCTGCACTTGTAAAATGTAGTTATTTTTTACTTCTCTAGTTTTTAAACTGACCTTCTTCACCTCAAATTCTTCACACATTCTGTAATTGACCCCTCTGTCTCCTTTTGTACATGTACTCCTTCCCAGTTTCACCTGGCACTAAGTCATGTTTCAGCTAAGGAGTTCTTTTTCTGACCTACTCCAATTCCTTCAGTCAGGAAAAAGGAAGAAGGCACTATCTGCAAGCCTACAGAATTCAGTTGATACTTGTTACATTCACTCTTTGAGCAATTTCTCTGGAAAGAAAAGTATAAATTTGTTCACAACTAACCACCACCTTTGTAAGTAAATACCATCTCATGCATACTGTGACTGAAATGATGGGTCATTCCAGATGAGATACCACAAATAAAGCGCTTCTTTTAAGTACTTCCTGCTTAACAAGAATTTCAACTCATGAGAAAAGTAGTAAGGGTTTGTAGGACTGTAGGTCAGTTACTTCTCATTCTTGAACTTCACAGTTGGATAAAAAGTCAATAAATAAAAAGATGTTTTAAAGAAAAAAAATAGATTCCTGTTTTAAAAAATCTCCTTTTTTTGGTTTCTTTCACAGTGAACACGTTTGATGAAAAAACATGACAGTACCAAAGGCTTCTGTCTCCATATATCCTCAAAGTAATACAGCAGCAACAAGGGTTATCACCGTCCAACCCCACATTCACACACTTTCCCCCTCCCTTTAATGTGTTTTGGATAAGCCTAAAGGAAGCACCTCTAATCACATCCAGCCAAACTGATCTTAATATGCACAAAGCCTTTGCAGTGAGTAGGAAATGAACATGAAGACAATGACTGCGTTCACACACACAGGACCAGGAACACAAGCAAAGACTCCACGATTGACTGAAGTTCCAAAAAGGATTAAAAACCCCCTTTCTACTGCTGCCTAATAAAACCACAGAGAAGATGTTGCATTTCTTTGTCGGTCACGAATTAAATATAATCTCCTCTTTCCCAAACTTCACATATAATCAGCAGTAGCACACTATTTCCATTCAACAGTCTTATTTCAACAAGCCCCCCCTTCCCAAAATTTTCAGCCGCTGCCTTGCTAGGGAAAAAATGAAAACATTTCCTATGATGACATACATCAGCACAGGGAAATAATCACATGATGTATCTCATTTTCCTTCTGTCTCATATTATGACCACCTATATTTTATATTCTGACCTGCTGCCCTCTTTTTTACTGTCTGTACATATTGACAACCACAGTCACTTTATTCCTACGGAAGGTATCTATGGATACCTTTACTTCTATGGAAAACTCAACACAAGCACTGAGCTTGGTTAGGATTTCTGGATTGTGTCAACTGCTGACTGAAATCAAAGTCAATCTTTTGCTCCCAGTTTGGTCATCAGCTGTTGATGACCTGAGGGAAGTTACATCACCACGTGTCACAAACAGACTGAATTTTAATGCAGATTTGAAATTGCTTACCTGTCTCAGAGAGCTCTGAAACATACTGAAAACTGGCATATTTTCCTACGAAACAGTTAAGCAGCTTCACCAGAAGAAGACCCTGTTAAATATACAGACATACGAACCCTCACCTTCCCCAGGACTGACTGCAGATGGGAGACTGGTCCAGTCTAGGGTCCAGCTGGGGCATGGATGAGGAGAAAACTTTGCTTCGATTCCATTTTCCTACATGAAAGGAGGAAAAAATTTAAATTAAGACCCTTTACCCACTGAAGTTGGTATCAAAATTCTCACTAAATTTAATGACATAAGATCAAACTGCAACACTGTCAGCCTAAGTGAAACTGAACAGGCAGATGACTCTACATTATACAACATTCAAATTATGTATTTCTCTCATTCTCCCAAGAAAGCCGTGTTCTTTTTTTTTAAGGAAATGCTGTCAGCTTCTATGCAAAAAGTATCGAATTATGGAACATGATGGACAGTTTTCTTTAACAAAACTCATTAGGGTTCCCAGATGTTCAAAGCTTTAATCAAACAGCAAAAAAACCCCAAAACCAACCCAATTCAAAAGGTTGGATAATGAAGCCAAACATAAAAGCAACAGTTTTTTGTCATTCTTTATATAAGTATCTTTAAAAGAGAAATACAATATTGCAATTCAAACAAAAAGTTACTTTGATTATTCAGAATAATTTATAAGGCTCCAGCAGTCCTATCTTTGCCCAATTCCTGAATGAATCAAATATCAGAAGAGAAGAAAAAAGCAGAATCACTTCTAAGTCAATGCGTACCAGATTTAAGACAAACAAAGGGTATTAAACTGTTCCAGGCTGTCCAAATCAGCTTATAAAATTCTAATAAATTCTACCTACTCCAAATCAAGCCAATACAGCTATAAAAATAACTCATTAAAAAACTTCAGTTACCATTAACTTAGTCATGGTTGGCCTTGGACCACCTATAAAATGACTGTCTTCATTATCCTCTTCTAACTCCTCAGGAGCTGAAGAGGAGTCCTGTAGCTGTTCCTCTGGAGCAGGCATCAACTCTGGAAGCTGGAGAAGCTCCATGTTGCATTTGCCAGCAGCTTTCTTTACTCCAGGTACTTCTTGAACTCTTCGATACCAACTGGATATCAGGGGCAAGTTCACCAGATTTTTGCCTTGTTTCTTGCTGGAAACCTAGGAAAATAAAATGGGAAGCTTACTTGCTAGGGTAAATTTCCTGCAACAAGCCACCAAAAGGCACGAACTACAGAAGTGAGCTCAGCTCCATGCCAAGCACATGCACTCACAGCATGATGGCAAAACAAAAACCAGCTGGTTCAGAGCTCCAAGGGGAATTGCCAGTTGGCCATTGAGACTTTATCTGCAATTCCCATTTGCTTAATAGGATGAAAAGGTTCACATGACCAATTTTAATCATAATTTCAGTCAGCAACAGGAAAACTCCATTTAAATAATACTCTTAAATGTGTGCTATTTCCTAACATAGGAATGATTAGTTTTGGTTGGTCGTTAGACAAAAAACCCCAATGCAGTAATTTGCAATGAATACTGAACTCTAAGCATGACGTTATGGTACCTGAATGTTCTTTCCCACAAGTACCCCTTAAAAGCTCATCCACCAACAGCTATTTTGCTGGGAACTGCAAGCCTGAAATACCTTAGACTAAGTGGTAACAGGCCTACATTACTCCTGGTCTTTACTCAAGTCTTTGCACTACATCTGTGACTTTTTTTAAATTAGTACTGGATTTTTTGTTTTTTAATCGTGTATTTACTCAGACTTTTTTAGAATCTTAAGAATTTTTATACAATAATGGTAACTAGTATATTTCTTTCTGAATTAAGTGTATGTGATTATGAGTTAATGTGGCCTCCAATAGAAATTCGTATTTTAAGTGTAAAAAATGAAATAAAAAAATTTCTTAAGTAAGAATATGTTGCACATATTAAAAAAATATATACCCAAATCACATTTTAACACCAAGTCCAGCTACTTTTAAAAAGGATGCATTTGATGAAATTAAATAACTTCTGTTTAGATTCCCAAATGTTCTAGAACAATGGAGATCACCCTCTCACAGGAGAGGTTGTGAAGTCTCCTTACAGACACTCAAAATACGACTGGACGTGACCCTGGGCACCCGGCTCTAGCTGACCCTGCTCTGGGCAGGGTGCTTAGACAAGATCAGCTCCAGAGGTGCCCTCCAACCTCAATTATTCCAACTTCAACTGTTCTGTGATGCTGTGCCTGCTTTAAACAGAAAATTAAAAATCATGATTATAGGAACAGGCAGAAAAGGCCACACAAAACCAGCATTGCTCCACGGATCTGTCCACAGTGTGGAAATAGAAATTGGTAAAGAACACTTGAAATGACAAGAAATTTCCAACAGCTCTCCTGCATGTTGTGTGTATAATATGCTTACAGTAACCACAAGTAATTAGCAATAGCTAAAGGAGCAAAAGAAGGATGAACTGTGTAACTTTAGTATGTAATTTAATATCCTAATAGTAACACAGGCAAAAACCACATTAATTCAGTTAAGGAAGAATTCTTTTGGAAAGCAATTCTAAGAGGCACTGTTGCACTTGTTATCGTGTGCTCTAAATTGTATTTTAAAAAGTGAATAGCGGTTTCTCCCAGATGAGGAACTGAGCTTATGTTACACTTCTATTAATTTTCAACAGTTACAACTAATAGAAAGTGTAACAAAGGTAACCTCAGAAGGATGACAGCAATGAAATGAGGTAATGAAAAACAACCCTTCAGCTTCATTATCTTACTTTTGGTAATTATAATTACAATCAGCTAGTCAGGTCTCCTCATATTTATGGGATGATATTTTCCAGACACACACTCACTTAAAACTTCATTATCATTCACACCCTTAATTCAAAGTGGAACTGCAAGTACAGTGATTTTTTTTAAACACAATCCAGGAAGTCCAGTTATACAAGTGACAAATAACACTTTAATACAGAATTAAACTCTGGCACTTCCATCAACAAGAGCAGTTTCAACTCACTGCCTGCCAGAAGCTTTCAGATGCAAGTTTTTCAATTTTGATGATAACTGTAGGCATCAAGGTATAATTGCTTAGAAAATGATCATTCCTCAGAGAACAGAAATAAACAAACATCATCCCAGAGCTCCTGTAAATTGGGTAAGAATTGAACTGAAAGCCAGGTTTTTAGGGCAATCCTTGGTGTGAGCTAACACAAGTGTACTGTAAAATACCTAGTTCATAAGCTGCAAAACACCAGGGCTCAAGGGTAACACATAAAAAGTCAATAAATACAGCATTCTCAGCTACTCACAGGACCGTTCCAGAAGAGATTTCACCTACATTGCTGAAATCAATTAAGCATCTGATGCAAATATCTTCTCATGCCTAGCACCAGTAAATCGAATATTACGCTAAAGTTATGCTCCTATTTAAAAAGGCCTTAGAAAAACAAAGACTGAAATACATTAATGTTTTTTAAATAGTAAGAAAGCATTTTGTCTTAATATTTTTTTTTAGTATCATCCTACAGAAGTTGCTGTTCACCTTCAATTATGTGATTTGCAAAACAAACAAAGCAGATGTGAATTAAGAAGCATTTCTGAAAAATAACTCATCATCTTCTTTCAAAGGCAGCATACTGCTACTATCATCAAGAAATCCACTGAGGATGATGATATTGGTTAAAGAAGTTATAAAGTGGGCATTTGCCACATTATTAATATTTGATAGTCATTATCTTGATTTCAGAGATTGTTATTCTCTATCTGCCTAACAGCATCTTCTCCAGGAATTCCATTTGTTTTCAAACACCATAAGGGAAATTTGGCAAACCAACTTGCAAAATCAAAATGCAAATGTTCCTGGAACAGACACCAGCTCAGCCATAAATCTCACAGAGTAACTGCAGGAATACTGGTAGGAGGCAAACTCGTTGTATCATTTTACTGTAATGGGAAATAAAGACATAGTTGTCATTTCCTTAAATCTTTCCTGTGCATATATCCTCATAAAACTAAGTACAAAGATTGTGCTGAGCAAGGCTCTTGCACAGTCTTGCCACTGAAATTTTTCCCACCGTACAACTAGTTCTTAAGTTGAGCTCGAGTCACCTGTACTAGTATTTTAAAATTATTATTTTCTGGGCAAATTGGTACCAAAATATTTCAGTATAATATTTTAACAGTTAACAGTGTTTACTAACCATTGATAGGCTATGTATTTAGGAGAAACTTTAGTGATCTCACCAATCCCTGTTGTTTGTGTCTGTACAAAAACAAGACAAGTCTTTGATTTCGGGTTAAGGCCACATCGCAAGCACCACAATATGTTTCAAATTAACACATTTTACAACTTTTAGGTTCTTAAAAAACATACACGTACACTAGTTAATATTTGCAGAATCTGTCATCTTACCAAGAACTGATGGATGCATGGCAAAAGCACTAGATCAGCCACAGTAAAATAAAGCCCTTCTGCAAAAACGTGGTCCAAGAGCGGAAGGTCAGAGGTTTTTGTCCTCCTGATGTGAGGGGCCTCCCTGCTGATTGCCTCTGGTGCTTCCTGGGCAAGTAGTTTAGAGAAAGCTACACTCAGTTCCAAACTTGAGGGTGGATGTTCATGCACTTTCCCTGTTTTTGATTCCTCTGTTGCTTCTTTACCAAGCACAGGCACTGCAGCCTTGGCACCTGCCTTCTGTTGTTGAAGTTTCTGCCTTCGAATTTTGTCATCGTTATGTACTCGGACAGGTTCTCCAAGCTTCCTTTCTAACAGTAAAATGTCAGGAGGAATAGCCTGGCAGTGCTCAGGAGAGGCTGTCAAAAATCTCTCAACAGCCAGAGGTATGCTGATCTCACAGAGTCTGGTCCACTGGCTGACCTGTCAAACAAATTTACATAATTAGTGTCGCTACAGAAAGAGAAACAAAATCCAGGGTAACTTTTGCTCCACTTCAGCTTTAAATACATTCTTTGTTAATCTTAGAAACGCAGATATTTCTGTATTACTTTTGCAACAGCAAAGTTAGGAAGCTAAATCTTAGATATAAACAGAATGAACAGTCATCCACCATAGCATATTTTTATTTCCTTATTATTGACATAAAATTAGGGTGGCTGCATAACTCATAAGAAGCAAAGCTGTGAACTGGGTTGAAGGCACAGCAACCAATGGCAACCACAGAAATAGCAATCATGACAGGGTGGAGTTCAAGCTCCTGAGAGGAGTGAGGAAGGCAAGTCCAGATGGATGAGCTGCCAGATGAGTAAACTGCTACGTGATAAATGGGCTGACATCTCAACTCAAAGGGCAGTGTTGGTTAATGGGTCACACTCTACCTGAAGGCCAGTTAGAAGTGGAAATCTTTAAGGGTCTATCCTGAGGCCTATCCCACTTCATCATCTTTACCTGGAGGGGGGAGATGGAATACACTCCCATCAAGGATGACAGGGAATTGAGCAGAGCAGACAACAAATTCCCAACAAACTCCAAGACAGAGCTGCTATTCACATGAGCCTGCACAGACAAGGGAATGGGCTGAGAGGAACTGATGTGAAACTCAGTAGAATATTCCACACCCAGGAGGGACTTATCCCCTGGAATGGTACAGGCTAGGGACTGACAACCCGGCCAGGTAGCCACTCTGCTGCAAAGGCACTGGACAACCTGGTGAGGATAAGCTAAACAAAAGCCAGTAGTGCACCTTGACAGTGAAGGCTAACAATATATGGTGCTCTTGAAATCAAAATTAGCAAGAAATTAGGTATTTCTTAGTTTACTTCAAACTTTGTAACTCATTTATACTGCTAGACATGAAACAAAGATCTGACCTATTTTTTAACATTAAGGTTTTGTGCTGCTAAAAAGTAGTATCTTCAAAAATAATTATTTTTCATCTTTGTGCCAAAATAGAGGTACTTCTCCATAGAGGAAACTGCATTTTCTGAGCAAATTAAGTTTTTTACTAAAAGTACTTACTTGACATCAATATTAAGAGGCTACTTCAGAGCATTTAATGCTTATTAAAAAACCAATTAATGTACCTAAGAGAGAGACACACTCACTTCAGCACAGGCTTTTAAGCAGGTCTTCTTAAAGCCCAGGAGTTCCAAAACATCCTTTTTAGATGGATCTGCCTCGAACGTTTTCTGTATGATGTGTCTTAGGACCACAGAAAGCCCAGCTCGGCAGAATTTGTCATCTTTCACAACAACAGCAGGTAAGCTGCAGCTCTGCACAACCACTGGAAGCTGACACCTGGAGATTAAATGGACCTCAAGATCGCCAGCGAGGTTTTTTGTCACACACTGATCACCCACATCTTCGCCAGTCGGCACCAAAAAAACTTTAAATAATTTGCAGTCACAGTAGGACAGCAAAAACAGGGAGATAGATGTATGAAGAGGAAGGATACTATCTCTGTGCTGATGAGAAAAAGCCAAATATAAATGTTCTTCAGCGACACTACCTTTCATCTTCTTCCCGAGATGAAGTTCCTGAAATAGAAATCAGAGTACAACGTTCATAATAGAATATAGAATTAAAAAAAAAAAAAAAAAATTAAATCACTGGTTCTTCCACTATCTGCTACAACTGATTTTAACGTAAGACACTACTAAAGACATCCCCTGCCTGAATAATTGGCAGGCCCTTTTTTGGGAGAAAAGAATGGTTTCACAGCTACACTGTCTCTTCACACAGAGATCGTGGATAGGAAAATGATCTTACTTTTTTTTTTTACATTTTAGCATATTTCTGACATCAAACAAAACCTAAAGAAAATGTTTCATTTTCGAGTGTGTACACATTTTAGAGCAAGGCTTTATTTTTTTTTTTTACATCAAAATCTCCCATAACATTAACCACGTATTACTGAAAACAACAAGTTGATGAGCACATATCTATAATAGTCAGTTCCCTAATGCAAACATCTGTCTTTCTGCAACTGCCAAAACTCATTTATAGCAGGTATTTAGGCCATGGGAATTAATATTGGTTTTGGTACGAAAAATTAATCCAGAGTTGGGTGAGATGATAACTGAAGGACACATAAGCAAATAAACAGTCATCTCATGATACTGCATGAACACCTCAGACACACAACTACTCCAACGCAGTAGAATTCAACAGCAGCAGAGCTGAAATTAGTACCTTCTCAGTGTATTAAAAACTCAAATTAATTTTCCTTATAGTGGGTTGAAAGCTACATTTTTCCTACTATAATATTCCACGGGAGTTTACCATAAGGCCCTAATGCAGTAATTTTTCTGCTCCATCACTCGGCAGAATTGCCCATTACCTCACAGACGACAGCTGGCACTGAAAAGCTGTAGACACTAGATGGCCCTCTTACAACGAGCGTCACGGACCGCAGCTCGGGCGCAGCGAGGAAAAGAAATTTAAACGCTGCTAAGAAAACCCAGAATGGCGTTTTATATACATCTACATAAAGCACGAGTGGCACTGGAGCAGCATCAGTCTTTCACATAACTGCCTACATTAATAAGGTCTTTGCACAATTACATGAACGCAATGCGAATATTTTTTTTAAAAAAGTTTTCATTTGATACATCTTGATTTATTTTTTTCCAAGCAGACACGTACATCACGCTTACTACTTTATACTACCTATCACAGGGCCGAGTCAATTGCCCAAAAAGGGGCAGTGGAAGAATAAAATCAAGTCCAGCTGACATTAAGGACATACTAATATCTGTTAGAGTGAAATATTTCTAAACCATTAAATAACAAGAACAATGGCTTACGGCGTTGCTTTTCTTTAATGAATACACTGCCACACAAAAACCAGGACAATACACAATGCAATACCTACTTTACCAGAAGATATTTTATTTGGGTAAATCTTGACAGCATGGAAGTTGAGACAGACTCAACATCTTAAGTACAGCTCTGTGGTAGAAATCAAACAGTGAAGGCGCTGCCAAAGAGGTAAATCAAGAAGAGTTACTCTTACCATGGTCACAGCCACAGTTATTAGCATTTAAACTCCTATTCTCGACTTCAGTACCTCTCTCAATGTTAAACAGTACCCTTACATGCATTTGGGTTATTATTTTTGTTTTCCTATGGGAACTCCAAGAGCTCACAAGTCCATCTTCTTCTGGCCACTCAAACCACTCAGACATACACATTCACCTTACCAATCACATCACCACTGAATTTCTTCTTCTGGTTGACCTTCCTGGACATAATCAGCTATTTTGATCATTATCATGCTGTATAGAACTGCTAAATATTGTGATAAATTCTGACGAGGTTTCTATTTCCAAAGTGTATTATTCTATAGTTTCCAACTTTTTATCACCTGTTCTTACAAATTATTTTTAAAAACTTCTTAGAAGAAGTTTTAACAAAATGGGCTTCTGTAATGACTGAAACTTGTTACATAGGTCATTAAGAGTATCAAAGCATTCAGTCTGGATTTATTTGAATTGTAAGTTACTGCAAAAATTCCTATGCCCCTCCACCACACCAGTAACTGAACACCTCACAGACTTTCCTCTCTAAGAGCCTTGCAAGATGGAAGTTTCCTGTGTTCCTGTTACACATGTGAAAAAGCAAAGGCACAAGGAGAATTTTTTGTTTAGTGTCACACTGGAAGTCTGTCCTAGACCAAGCCAAAAGATCGGACATTTTTCCTTAAGGGCTTTGTTGTTTGGTTGGTTGCAAGATTTTGGGGGTTTTTTAAGGTCAGTCTATGACAATGAAAACTACAATCAGGCTAACTTTATTCTCAAGTCTCCCACAGAAGAGAAACTAAATTAATCCGTCCAGGAGTTCTGTCTGTAAGTGACTTTACCTGTGTTTCCTCATTGTTTCCTGTGAGATGAGGCCTTCTTGAATCATCACTCATCTGAGCTGTACACCCTTACACTGCCACGTCCCACCCCTCTCCTGTATTTACTTCAGACAATTCCTCCCAACATCTTGTCTCTAAGAACTGACATAATACGCTTGCTTCCTGTATTTTTTGTTTCCAAGAGAGGTGCTTTTCTGCACAGTTTTGGCTCTGCAGGGTCTATATTCCTTGTGGATTTATGCCCAGATTTTCAATTCAAAGACTTAACAGCCTACCTGGCTGCCCATTCTCACTTAAGTATTTTCACATAACTACTACCCGCCCATTAAATGTGTTTATTAATCCCTTGGCAGCTTCCCAAGACAAAAGCAGATGCAGACATACACAACAAAATGAACCGTGCAATACAGAACTAACCAAACCTAGTAAGACTATTTGCTCACAGTAATTTTTCCAGCACTTTTTTCTCCAGCTAGACTGTAAATTCTGTGGGAAGAGACAGATTTTTATTCTATTGGCCGCATTTACAGTAGCCACTGTTTGAAAGAGGAAAAATGAGAAGCAACGATCAATGCAAGGCTTGTACGGTAACTTAAAAGACAAAGATAAACAATGTTGCCTACCTTTGGTATAAAAGACATCTACTTAAAAATTATAAGCGTTATGTAACTTTCACTAGCTGTGCTGGGTTTTACCATTTCCTCTTCCCTTTCAGCATGCACTAAGCAACAGTTAAATTAGTTTCACTCAGCTGCCCTGTTAAAAACCTAATAAAGAGAATCGCTGCTTTAAAAAGAAGTGTTTCCCATAAAAATTAAAGACAAATAAATAAGTACATAAACATCCTCTTCCTTTTAGTCCCTGAAAAAGATCTCATTCATTTCTTGATTACTACATGGTAAACCAGAACTTTTGTTAAGCCGACGCATTAACAAGAAATGTTTAATATAACGTCATTTTAAAACGTAGCAAATATTTAACTTAGTGCAAAGTAGTATTTGTGCTTTAAAGCACATAACTCGAGAGGCCGAAGTTATACTTCTATCCAGGCGATCCATTTGCCGGATGAGTTCAGGGCCACCCCTACAACCCTCAGGGAGCCCTGAGGGAAGCACAGAAGAGCTTCGGACCCGAGCTTCAGGCGGGGTCACAAATAAAGTGGGAATTGTGGGTGGTTCTGGAGAGCCAGACGCGGGCGGGCCGTGAGGGACAGACCCGGGATATGGGGGACAGACGCGGGATATGGGGGACAGACGCGGGACTGAGGACGCCTGAGCTCGGCTACCGCAGAGAGCGACACCGCCGAGCCAGAACTCCCTCACAGACCCGCTCCCCACAGCCTCTGCTCCCGGCTCCTCTGGGCGCCCCGGCAGCGCTGCCAAAGCAGCCCCGGAGCTCCACCACCGCCACATTCCCCTCATCCAGCTCCTTTTCCTTACCCCGGCCCG
>VZTA01001009.1:56057-125896 GCA_013398855.1 Mohoua ochrocephala
GAGGAGGGGAGGAAGAGGGATTTAGGAGGAGGCAAAGGGGGTTTGGGAGGGAGGAGGAAGAGGGAGATTGGGAGAGGGAAGAGGAGTCTGGGGAAGAGAAAAAAGCAGTTTGAGAGGAGGGAGGAAGAGGGGGTTTGGGAGCGGGAAGAGGGGTTTGGGACGAAAAAAAAGGGCTTGGAAGAGGACAGTGAGAGTAAGTTTGGGTGGGAGTAATAGGGTGTTTGGCAGGAGGGAGGAAGAGGGGAGCCCTCAGGAACACTTGGCTGCCCCTACCCTCGGACCCCGCCTCGGGCTTTGGGTGTCCTGCGGTGCCGGGAGGGCCCGGGCGGAGCGGCGGCCGCGCTGTCCCTGCGGGACACGGTGGTGCCAAGGGACCGGCCCTCCCTCCCGGGCACACGGGCACGCCCGGAGCCGCGGCCCCGGGGACGTCCGTGCGGGGCAGTCATGGGTGTAAGGGGGTGGTGTTTTATTTTTTTAAGCATTTTAAAGTGTTGCTTTCACATTAAAGGCCTTTCCTTCGTTCATAAAAGGAAATCCCAGGGAGAAACTTGCAGCAAGTAGGTTGCAGAGGGTCATGTCGTGGCTTTGGTGAAACTGTGTGAGAAATTGGGTTTTAACTAAAGTTTGCTTCTCTCCCTGACAAATTACCAGGAGGATGATGCCCAGGAATTTGTACACTCGATAAGTTTCAGTAGAAACTGAGTAAGGGAAAGGTGGAAGCGGTGGTGGAGGTGTACTCAACTTACCAGTGGCTTAAGCCAGTGAGCAGTGACATGTTGAAACAGCATCTTCAGGTCCATTTTTTGCAGAATATTGAAAATCAGTGGTAGCAGAGCTTAGCAAATCTCAGTTGTGCAGGTACAGTTATCACCGAATGTCCTGAGGTGAAAAGCACCCACGAGGATCGTGCCATTTGTCAGGAAAAGGAGTCACAAGGGAAATACGGCGCCTCTGCTGAGGGGAACGAGTGTTAGTGACACTAGACACAGATGAGGGTCAAATAGTTGATCTCTTCTTGTGCCACAGACTTGACCTGTAAGGTCTCCAAGGCCTTTTGCCACAAGGCAGAGTTCAAGGAGAGGGGGAACTACAAGTTGTGGAAGAGGATTGAAGCAGGGTTGTTTCCCTGATAAGTCCATGGGCCCAGGTAGCTGCATTCAAGGGTGCCAACAGCTGACAGGGTCTTCACAAAGCTGCTTTCTGTCATCTTTTAAAGGCCATGAGGGCAGGGGAGATCCCAAAGACTGCAGAAAGGCAATCTTCAACAAGGGCAAGAAGGACAAGCAAGAGAACTACAGACTGGTCAGCCTCATTCCTTCCTTCTGTGGAAGGATCATGGGGGAAGCCGTTTGTAGGCATAGGAAGGAACAGACGTAGACTGGGAAAAGCCAGATCTACCAAGGATAAATAAATCATGCCTGATTAATTGGCTTGTCCTCTGTGACAAAATAGCTAGATCTGAAGGTGGAGGGAGTGTTGGATAGCATCTGCTTAGGGGGATATAATGGCAGCTTTAATTTACCTGAGGATACTATTGGAAAGATAGAGCCAGTCTTTGTACTCAGATGCACAGTGGGAGAGTGAGACACAGCCCAGGTTAGAACTTCCCATTTCGAAGCAAGGACGTGAGGACAGTGAGACATTGGGATGTGTTGCCCAGAAGGATTTTCACATTCCTGTCTTTGGAGATTTTCAGGATCCAACTGGGAAAGTCCTGGGCAAGCTGGTCTGAATTCAGTGTTGACTTTGCATTGAACAGGAGGTTGCACAGGGCGACCATGTGGGGTCCCTTCCACAAGGAATGATTCTGTGATTCTTAAGTAATTCACTGTTTCTATTGAGAAAACAGCAAATATAGGGCATCTATATTAATTATTAATTATTATTAATTATCTATTATTATTATTAATTATTATTATGTAATCTTAAAAATGTTGGATGAACTTGTTACAGTGATATTGATTGGAATACTAATTTAAAACTACATTATAAAATATGTTGTAGAATAGAATGCAAAATTAAGGATGCCAGTACTGGTGACTCCGTAGCAGGAGATCTTACACGTGTCTTAGAAGATTCTTTGTGGAAGATGACAAAGAAATTAGAACTGATTAATACAATTGTTCTCATTAATACAGTTATCCAGACTACTGAAGTGTGTGAGTTTTGAAATGTCCCTTGTGGAAAGTAACTGAGAAATTATGCTGTCATAAATCAAGTACTGATTAAGATACTATAGCAAAAACTAAAAATAGAAGTTCATTTTTTCCTGCTTTTGAGATTTTCCTCGATCTGCTTTCTTAAGACGTTCATTAGATCTGAAAGTGACCTGGAAGAGGCATTATTGGTAAATAAGCAGAATCTGCCACTGTGTCACTGTTAATAGATATAGTCAGGAAGAGGGTAAATTGTGAGGAGCAGAAGGATCCAAAGGGACAGGGGAAAAGTGGATTGGTTTTATGGTGGTAAGTGAAAAACAGTGCAGTGAGTGTGTTGGAAGGAATTATAAGCTGTTGGTTCATGTGACTGGGTTTTAAGGTAACTGCTGCAGATCTTGAAGGTAGCTGAAAAGGAAAGGTGAGTGAAAGGCCTTTTAATCATCAGTGGCAGTAAAAAATATTGATGAGTCTATAAAAGAATGGGTCTGAAAATAGCATGGCAATATAAATCTGTGTATACTTTCTTGGAAAAATATCTTTAGTAGTACACCTGCCTCAGAAAATAATAGGAATAGGAGTTCAGATAGAAACAGATAGATGAAAATATGACCCTATCTGAAAATGTAATGGAAGTAAATCTATTTAGCTGCAGGTTATGATGAATAAGATAATACATGGGCAGGCATGCAAAATGGTAGATGGCAAATGAATGAAACAAAGAAGAGAGCTCCTACACCCTATAAATCTAATAAGTCTTAAATTGGAAGACCACGTATTCTGTGGAGTGCACAGTTAAGGTTGATTGTATTTGGCAGAAGACAGCAGTATACTCAAGAAATGAAAGAATCCAAAACTTCTTGGATATTTTAGGAATAACGACCAACTCTAACATCTGTGTTTCTAAAGTGGGATTTAAACCACTTAGAACAGTCCACCTTGGGAGGTAACAGAGACCTAAGTTGAGGAAGGTGCTTTTAGGGTTAGGCTGGTGGGTGAATGCTGGGTTGCAAGAGGATGTGCTTGCTTTGTGCAAAACCAGTTCTGCTCGGGGTTCAAGGGTTTTAACACGGCCCTCTGATCTCACAGCTGCGTTATCAAACTGCTACAGAAAAGAGAGTCATGCTCGCTCTTTTCCTAAACAGCATTTGAATTATTTCCTGTGCAAAGATTCCACTTCAAGAAGAAAGTCAGGGAGGTCTGTCTTGCAGAGTAGCCTGTGGCACCATCATTAAACACTCTGCTGTCCTTGTCTCGAGGCTATGGCATTACTGTGTGCTGACTTGACTGCCAGAGGAGCAGTTTGTGAATGAAAACACGGATGAATGGAATTGGATCTTAGTGTCAAACCACTGTTTGATACTTAAAAACTGTTTGATCTGTAAACATCTGGGAAGGGCCACTACCAGAAGCAATCATTTGCCTTTTGGACCAGGACAGTTATTGGTGTTAGCCTGTTTGACAGCTGTGTTATTATGGTCCCATAAGGAGAGCATAATTATCAATTTGCTTTTTTCAGTTGATGCTGTTTTTAGGACAGTTATTGGTGTGTTCATCTTTCCATTGGATATACTTCCCTTCTGCAACTCACCAATACATTATTTTTGATTTGAAAATATATGCCTAAACTGAGCATACTTGAACTGTTTACTAAGCCCAGTTTCCTCTCTTCTCGTGAGAAATTTCTTGTGATATGATAGTTGTAACTGTAGTAGCCTGTGACATTATAATTGCCCTCAAGAACAGAGAAAGAATTGCTGCAATTGCATGGCAAGTAAAAGAATAAATAGTTAGGACCCTTTTGAAATTTGGGTTTTAACAGTTCCTTTGAATATGTGTCTTTAAAAAGCTAGAGCTAGAGACAAATCTGGGGAGTGTTACCTTCAGAGAGATGAAAATTGAATTACGTTTACACTTGTTCTCTAAATATTAGAGAATGGCTGTTGAGGCTGCCCTTTTCTCATGTACACAAGTACATATTCCTAGTAGAATTCCTCTCTCCCTCAGAGAAGAACTTAAAGGATTTTTTTTTTAACGGGGAGTTCTACAAAATTTCTGGAATTAGTGTTTCAATTCTACCGTTTTCGTTCGACACAGGGTTTAGCAGAGTCCTAGTTTAAGAGTGTGTGGTACTGACACTCGGAAGGCACGTTCACAGAACAAAGACATGCGGGACATAACCTACCCACAGATCTCAAGAGCAGCCTGAACGTTTATCAGAGGTAGATGCATATAAAAAAGAGGGTATGAGCTTCCCGTGCTCTGTGAATTCACTTTTTGTCATCATCAGAGAGAGACCGGATTGCCTGGATGGGGCTGGCGCGGCAGTCTGTGCTTGATCAGTGATACAGCCGAGTAGCTGGTGTGTAGCACTTCCTAGCAGAGGTTCTGTGGCCACCAGAAAATGATTTATCAAGTAGCAAAGATTAAGGAAGAGAGAAGAGGCTCTTGAAGAGGTTTCTTAACTCTCTGCTGGGTCCATTGATAAAATCCCTATGAAGTTCTGTATGTTGAACTCCTTGATGATCTCAGTCGAGCGATTCTCTGGTGTCTCGTGAAAGCTCAGCATGAGATAAAGGTTCCTGGGGACTTCTAGGCAAGTGTTGAGGGAGCAGCCTGCCACTGCTGGTGTTTTGGCCAGAGAGGTAAAAGTTCACTGCCATGAATATCAAAAGGAATTCATCAGACAAAACCTCAGAAGCTTCAGCTGAAAAAGCTGTCCAGGCAGTGCTTTTGAGCAGAACTGATTAAAGGCTTTTCAAGAATGTCTTCTAGATTATTGTAGAAAAAAACCCAAACCCACAAACATCCTGATGTGTTTTAAATGAGATTTAAAGGGATTATTAACAATAACGCTTCTCATACAGTTTTGGAAAAGATCAGGACACTTCCCATGTTATTTCTTTAACTATTAATTGTTATTTACTGATTTAAGTTAGCTATCTACCTTTGTAGGTACAATTTCTGATGTAAATGCAGTTCCTTAGAATTTTTTTAAGGAAATTAACACAGAATGCTCCGGACTGCAGGAATTTATTGCTATGAGGCAAACATTTTATTAAAGTCGTTGTAACCTTTTCCTCAGTTTATTCCATTTGCGTGGACACTGTGGCATCTCACAGCTCCGGATACTCATTATCTGACATTAAACTTAGACTGTCACATGAGGATGTAGATAAGTCACAATCTGACTTACGAATTTTTTCGCTGCTTCAGCTAAATTTAGAAATTTATTTTTCAGGTATTTTATATATATAAAATAATACACTAGCTGTTTATATCTTGTATGCTACAATGAGCTGTTCTTTTCAGAAGTTTCAAAAGTTAATTTTTCTGCAAGTAAGATTTTTCCTAGTTACTCTTAAACGAGCAACGAGTTAGAAATCACGGTATGTGGAAAAAGTGTTAAGGAGAAGGGTGGTAATTGCTTTTCTTGAAGTTTATGTTTATTTTGCATCCTTTTCAATATATTTTATATATTTCATATCAAGAATATGAATTTTTTTTTTCATTTACATAAGTATGATGAGTTTAGTTTCTGAATATCATATATGCTAAAGTATGAATTTGACATTTCAGATGTCCAGTCATAGTCAAAGTTCTCCAGCACTGAAGTTCACAGTCATCTTCTAATGATAATTAATTCCCATTTAATCCTTGCTGTGGTTTAATATAATTTCCTTTTAAAAAGAAAAGAAATCTTCTATTAGCCACATGCCGTTTGAATGATGCTCCATATGAATAAAGTTGTCATTGTTTTTCTTTTCTTCTAACTCACGTTGAAGACACAACTATGGCTGCTACAGTGAACTTGGAGCTGGATCCCATTTTTCTGAAAGCCCTGGGCTTTTTGCACTCAAAGAGTAAGGACTCTGCTGAAAAGCTGAAAGCACTTCTTGACGAGTCGTTGGCCAGAGGAACTGACTCAAGCTATCGTCCCTCTCAGAAGGTACTGGTGTGAGAGAGCTGGGTCCTTTCTGTGTGCCTTAATAAAGCTTCTGCCTATTCCTGGTTCCCCTTCCATAGCTGAAAAGTTAAAAGAGAATCAGAAGTTGAGGAAAAAGAAAAAGTAATTACGGAGTGTTCGTATTCATCATTCCCCTTTCCATACAGCATAATCCATTCAATTAATGGAAGTTAATGGGAAAAAAATCTCTTTACCTTGTTGGTGCACCAAGACTTAAAAGAGATATTCAGCATTATATCAGACATGCTGTGTAAGGGGCACCCAAACTTACGTATTTCTGCAGTTATGTTTCAGAGCTAAAAGGTCTTTAAAATATAGATTAGCTTTGCTACAGATAAATAAGAAACAAAATAAGCTATTTACCTATAAAGCTGTATCTCTTTCCTTGAAATTCTGTTGACTTCTGATGAAGTCATGTGAGAAAAACACCAAATGGTTAAAAGCAGAAATTATTTGCAGGCTGGAACCATTGCTATCCAATGGACAAACACTATTTTTCATCTACTGAAAATCACTGAACACCTGCTACAGAGAATATTTGAATCTGAGATGAGCGTATGGAAATAGCCAAGCGGGGACATCCTCGTGCTGCTGTGTGTTGCCATATGGATAACGAGGTCTTGTTTTCCCCTAGGATGCCCACAAGTCAGCCTGGTGTGTTCTAATGATGGGCTGTGTGCTGATACATTTGTAATATTTCATTTCTACGTGGTTCCAAATAACTGAAAGGCGCTACTGCTGCTCAGCATACATCGTGCTTCACTGTGTGGTCTGACTCCTTTCTGTTCCTCTTGTTAACTCCCTGAAACCTAACACAGGTCTCAAAACTCTCAGGTGCCCTCTGTGTCAGAGCTCAAAGAAGCGATGTGTGGTTTAAAGAGGAAGCAGGGAGCAGAATAAGAGTGCAAAGAGGTTTGGGAAGCCAGTTCTAATAACAGCTTGGCTGGCAGTCAGTCACCTGCCCTCAGGTGAAACTGAGGCTCAGGCCAGAGGAAGAAATCTTTCATTCTCCTCTTTTCAGTGTACCTCCAATATCAGCAGGACTGCAAAGGTCAGAAATGAAAAAAAGTACAAGAATTCCTTTCCTTGCATCCGCAGGCTGCAGGGTTAACTTGTGGTCGACCGTGAAATCCAAGAACAGAGTAGGGAGCACAGGATTACCACAGTCAAATCAACAAACTTCGGAGGGCTGAAGCTCAGGCCTTAGGACCTGTCCCAGTATACAGCAGAGAATTGCTCCCATCTTACCAGCTGGGAGGGGGAACCTTGCTTGTGCCCATCAGTGTGATTGGTCACTCATTTACAGGCTCTCTTGGTTCTTATCCTTGCTGGCACTAATGTGTCATTAATGAGAACTACTGATTTCTGTTGAGATCCAAGTTTATGAATCTGATAGACGAATACGGACTGAGATCAAAAGGAGGTCGATATTTCCATGAAGGAATGAAGTATTGATGTCTGGTTACCTCAGATGTCAGCTTCTGTTTCTAGCTTATATTGAATTTTGTCCTCAGAACTGTCTGAAAATTTGTGTTCATTCTCTCTTTGAGTTTTAAAAGCAGAAATGTCTCCTTTTTAATTAATGTTCCAAAGAGGATCTATCTTTGGAAAAGGAGCACCTTTTCCTTAGAAAGGTGAGTAATAAGGGGAAATTTTATTAATTGTCTGCAACTTAAACAACTTAATTTGTTGATGTGATAAGAAAATATTTTAAGAAATGTTTTTTTAAAAAGTGTATATGTAGATGATCAGTGTTGTATGGCATATTGTTTGCCTATCCTGTTACTTCACTAATTGCAACTTAGGTGGGAACTCAACTGCAGAATTTGGCTTCAATTTTTGTTTCTGTTTTCAGGAAGTAGAGCAACCAAAAGTGTCTGTTACCAAACCCATTAAGCAAGAGCCTAAAGCTTCATCCAGTTTGCCTTCTGGCAACAACAATGGCAAGCCCACTGCATCAGAAAAGGTGAAAAAAGAAACAGAAAAGCGATCTGCAGATAAAGTAAGTCACTTTTGTTCTCTAATGAAATAACTTGGTTAATAAACTGAAAGATGTTTCAGACAAAAGCTCCCCTTTTCAATTCATCTTATGGTGCCTAGCCTGTGAGCTACATTAGCCAGTTATGTTGCCATTTAGGCAACCTAGCAAATGTCTTCTTGTAATTACTCTGTGATTGTTTTCCCTGCTCATTGTGGGGAGGTTGGACTTGAGGGGTTTCTTCCAAACCATTCTGTGTTTTAAATCATAAGAGATTATCTCATACGAGATTACTAAAAGTAAGGAAGTTGAAATGTGGTATTCCCAAATTTTTTTCAAGGATTTTGAGGTGAAGTACAAAAAGTGGACTTGAGCTTCTAGTTCATAAATATTTTGAAGAAAATATATCATTAAAGACAATATGCTGCGTAGAGTACACCTTCTTATGCTGCTAATCTAACTGTTCCATTTTAACTCATCTTAATAACCTGTTCGCTTTTTGCATTTTCACATTCTCTGTGTGTGTGTTTAACAGACAAAAGGGGATCCTGCTGAAGGAGCTGATGCACCAAAGAAGCCCAGGGTAGAGAAGCAAGAGGCTCGTTCCTCTCCTATTACGGTTCAGACGAGCAAGGATTTATCCATGCCTGACTTTTCTAGCTTTGAGGAAACCAGTGCTGATGACTTTGCTATGGAAATGGGATTAGCCTGTGTTGTTTGCAGGTAAGTCAACCTTGCTTCATTGCAGCTAGGTGTGGTTACTTTTTTTAATTGTGTGCCATTGAGTTAGAGCTTCTCGTCGTTTTTATTCTGGAAATCACTTAAGCACGTATCCAAAACTGATGATGCATTTAAGCCTCCTTCATGAATTAAGAATGGTTTCTTGAAAATGGAACCTTTGGAGAGTGAAGCAGCTTTTCTTCTGCAGGAAAGGGCAAGTGAAAGATGAAACTGGATGTGATGCAAAACCTATCGTGACAAATACTAGTTTTTAATTATTGGAAAACAAGTTAAAATATTAATGGCTAGTGATAAGCATTTTTAAAAAATCAGTTCTCATCTGAAAGCACTTTTAAGTGGCATTAGTATGAGATCTGTATGTGTTGCTCTTCTTTCCCTAATCATTTGACATTAGTTTACACATAGCCATGTTTTTTCAGTAAATATATCTTGCAGTTAAGACAGGTTGTTCTTACATTCCAGTGAGGGCTCTAAAACTGGATTTTAGTAACATGGTACTGGCAGTACATTTAGTGCTAACAGATGTATAAAATACTTTTGAATAACTACCGTAGGATCAAATCACTCACATCAGGATTTGGTTTCACAGATCATTTATATCCTTGTTAGGCCCTCACTGCTGCCAAAAGGAACAGTTTGGCTCTCCCAGTTGTACCTCCTCCTTCCCTGGACTGTTTAGGGGCATGGATTGCCAGTGCAGTTTGTGATCAGCTGAACCAGCCCCTGGATCAGCTCTCCACGTGGGTTTTTCAGTGGGTTTGAGTTTCAGTCAGCTCAGTAAGAGTAAATGCTTATGCTGGCACACATGTGGATGCAGGACTGGAGAGGCAGGACAGAGAAGAGGGTGGGACAGGCCTTTTGGCTGCAGTTTGTGTTTCAGCTCAGCTTGAGTCCCTTGGGAAACGGTGCTTTGTAACTTTGTTCTTCCATCATTTCCGTGGCCGTTCCTGTTATGCAGACAGGGAGGTGTTGCCAGTGCACGGAGGATAAATTTCTGTAGTTACAGCTGATTATACTGGTGACCAGTTGGGGACTGATGGGATTTTATGTTATTCCCATGTGTTAGCTCAAATATTTAGTTTCTTATCATAGACATTGAAAAAGGAAGAAGTATATAAATATCTGAACTTTACCATTTTTCCTGCAAATTCCATTTTGCCGTCTCCTAAAAGAGGCAAAGCCCCATTCAGTGGTATGTTAAAGTGCTACTAAAAATAGTAAGGTATTACCTTATTTGGCAGGAGGGGATAACAAAGTTTTGTTTAGACAGTCTTGACCTGCTGTGGATGATTAATTCTGTGTCTTCCCTGGCAAAGAAAAACACTTACAGGCATAATGAGAAATGCCTGCAAAGTAAAGAAACTAAAGAAAGAAAATGCAACTCCTGTGCTCAGTGTAGCCAAGACAGGCCAGATACACGGTTCCTTTAGCTGTTTCACCTGGCTGCTGAAGGCATTGCTTCTGTCTGTTCATGGTCACCACCTCGAGTGTTCTTGCAAAAGATGTATCTGCCCAGGCTAACTAAGATGTCTCTGATGCCAGACAGAGGGAGAAGCACTGCAGGGGAGAAAACAACTCATTAGAGAGAGAGTGGCAACAGTCTGGATTGTTTTCATTTTACATGGAACCTGCTGAAACTGATGTCACGTGGTTCCCCATCTCCAGCTCACTCTGGACTGGATGTTTTTCAGAGGAGTTGTGCTTTAAAGTTCTGAATCCAGCACATTGGTCAGACAGTATTCCTCCATTTATGGCTTGCTTTCAAAATGTGCAACCTTTTTGGGGTAATCATCTTGAGCCAAAATAATAACATCCCTGTACATTTTTAAAATTACATCTTTTAAAAACTCAATCAATTATTCAACCAGTTGTGAATGAAAACATGTCAAATTGCAGAGTAGGTGGAGTTCATAGCAAGAGTTTTTTATTTATATTGCTTAAGAAGACAAGCTAGCAAGAACCCAGCTGTGGGTTCACAAATGCAAAAAAGTGCATTTGAATATTAACTATTCCTTTTTATAGATGTGAAAACTAAAGGAGAGGCATGAAACGTTTCTTCAAGATTTGCCAAGCGTCAAATGTATTTTCATAGTGATTAGGAGTAATTAATGTTGATGCCTGTGGTGTTTTTCTTCTTGTTCTTTTATATCAAGTTAGTTGTTCTTTTTTACTAAGTTAGGCATAAGGAGGGAGAGAGTATTAAAATAAATTCATCCTCCCCAGTACCTGTAGGCCTTGGAAAAACAGGACAACTCACCTGTTATAGTGACCTCTCACTGGTTCCTCAGTTGTACAAAGAGGAAATACTACATGCAGTTTGTAGATGATAGTGAAGCTTTCTTCCTAAAAAATATTTTCAAAAGACTGGTTTGGAAATAACAACTTTATTTTCTATGAATACTTGTTTGTTTGTTTGTTTGTTGAAGGTAAAAAATCATTAGGTTTGTTTCTTAGTTGTCTTATAATTTAAGTGATTTAACTTGTTTCTGAGCATGAAGAGTTCATGGGTTTTTAATTAGTCTGGGATTGGTTTTTGTAATTTTAAAATAGGATGAGTCTCCTTCTTTGAGACCATTTGTTCTGATCCAGTTTATTTAGGAATAAAAACCAAACAAAACGTCTTTTAAATATCCTGCATGTAAAATAATGGACCCTAGAATTTCAGAAGGGTTTCTCCCTCTGTTTTTAAGTAGCCTGTTTAAAAGAGAAATCTTTCTTAGAAAATGTTCCAGTACTTATATGGACAATACCTTCAGACTTTGTTTTTCTGTTATATAAAGAAATAAGGGATTACCTTTCCCCGTGTATCTACAAATAGAGTTTCCATGGTTACCTGGGTACCTGCTCCTCGGGGATATGAGCGAAAGCAGCTTAGCAATTAAATAGCTTGATTTGTCATCTGAAAGAAGGAATCGTTAGGAAAATGGTATTTGGGTAATTCACAGGCAGACTCCCAGCCATGTATATATCACTAATGTGTCATTTATACAGCGTGATTACTTTCAGCAAGGCCCACGCAAAATGAAGCCCTCATCACCAGCTTGCATGTTTGCTTCAAGGCAGGGCTGCACAATTAATCCTTTCTATTCCATCTCTCCATGATTCTGGTATTATCTCGAATTCCACGTGTCTGTTTATGTGGCGAGGACCAAAGGGATGGCTAATAAAACATCTTCAAAGTAGCGTAGAGCTTGGGTGATGATGCTTTTAAATCCTGCAGCAGAAAGCACTCCTACAGGCTTGTCGTTGAGAAATTATTTGTTCTTGAACTGTATTGCTCTGCAGCTGACAGCAAAATTACCCAAATGGAGACTAGGCCTTCATATGCTAATATAATGAGGAAGTCATAATTGGCATACTGTGATGTATCCATAAAATGCCCAGGTGAACCAAAGCGGGCAAGACTTACATTTCTAATCTAAAAATCAAACAGGGAAATCAAGACTGTCAAATGCACATGTTTAATAGAATGGAAGTCTTCAAATTTCCAGAAAGAAATTACCTGTAAAAAATACCAAGTTTCTAAAATATTAGTTAGGAAGAACTGATACAGGAAGAAAAGGAATACATTTAACTTGCCACAGGTAGAAAATATATGTGAAAGCAAAAATATTTTTATTTTTTATCTTAAGCCTTGCAAAATTTTCAACAATTGGATAATCCTCTAAGTGCTTTCTCCCATAATCTGTTCTTAACTATTTGCTCTGCAGGCAAATGACAGTTACTTTTGTGAATCAGCTAGTGGAGTGTCAGGAGTGCCATAATCTCTACCACCAGGATTGCCATAAACCTCAGGTGACAGACAAGGAAGTGAATGATCCTCGACTTGTCTGGTATTGTGCCCGCTGTACCAGGCAGATGAAGAGAATGGTAGGAGTCAGTTTTTTGTCTCGTGTGAGCACTATGAATACAGCAGGCTGTTTCTACTGTGTGAGGGTATTTCCTGGGTTGGACAAGGCTTAGGAAGCATGGTGGAGAACCATTTCTCTCGGCAGCGCTTCCCTTGCTGCAGCTGTGGTTTTTCATGTAGCATCTCAAAGAGTATTCTGTAATGTGCTTCTTAAACAAAGCTTTTTAAAATTCAGAAGGTGAGCGAAGAAGAGTGAAATAGGTTTATTTCCTACTTGGCAAGTAGCAGGTAAAACCTTTTTCTTATTTCAGGTGATACTCAGCTTTTAGTAATAGCCCTGCAGTTTTAGTTTTCTTCTCAGCTTTAGATGTGAATGGTTCTTTTCCTGTAGGACAAGACTGCAAATTTCAGTCCAGATCTTAAGTGTTAAATGTTCTTAGGGTCAAAAATAAGCTGAGGCTAGCACATTCCGGTTTGCTTTTTTTTTTTTTTTTTCCTAAATTTAAAAAGCCTTTATTTTGATCTATCTGCATGACTGAACAAGATCTTACCAGAATCCCACTTATCTCATTATGAGAAAGAAACATAAGACAGCACCCTTGGGTGCATGCAACGTTAGTGACTTTAGTTCTGATGTTTTAAAATCACACCCTTTTATACGGCAGTAAATGTGTTTTGAAACTGTTCTGTGGTAACTTAGCAAGTGTTATCTGTTGAAATGGCTCTACTAAGAAGCAAGAAAAGAAGGCAAAGTAAGATCCTGGCCTAGGATGTACCAACATTGACTGAAATACATGATTGTTCTGATGATCATCAGGCCTTTGAACTCAGAGGAGTGTTTGCTTGAGGTCAGTTCCTGCACAGGGTAGCCAATTTAGCCATTGAGCAGTTGCCTTCAATGTGACCCTTCCTTTTTTTGTTTTGGCATGAACTCTGCCATTTTGCCTGCCACTTCTTAGCAGGCTCTTGCAGCCTACATCCCAGTACTGCTGGACTATGTCCTTGTCTTCTGCAAGTTCACCTGTCTTTGCCTTACTCCTGTAAAGACCCAGTGCTTTCCTGTTCTCCAAGCCTCAACACTGCCACTCTTTCCACGCCGAAATAGCAAGTTCTGTTCAGGATGCTTTTTGGCTGGACCCTGTCCCCAATACCATACCCAGCACTATCTCCACATCCCCTACTGCCTCATTTCTCAGGGACCATTAAACCTGAAACTGTAAAGGCTAGACTGCAATCTTAAAATGCTCGTGCTTTTTGTTAACAGTCAAAACAGTCCGTGTTATGTGGCCCTTAACTAATTCGGGGTGGTTTTTTCCTACCACTTACACAGGCTCAGAAGACACAAAAACCACCTCAAAAACCAGCTCCTGCAGTGGTTTCAGTGGCACCAGCTTTGAAGGACCCATTGGTCAAGAAACCAGAAATCAAATTAAAACCTGAGACCCCACCAGCTTTTCTGGCATTCAAGAGAACAGAAGTCAAGGTAATGTAGTTTAAATTTACCAAGGTAATGTAGTTTAAATTTACCAGAGGAAGAGTTTGTTTCACTGCACAGGTAATAGGGTTTTTTTTCAATTAGACCTATCTTTTCACACAAGAACCATAAGTGAAAACAGTCTGCCACACCATGTGGACTGAGTAGTACCATAATGTCGTGGGTTTGCACGAAAACTGAAAGAGTGGGGGAAAATCCTCACTTCACATGTGGATGACCCATCCCTGGAAGCGTTCAAAACCAGGCTGGGTGGGGCTCTGAGCAACCTGTTCTAGTGGAAGTTGTCCCTGCCCATGGCAGGGAGTGGGAACTAGATGATCTTTAAAGTCCTCTCCACAACCTGAACCATTCTGTGATTCTGTGAGTTGTGTAAAATGAGTTATTTGCTCTCTCTAGTCAAGTAACTTACGTGTATTTTGACACTTGGAAGGCTTCTCCCCATGATAACAGTGGCCTTTACAGCGCTGGGTTTACACTTGGATTCGATGATCTTGAAGGTCTTTTCTGGCTTAGACAGTTCTGTGATTCTGTAGTAGGCAAAGTGTTGCTGACTCTGTGAGATTTAATTTAGGAGCTTCTTAGATAGAATCTGATCTAGTGGATGGCATCCCTGCCCATGGTAGGAGGGTTGGAAGTAGATGATCTTTAAGGTCCCTTCCAACCTAAACCGTTCTATGATTCTCTTCTATGATTCTGTGTTGCCTCATGTTTCTGTTTTTCCAAACAGAAATTAAAATATTAACAGAATTTAAAATATTGTCAAAAGTTGGTCAAGGGTGGTAAACCAGAAGCAGTGTAATAAATAACAGAGTAGTCTAATAAAGCATGACCCTTTCTTAGGAAAACACAGCTTTAACTCAAAATCAAAGCAATTATTCCTGTGCTCAGAGTTAGGTTTGCCATTGCTCTGCCTGGGTGCAAACCATCATGAGTAATAGGATGGGTATTCCTCTAGCACTTTTACTTGTGATTGACTTTTTTACCTCAGCAGTTATTTATGTGCCTAAACAGGTTGTAAGACCTGGGGTCTGATTTCTTCCATCATCTTTACTGTTTAGAAGCTGTCTGGATATACTATAAAAGGACTATTACTTGAATAGAGGGGTTTAGTTTTTGTTTTGACTCTGCCATTTGGTGTAACTCGGATTCAGTTCAACATATCATCCTCACCTGAAGCCTGGGGATTATAGGGTTTAAGGTGTGGGAACTCAGTGTGGATAACAGGGTGCTTTGTAGGCAAGGGAACCCATGTTTGTGTTTTGCAGTACCTGCATGGACAGAGACAACAGGATAAAAGTCTAGTGACTTTTTTTTTTAAAAAATTCTATCTCTGGTACAGGCTGCTAAGAGCCAAGAGGAAAAGGAACAGTTTAGATACTGCTCCTTTGCCAGTATGACTGTAATAAATGCAATACTTAATTGCTCAATGTCTGTTTTTTGTCTGACCATCTGTCATCTTGTTAAAAAGTGACACCAGGTAACAATAGTAAACAAATAAAAAAGAAGGCAAGCCACCACCTTTTATATAGTTCACAAATTTGGGCTTTCATTGTTTATGGAGGGATCACGGTGCTGTGTGGTAGCCCGCTAACTGTAGAGAAGAAAGGGGAGAAAAGGTATTATTTGTTCTCTGTGCCTGGGAGATGAAAAGTTGGCTGCACCTGGCATCCTTTCCTGTTCTTGTTAGTGCTTTTCAACGGTGGTGACCAGTGATGAAATACTGTCCACTGGGTGTTCCTGAGAAAAGAACTGAGACAGAGGCTCGGTGTATTCCTGCTGGGGTGTGTTACACAAATAGATGCTGCTATAATAAGAATGCTTATTTATTTTAGACCTCAGCAGCAGTTTCGGGGAACTCTGCCAGTACAAGCGTTTCCTCTTCAGCAACGAGTGGCCTTACAGGATGGGCTGCTTTTGCAGCCAAAACCTCCTCTGCGAACCCATCGACTGCCAAACTGGGATCGACGGCACAGAGCGCCAGCGGGAAACCCGCAGCTTCTTCAAATAACCAGAAACCCGTGGGTTTGTCAGGGCTGGCGACTTCAAAAACGGGACTGGGGTCAAAAATAGCTTCCGCCAACAACAGCACGAACCCCGTCCCGCTGAAGCCTCCCCCGCCGCTGACCCTGGGCAAGACGACGCTGAGCCGCTCGGTGAGCAGCGACAACGTGAGCAAGGCGGGGCTCCCCAGCCCCAGCAGCGCCGCCCCCAGCGGCANGGCGCCGCGGGCGGCAGCGCGGGCAGCGCCGGCAAAGCCGCGGCAGACAGCGGCAATCAGTCAGCGTCCCTCAAGGGCCCCACCTCGCAGGAGTCCCAGCTCAACGCCATGAAAAGGCTGCAAATGGTCAAGAAGAAGGCTGCTCAAAAGAAGCTCAAGAAGTAGAGTCTGGCCGCTTGCGGGTTTTGTTGGTCGCGTTCCGTGAGACAGCGGCGTCGGTGTTTTTCTTAAAGAAAATCCCCCAGGTACTGGACTGAAAGAGGTTAAATCAGGGAAGCCCAAACCCTATGTTATCCAGGAGGTCAAATTTTAATAATTCCTGGTATTCCTCCTGCCTTTGCAAATCTGTGAATTGAATATGTTAGAGGAATTCGTTATTACACGCTCCTGGTTTTGTAGCTCAAAGCACTGAAACTTGAAATCGTAAAAGTTGAGTATTTTTTAATATTAAAACCCCCACATTTGTGTGGATACTTAGTAAATTGAACTTGCTGAAACTGTCATTCTTAAATGTTAATAATAAAAGGATTATTAACCTGGGAAGTCATTGCCACTTTTCTTTTGCCCCATGTTCCAATACTTAAAATGCTTCAGATGTTCGGGGTTGTCTGTATTGTGCAGAGTTAATGATCTCAAGTTATAAAGATTGTTAGGGAAAAAATATTTTCTTTTAATTTCAAAAATTAACTGTTCAACAACAGTGCATTTAAATTGAAATTTTTGGTTTGGCAATGTGCTAAATTGGCCTGTTTTGGTTTTATACAGTGAGAAACTTCATCTAAAAAGAACAGAAGAGAGTCAAAACTGTCTTCAAGGTTTCTTAAAATGTAGAGAACCACCCCGTATTTGAGAAGTATCAGGTCCCTCAGCTCTCCACTGATAGCCCTGAGCTGTTCTTCAGTTTGTGCTCCCTCTCTTCATCCCAGCTGCTCCAGGTTGTGTACAGCTAAGAATTGGCTCAAGGTGGGCACTGGAAAATGACTTTCTGTCACCAGCACAATTTCCCTCCATTCCTTCTGTGATGAGGAGAGCGTCTCTAAACATGAAAACATGTTGGACTGCATTGGGTTTGCATGGCCAGTTTTATTTTCTCCTTATCACACTCTGGTTTGATGGGTAATAAGTCACATTAATCTTCCCAAAGCCCAGTCTTGCCCATCATGGTAACTGAAGTGAGTGAGCTCTCACTCCTCTCATCTCGACGTACAAACCTTCCATCTTATTTTCGTACTCCAGCTGAGGAGGGGAGTGAGTGACAGAGCAGCTGGGGTGGGCACCTGGCCTCTGTCCGTGGTCAACCCACCACACAGACTGGCTTAGGTAGGTGAAAGCCGCTGGTTTTCTTTGCCATCCTGTGTTTTAAGTATGTGTAAAGCTTGATCCATGGCAGCTATTTCCCATACCTAGTTTCCCTTCTCCACAGTTAAGATTTAGGCTAAGGTTCCTTAAACATCCAAAGGAATAGTTTCATTTACTCAGGATTGCCTCAGCTGCCGGGAAAATTTGCATATTTTTTCAGCTATTATTTCCCATGGAGGGAAAAAAAAGAAAGGTTTTATCTTTGTAGTGCCTGCAGCTTCCAGGGCTATGTAAAAATAACAGCATGAGGAGGAGGAATCCAGAACTTTTACAGCTTTTTGATCAGCCCATCCTTCTTCCTTTCCAGCACAGAGGGTTTTTAATGGTAGCATAGTAGGAAAAGACACCGAAGCAGTTTCCATTAGCAAACAGAAGGCATCTTTTCTTCCTAAGTGTTAATCAGAACACTGTTGCCTACACTAAGTAGTAGTGTGAAGATAGATTCTTTAAATGGCTGAGTGCTCCTATGTGAAGTGTTCATTCCAGGAGTAAAACCTGCTCCCAGAGGAATGTTCAAGGTGCTAGCTGCCTCTGCCTTGCCTCTGAACATACATAAAGCTTTGCCTGTGCAGGAGCTCACACCTCAGCTGTGCAGATTACTTTAGGTACCACCAATGGGGCGAACCCAGGCAGAAAAAGAATTGTCCTTGTTTTTAAACTGTGGTAGCTAGTGCCATTTAGAATATTCCTGAGACCTGGCTCAAGCGTGTCCTGATGTCTTTACATCCCTAACTCTGGCATGGGTTGGCTGTGGGGTCCCTCCATTCAGAATGAAATAAGTGATGCTGGGCATTTTGTGCGTGCCTCTCGTTTCCCTCTAATAAGGCCAAGCCTGGCTGCACTCGTCGATAGCACTGTCTTAGCAAAATCTGCAGTACAGCTACAGTTGGTATCAGCAAAAGACTTTCTTCCACTGTAACTTTCCCAGCTTCCTAAATGAAATACAAAGTCTTCTTCTGTTGGTATAAAAATGTCAGTTAGGATTGTGATTCTTTGAAGTATTATATCAGAAAGGATTTATAGCATAGACCGGGTCTTTTAAATCAAGTGTTTAGCTTGAATATGTTAGATAGGCACTGCTGAAAAACAGAGTAGATTGAAGGGAACAGTTGCTTTCTGCTTTGATGTTATAGTTAGGATGGAATTAACAACTGTATTTTCAGGAAAGGAGTCTGTTCTACAGGCTTGTTTGACTGAAGTCGTGTGTCAGGTTGAGGAATGTAGTGTAGGGCAGGAAGAAGGAATGCCCGCCTGAATTTTGAGAGGCATGCCACTTATTTAGTAAAAATAACTGGAAAATAGTCCTGTGATTTTTCTATCCCCAAACCAAATTGCTCTGTGATTTACTATAAAAATAGCTACCTAACTTTCCTTACATGTTTTAGAAGTTGGTGTGGTAATATTTTACTTCCACTTAAATATGATGGATTTTCGTAGATGCCCAAATTCTGATGCCCTCAGTAATGTGAAATGATAAGTTACTCTGGTTCCATGAGTGCTCCTCCTGGCTGGACTAGGGGATGATGGTGATACCTGGGTCTAAAAGGAAAAATCTAACACAAGGCTCTGTGATTTACAAACTTTTATCTACTACAGCTCATGACAGACCTCGGGCTGGACAGAGAAGTAAGTACTGGTCACGATCTCAGGAGCAGCTGGAAAAGAACAGAACTATGCTGACATCTGGAACCTGGAAGTGTATTTTTAAACTTGCTTCATATTTTGATAGTGCTTGAAAAGTTCTAATGTTATTGATCAATAAGCTAGGATGCATCCTAGAAATGCAGCATTTTGTCTGAGGCAACTGTCTCTTTCCTCTGCTAACTTTGCAGGCAGATCTTGGATAGCATATAAAGCTCTTTGCTTCTGGAAAACATCATGTTTAAAAAATAAATAAGAAGAAACATCTTTACAAAAATAGATTTTTATTATTACAATAATTTAAAAGAAGTTTTTTTTTTTTTTTACTATTTCTGAACAAACAATATTGTAATAGGAATTATCAGTAGCAGATCTATGGGAACAAGGATTGTCATGGCCGTGTTTCCTAGTGCAGGTGTTAGGTCCACTTCATCTATCTTCATTTTTAAAAGCTATCTTAAAATGACAGCAAAAGTGTATGTTAGTGTTTGAAGGGGTAATTACTCAGTGAAGCTTCCAGAGATGAAAAGTCAGAAGGAATAATTCTTCAATCTGTGTTTGCATGGGAAAGCTGAACCCCTGCTTGAAGATCACCAGCACCATCCAGCCAAAGGGAAGATGGTGAAGCACAGAGGTGCCAGAGGCCAGAGCCCAGGACTCTGCTGTTCACTGGCTTGGACATTTCCTGGGTTCCAGGTTATCAGTGGCAACACAGAAAAACATTCCCTGAATGGAGAAGCACTTCAGTTGGAGTGGACCCAATCTTGGACGTACTTGTACATGTTTATTGTCACAACGGCTCAAGTGAAACACACATTTGAACAAATGCAAGATCAATCCAGTAAACTGCTTCAATCAAAATAAATTAGTTTTGTCATTAGTGAGAATAAGAAAGCTCTGAGGATACTGAAACCTTCCCTACATTAAAAAAAAACAGTGGCAAAACCATTGCATGTTCTTATGAATTTCTGGAGGCCTAACACAGCTCAGTTTCTAGCATTTAAAGCACTGTCTTAACAAAAATGTGACTGAGCAAGCCTAATATGAATTGTTGTAAATCCTTAATTTGGAAGGCTTTAGATTGAAGGAGCGTTTCTTAATTTTTTGCAATTGCTGTTTGCATTCATCTGTTTTAAACAAAAACAAAAGTTTGCAATATGTTCATAATATCAAATGATAGTGGCTAAAACTTTGAATTTCTGAAATGGAGTAAGCCAACCCACCTGGGTACCTAATTAAGTACTTTTTCTGGATCCCAAGTTCTGTGGCTATAATGAAGTCATATCATTATCCCACAATATAAAAATTATTATGGGTTCTAATCATACACTGGGATTTCATTTGGCCTACTCGGAGTTCCCAAGAAATTTCCCCCAGAAATTCAATGAAATTTAGGTGCTCAACTCCAGTATATTTCATCCTTCATTCCTTGTTAATTCAGGATCAGGATACCTAGCGAATATTTTGGGGAGCAGCATTTGAATACACTTTGAGACACCTTCACAGAGTCTGATTTTTCATGGAGAATGTACCTAACACTCAAAATCAGAGCTCTCCCTGTGACTCAAGCTGAGTTCTCAGTGCTAAGACTTCAGAAATCTTATTTTTCCTGACTCTTTTCCTTAATTAATTTCACTGTCTGAAATACAGAACTTCATCATTGTGCTTACATGACTGCATTAAGCCTATTAAGTACAATTCAGTCATTTCTAAAACTGTTCCAACTATTGCAAAGTATAGATCATCTCCAAATAAAATATTCTAAATTGTAAGACAGAGCTAAAAACCTTCTTGTGTCTATCTTCCCCATAATCTCAAAATACACAAGGCAAAGCAGTAAAAGGGTAGGAGTGAGTCTTTCAGTCCATTCTCCCAAGCTGATACTCCCTCTCCACTTTATTTTCTTCATTTAACTAAAGGTGAAGCTTTCCATAAAAGCAGCTACATCCATTCATAAAATGACTGAGAACCCTTTTTGCTTGCTATGGGGACAGCAAGATTTAAGTGCCTAAGGTGATGTACAATAAGGCCAAACGATGCTTTATGTACTGTTACTGCTCACTGGATAGCAGTAGTTCACAGATTCCCACACCACATCCTGGATATCCATCTCTGAGAACTCTAGAAGTTTCTCTATCATATGATTTAATCCAGCACAAATTTCGGGTTTAGTCTCTGTGATTCACTGCTTTCGGTCTCTGAGCAAGACTGACACCTTTTTCTACCCTTTTATGAAAATAATCTGGAAATTGAGGACATTAAAGAAAATGAAAACAGGTTCATTAGCATAGCAAAAACTATTGTGTGTAGCAACGCCCCTAACTTTTTTCATCCTTTCTTTGCTGAAAGGTTATTTTCTGTTACATCTCACTAAGCATTTTGAATCATTTCATCTTCAAACCCCACTCTTCAACTCTGGGAAACAGAAACTTAGACAAAAGCTTTAGAGCAATTTTTGTATACCCTCCATCAGCACCACTGCCCACCCCCCGCCCCTGATTTTAACAGTGTTGCCATTTTAGCCATCGGTACGAGCACTTATGCAATACAGAAAATACCTGACAGGAGTTTACTTCCAGTTGCACTGTTTGCTGCAGGAGTAACCACTTTTTTGCTTCCTTTTTGCAGTGCTTTGCACAAGAAGGTCTTTGCTTATCAGTAGAGGACCTTGGCATCACTGTGGTGAAATACCTTGTGACGAGCACTTAAATATCAATGGGAATCACAAGGAGGTGTTTTCTGTCACCTTTCAGGCTATCTTAAGGGCAGGGCACCAGCCTGACTTAGAAATCACTGTAGTCAGTGAACCTAAAGAAACTTATTCCCTAGATATTGTGATCCCTGCATCTGACTTAAGGAACCAGCGAGACACTAAATATTCATTGAAAGGTACCACTTGACTTTTCTTCTTTTTTTTTTTTAACCAGTAAATTTCCCAAGGCTAATAACACAGGTTTCATTTCACTGCACAGATCTTGCACTAAAGCAGTTAGTGTGGAGACATATGTGGATTTCAAACCTGGGGCACTTCCATATTGCTACAAACTGTTTCTACCATATGAAGCAGTTGTGTAATTCATTTGAAAATCATAACTTCTTTATCTCACGGCACCTGTTTCTTGTCCCCTCTTTTCCTTCCTGCATTTCCATATTTAACTAAATATACTTTCTTCCCTGGGACCAGTCACCGGTACCACCACACCTGGTATGTTTTAAGTTGAAATGTTTCCTTAAAAATTAAGCCCTTTTTCTTTTCCCACTCCAATAATCTCCACTGAGAAAAAAGGTTCTTCACAAAAGTGGCTGAGAATAAAAACAGACAATCAAAAAAGCTCATGTTTTAAGATGTGTCTGTGTTCACTGAGATAACAGTTGAGGAACAACTCAGCCTACGGTATCCCTGATGACTGAATTTGTCCTTTTTCAAGGCTAATTCTCTTCATCTTGAATATTATTTGCTAAATATCATGGAAGAAAAATGTAATTTCATCTGTGATTTGTACTTGTAGGTTGAGTCTTGATGTACGACGCTTTGACAAAAGAGAAAATTATGGGGTAATAGAAAAGCAAGCTCTTCAGGATGTTAATCAGAATCAGTCTTCCTGTTAAATGTTTCCTCCCTCAGGTCTTGACAAGGTGATGGCTTTTGGAGGATGGAGGTTCTCAGTATCATCTGTGCGCTGGATACCGTGGTTTCTGTCAATCACTTGTGAGCTTGCTTTGCTTGCTGCAAACCTAACAGATGATTATTCTGTCTGCTTCAGACAGTCTGGCTCAACAGGCCCTCCCCCTCCTAAGCATATGTCATCTTCCCTAGGTAATTAGATGGTACATATCCCTTCTGACCTCTTGCTTCAGCTAGCCACCATTCCTTATTGCCACTCACGTCAGAAAAGCGAAGTATCCTCACCCTCTGGTACTCCTGAAGGCTGAGTTCGTGGACACTTCTCGCTTGAAATGCATAAACAGCATAGAAGATCTGAAAAAGGAAAGTCACATAAACCAAAACTCAGAATTGAAAAGTGTAGCCCCATCTTACTGTGCAGCTGTGTATGAGTAGGAGTTCTGTATACAGAAAACGTGTTAAAACACGTACAAACCAGTGTTCCACTACATAGCCTGCAATTTCTAGACAGGGCCAAAATAAAAAAGAAATTGAAGGATCTGGGGAATTCTGCATGAGGAACGAACCAAGCTCCAAGACCTCATCACCTCACAACACTGGTAAGCTTTTCAGCTCACACCAAGCGGCCATGGATTGGATGAAGAATTTTTCAGAAAGGTTTCCTTGTGGAGAATCACCTTTCCTAAAGCTCCTGTACTTAAATGTGGTACATAGGTCACTTCTGTGCCTTGCTGATCAGCATTCTTGTCACAGCTTTCTTGTCAACAGTAAGGTGGAAAATCCCCCAAACTGAGCTATTTTGCAGGTTCCTGCTCCATAGGAGAACCTTGAGGCATACACAGGGTGGGATAAGGCAACCGTGTGTTTTCTGTGACACAGGACTGCAATTCACAGTTCAACTGATTCTCTTTTCCTACCTCACAGTATTTAAGAGCAGAGGATAACAAATTCCCATCTCACTGACAGATCAGTGCCACTCTTTTCCGGCGTAAAAGGAAACCATTTAAATTACAAACAGTGTAATTCTAGATTTGAAATAGGAACAAGAAGACAGGCACAGTGTGCATCACACTTACATCCACACCCTGATCATCCATATCCTGAAGAGCAGCAGTCCCCGTGCCATAAATTTGAAATGTGGGATTTTCACAGAAGTGAAGAGGTGAGCTGCTGTCACTCTTCTTGTACCCTGGACTTCTTGTGCTGCTGTCAGTAGAGGGCCGTGACGAGACAAAGAGGCTGATGTCATCGAAATCATCATCACCAAAGCCATTTTCTGCTACGTCCTTCTGCGCTTTGGCTGGATTGTAAGGCCTCAGGAAGGAGGAATACACGTACCCTGTGAGGACTAGAAACCAGAATAAAGAGACAGAAAATAAACAAACAGCAAAACACTGCTAAAATAATTTCAAAACCAGCCATTTTATGCAGCTGTCAGTATGACAGAGGCAAACAGATGGGGCCAGAATGAAAAGAAATCAATATCCCAAAGGGAAGCTGTTATTGGGATATTTGTGCAGAGAACTTACTTCCTGTGTCAACAAGCCATCTGCTTGTGCTTCCAAAGGAGTCCTTTTGCTCCACAACAGCCACCAGCTCTCCTTCATGCAAGTCAATGTCGAACTCCTGCACGGCATTGCACTTGCGCTTAGCCTGGTACAGTGACTCCGTGCTGTACGTGGACAGCAGCTTGGACCTGTGGTCTTCTGTTTGGCGTGGGGACTCCAGCTGAAAAGCAAACAATTCATGTTCATCCTCAGTAATGCTGGGGCCATTTCTAGGTAAAAATCTGTGCATGCTGCATGTGGCAACTGACCCAGTGTTTTTACGCACAGACCAAGGAGTTATTTACGCAGGGATCAAATCTCCTGAGTGAGCAATAAAGGGCAGATTTTAAAGAAATGTAGGAATTTCACTTATTAAAGACCTCTTAGTCTGTCCTCTGCTCTCAAAGAGCTGGTGTTTTGTATGTGAACTGTCTCCTGCTTAATTGCTTTCCCGTAGCCATGACCTTTGTATTCCTATGAAGTATCACAAAAAAAAGCATAATCCAAAAACGGGCTGAGGTGTGCTAAGACCACAGAACAACGTGCACGATAAGGCATTAGGCAAAAAAATCAGTGGTGCCCAAACTGGCTGCTTTTTGTGGGAAATTACACCTCTCTAAATGAGGGCACCGATGCCATTAGCTGCTGGAAGCATATTCATGTCAGGGTTTGGTTAGAGGGCAGGAAGGGGGGTGCTGCACATCAATGGGATCTTAACACACCACAGAAGCGAGAACACATGTGCCTTCGCTGATGCTAAGAAGGAGTTCTACAACTGCCTCAGCTTCTCCTGTAAACCCACACTCAAGTCTTTATTTTACTGTAGACTAGACTCCTAAAACCTCCAGAAACATCTGATAAGATTGGGAACACAGATCTCCTGGTGGATTTCCTCAATCTTCTTCTGTGGGTGTGTATGTTTGTGCACGTGTGTGTAAACACCAGTACATATAACCACAGCTGAGCACAAGGAAAAAAATCTTCTGAATTAGAAGACTAAGATGCACTATAAGGGTATTTAACAAAGGAAGTTACCAAAGTTTATGTATACCTTAGCCTTAACATGTGCTTAAAGGCCTAAGGGCAATCAGAGGTGATTTCAAGTGGACTTTCAAGATATTAACATGAAAAAAAGTGAAAAATCTTCAGAAGTTACTGGTCAATGAAAGCTTCACTCCAACAACCTCATTTAGAGTCACAGTGAAGAGACAAAGCCCAAACCTTTAGGTAGCATAAAAATGGATTTGTTTCAAAAGTGATCAAAAGAGGATGCTTCATACACAATTTGGACGTATGGTACTCACCGGAGAAGGAACAGGTTTCTTTTTTTCCAAGCTCAATTTTCTCTCAATAAAGGTTACACTGCTGTTTTCTTTTACAAAATTCAGCTTGTGAACCTCCTCTATCAATTGATTCTGCACTTCACAGATGCTTGAGGAGGACAGCTGCAAACACAAATGTGGGTTAGATCTCATGTACAAAATGGTAGGGAGATTGGAGAGAGCAGATTTGGTTTAATTGGCTGAATGCTAGGAGTCAGGAAATCTGGAAAGTTATGCCTGTTTTCTGCAGAGCCCATAAGCAGTGTACTCTCTGTGTGTGAGATGTAAAGAGAAGAAAGGTCCTTGCTTAAAGAAAGTTTCTAATAAATGCTGTTACATTTAAAAGACATAGCAATTGAAGTTAAATCATTAAAAATATTCTAAACGGTGATGAAAATGAAGAGCCTTGCATTTATGCTACTGAGCCACCTGCTTTCAGATGCAAATGTGCATCTCAGCAGCTCTCAGAGTGGCCAATGTGCTGCAAGGCTTGGAGTAGCTTAGCCCACAGCTGTGCGTTTGTGCAACTGAGTGCTGCCAACAGGTTAAAAATTGTTGGGTGACTGAGTCTCTGTCTGTGGCGCTGGGTAAGTGCTTTTGGTCTGTGCCTAATACAAAATACATCTGCTGATGTGAACAGAAAAAAAGAAAAAGAAGGTAATTTTGTAGCCAGACCCTCACAGAAAACATCGCCCAATACAACAGCTTTCAAAACACGAAAACATCAAATTACAGGGATGAAATTTCTTCATGTGGAAGAAGCCCTCATTTTCCCATTAAACACCATAGCTCTATGTTTTGATCCTGCCCCTTACTATAATGTGCTCTGTTCAAGCCTTAATGGAAAGGAATAGTCCAGAATTGCCTTACTACAGCGTGTTTCCCAAGCAGCCTTGCTTCTGTTCAGGTGAGTGGATTTGTCTGTGTGGAAGGCAGTGCTGCAGCTGTGTTTCTCAGGGGGCTCAAGTCCTCCAGGCAAGGCTGTTCCTTATTGCCAAGAGATGTCTGCAGGAGCTTCTGCATCATATTTGGGGTTTAAAGCAACTTGATTTCCATAAAAATTATTTCATCGGATCTCCTAACTTGTTTCTCTTTTGCAGTCATCTGTGAATCTGCAGGTCTAGCAGCAAAGGAAGTGTTCATGTACTTTCTGATAATTTCCTGTGTTTTCTGGGCTAGTCAGGGGAGATGCTAAGAAATGCTAGCAGCTGCCTTCTTTTTGCCTTCCTGTAATATTCTTGTCATTGCTATCACTGTAACAGCTGGAACAGTTCCATTAGGATTATTCTCGATGAAAAGTCCAGGTCTGACAAAGGTTCAGAACATGAGTTTCTCAGAACGCACTCCGGAGTGACCTCTTTGTGGCCTTCAGCACCAAAAGGGGGGGCCCACAGGAAAGCTGGAGAGGGATAATTTACAAGGGCCTGTAGTGACAGGAGAAGGGGGAATGGCTTACAACTGGAAGTGGGCAGATTTAGATTAGTTTACTGTGACTGTGGTGAGGCACTGAAACGGCTTCTGCAGAGAAGCTGTGGGTTTCTTATCCCTGGAAGCTTTCAAAGTCAGGTTGGATGAGGCTTTAAGCAACCTGGGCTAGTGGAAGATGTCCCTGTTAATGGCAGGGCAATTGGAACTAGATGGTCTTTAAGGTCCCTTACAACCAAACCATTTTGATTCTATGAACTTAATCTTCACTGGGCTTGCAAAGGAAAAAAAAAACCACAAATTTGACTGTGCTCATCAGAACAAACAAAATCACAAAATCAGTAAATCAGTGTAGCTTTGCAGATATGTGTCCTACATAACTTTAGCCAAAGCATATAGAAAGAAAAAGAAAGCCAAATTAAGGCACAGCTACACCTGTTTCTAATGTACTTACTGGAACAGGCACCACGACAGCAGAGTTTGATTGAAGTGCAGCAAACATAATATTCCCAAGGAGGGTGATGAAGCAATGTAGGCAGTTCAACACGATCTTTTTGGCTGCTCTGTTGAATACCTGAAGTTCTTCCACTAGCTGTGCATTTAGAGCCTCATAGTCTTTCTTTGCCAGGTCCAGCTCTTCTCCAGCTGACCTCTGAAGGCAGCTGTTGTAGTCCAGCAACTTGTCATAGCGCTTCTGGATGAGCTTCTGAGGGCCTGGAAACAGGGCTTGCAGTGCTGAGAGAGGAGTCAAGACCAGCTTGTCCAGCTGAGCCATCTGGAAAGTATAAAGCAGACCTACTCATTACTTTATTCACACAGCCCTTCAGACCCCATGACGGGCTGAGCCTGACGGCAGCCCATCAAGCAATCTGTCCATCACCCTTCACAAAGCATTGCTGCCAGAGGCAGTTTCAAGCAGGGTCCAGCACGACTCAGAATCTCCTCCATAACAGGAGAGGGATCAGTTTTCCAGCTTACAGTGTCTGCTAATGGCAGCAGTCCCTTGGAGCACTGAGGTGCTGCCCCTAGGGAGCTGCCCCTGGGGGAAAAAAGCAAGGATTGGTCAAGTGGTCAAATAAAACTGGGATTTCCTTAACTGGAAGGCCCACACCAATATACAGTCTGAAGGCAATGAGGTCTTATTAAGTGGCAGTCTCGAATTCTCTCAAAGCTGCTTCTTTTTTTTTTTTTTTTTTTTTCCTCCTGGAAACAGCTGTAACTCAATTCCTGTTTAAGCAAACACAAACAATCACTTGATTTGATTAAATTAGGTTATGCTTGTTGGTTTTATCTCTAGTAATCAACAAAATTAGACACCTGGTAAAAAAACAGTCTTCCTCAGGCTTTTCCATTAGTCTCTAATTGTCTCAAGGGATTAATATTGCATGAAATAAAATTTATTTTTGTAAGTCATTTGTTCAAATACAGCACAGGCTTGTAGTGAGTGAAATTCATCATCATATTAAAGCTCTTGGACATTCTGTGTGAATTAAGTTGTTGGGTTGAATGTGAGAATAAAAAAGCAGCTGCCTCTGCATTCTCCAAAACATATCACAGTTGAGGACAGATCCATTTTAGCCCCAGAGTTTCTCTGCAAGGCCAAGATGATGTACACTGGCTAAATAGCTCCTATTTTATTTCCACCTGAAAAACTGGGCTGTGTTTAGCGAACCAATTTTTGATGCATTAAGAAAACAATTCTTCCAAACTGCTGGGCCTGATTTCTGAAAAAGAGGCTACTGGGAATTTCTGCGCTGAAATTTTTCCAAAAAGTCTAATGAGAGAGGAAGGTATACATTACTGACAAATGCACCAAGGGGGAAAAAAAACCCAACCAGTTAACCTGAGCCCACTGCTGAGATCTCCCTAGATAATAACCTTTCAGGAAAACATGTGAAGAATACTACGGATTGTTCAGGGAGAACATCTACTCATTGTGCAATGCCAAGCCAAAAGTGTTTTTAAAAACCCGTATACATAGGATATGGAATCCTTGTAATCTTGTAAATCCAAGTCACAGAAATAAACAGACAATAAGTAGAAATTAGCAGTTGTTAACAACAACGCCCACAGTTAAAATAAATAAAATTAAGTTGTTGGATTTTTCTTTTTTGTAATTACACAGACTTTCAGAATAGCTAGGTCATGAAACAGTAGCTGTTACAATTTTTTTTTCTAAAAATAAGTTTTCTGTTTCATCTATTGTGGAATTACTTCTATTTTTCTTTTATATTTCCAAATATGGGGGCAGCTTCCATTCTGGGCACACTCACCACTGCAACGATAAAGAGGTATTCTTTTGCACTTTATGCAATCGTTCATTGTAAAGACATTGAAAACATCATTCTGATCACTGAGATTAATTTTTGAGATGCTTTTCACATGTGGGAATTTCAAAGGGAAGGAAATACATCATCCTACTTCCCTGTCATTATCCTGGAGGTTGTGGTCTGTCAAAGAGCCTTCTGTTTCTTGGCAGACTCTGTTTTCAGTGTTTTGGAAAGGACTGAATGGCTATATTTGAGTCAGCACTAAACTAGGAACGTGTAGGAAACCTCCACCTCTGAATTTTTCCAGCTTGAGCAGCTATTTGAAGAAGCAGCCTGTCCCATTTTGAAGAGACATTTAGGTATCTTATTAGAGCCAGCCATTACAGTCCATTTTAATTCTCAAAGCAGAAGACCAGCTGAAAAACTATTACTATTTTTTAAATTGCTTTATTAATTACTATGGGCTATATTTGGATTTTTCCTGGTTTCCCTAGACGAAGGATTTGACAGCACTATGTTAACACCAGGACTCGATGATCCTTGGGGCCTTTTTCCAACCTAAACAGTCCTATGATTCCATGACTATAAAGATAATAACTTACTTAAAAAGTTAATAAATCTGAAATTTTTACAGATCTGTGATTCCAGGAGCTAACAGTACCTGAGCACAATATCAATCACAAAAGTCACTCAAACTGCAAGTGCTGGTAACAAAAGCAGCAAGGCAAAGATCTGCTGCTCTTTTCTGAAGTTCAGGTGAAACAAACACAGGTTTGTTCAGGTGATACAAATTTAGCGCAAAGATTTTAGTTTAAACCCAGGAATTTAGCTTGACAAGTTTCCTTTAGTTCTTCTAAGGAAAACACAATGCATTTACATTGTATTTTATCTTCCTTCTTACAGAAATTCAACCCAAAACCCCACTCATCTTTCCCAACAGATTCCTAAGCTGGTTTTTTTCTCTTTTCTGTCCTAGTCTTCCTCACATACAGCTGGTTTCTCAGACATACAGACAGCTGTGTGACACTGGACACTGCATAAACTTACAAAGTCTTCGCATAGATTTGCAGTGTTGGTCCGTTTTTCCAAACAGTCGCTGACTTTGTCATCTTTATCTTGCAGGATTTCCTGAAGCCCAGTTATGTTCTGGGCAGCCAGATGTATAGAATCCTAAATGAAAAGATGGTAGGAAGATGAAGCTATTACAATATGTTTTAATATGCTGCATTCACTCACGCAGATGATACTGCAATGATACTGATGGAATCAGAAATATTTTCCATCTCTGACACCTGTGCAGCTGCTGTGCAGTTTCCAGTCACTGTGGGGTTGTTTGCTGTGATAATATTTTCCTGTGCTTTGTCTATTCTAAATGCAAACTACTTAAGAATCAAGTTGTTAATGTTCAGCTGAAAAAACTGTGCCCTAAACTAATGAATATCCCACTGGAAATCAGCTGCTCCTCAGCAAGAAGCCAGCTTCCCATGCATCCTCAAAAGCCTCTTTTGGGGGACTAAGTAGGACTACAGTGGTGTATTTCAGTTACTCAGAATTTTAATCTCAATGAAGTGTGGATCCGTTTGGATAAGGAACTGTCAGCACCATTCCAGGCAATAGCCCTCACTGGCTGAGCTGCCCGGCCTTTCCCTGTTTGCTGAACCAAACAAGGTGTGTTTGTGATAAGCCCCGGCCAGCTGGCTGTTGATCTTGCCTATCTCTCAACCAACCTTCCTGCCTGGCTAGGGCACACTTACACTTTGTCAGGCCTCATGCCATCGACAAAGCTGGCAAGCAGTCCGTGAGAGGTTGATAAGTCACAAGCCAACTTTTCCTCTTTGGAGAGGAGGACTGAAGCCAAGACATTTTAGAGAACTCGAGCACTCCGTACATCTAATGCTAGCCCTCAACACAACCTGAACACAGGAAAAAGGAAGGAGTCTTTCCATCCAGAATATGTATTTTAGGACGTTTTAATTCATGTGGCTGCAGCTCAGTTCTTCCATCTTTAATGAGAAGCAGTTGGTGCTCCACTGCAGCAGATGGGGGTGACGGCTTCACAGAGAGATTGAAAGTCCTGACTGTGCCACCAGACAGCACCTTCTTCTCTGCACTGCACCTGTGGATCTTCTCAGAGCCTGCTTCCGTCAGGGGAAAAATGCAAAAGTCTGGGCTGAAAAACTCCTTTGCCACGGGTTCAGTAATGCAGTGGCAGCACAGCTTATTTATTTAATATTCTGATGCAGACAGGCCTGCTTATAAATAATTTGGTGTTGCCTAACCAGTGGCAGAAATGTGTGTCAAACTGGTTATGGACAGTGTTTGTGACCACAGATTGTAAAAAGGCCTGTACCCACCTGGAGATGTTGTGAACAGAGCGAAATGTTCTTCACACACGATTTCACAGTCTTCTCTAAACTTTGAAACAACTTTTCTTCCTTATTAAAAGTTTGATCTTTCACCTAAAATAGACATTTGCACTGTTATTTTGGCAGCCCAGAAGAGCCTGGATAATGAAAGAAACATCCAGAGTGCTGCTAGACAAATCCCTGAACTCCTCCCTTTGAAAACAGATCAACCCCTAATTCTCCCAAGCTCCAGCTGTAATTCAAGCAAAGTCAAAACCGCTGGGCAACGCGGCAGGGAGTTTCATTTTTAATCCTTGTGGAAGCAGGGAGTTGCTTTACTACAAGCCCAGCGGGGGGTGCCGACAAAACCCTCCGTTTTGATGCGTGTTGATGCTCCGTGTGAGGAGAGGACGGAGGAAAAGGTGGGATAGGTATTTGGGAGCCGCGGCCGCACCCCGCGGGGGCTGGGGCGCTCTCCCGCAGGCGGGCTGTAGGTGGAGCTGTTACCCCAGAGCCGTGCCAGCCTTCCCTCTGGAAACGCCGGCAGCTGGGAACGGCCTCGGGAAACTTCTTTATGCCGCCTGGGAACACCCTGACAACGCGGTGATTTCTACCCATCTTTTCCTTGAGGGGCTGCAGAAATCTCAAGTCGCGTCTTCGTGGTTTTGCCCGTGAGGGTCGCTGCGTGTTTCAAGATGTGAGTTGGGAACTTTCTCGGTCTAATTAAGCAGGAGAGACGGCTGAATCTCTAACAGATGTATTCTGATACTAAAATGATTCTCAAATGTTTTAAGCTTAATTAGAAACAAAACCAAAAAAACATAAAGCAGAAGCTTCTAAAGGAAACAAAAATAAAAAGAAAAATCACATATCCTCTTAATCAAATTTAATTCCCTTTTTCTCTGATTTTATAGCCTTGCTGGTGTCTGTCACATTCTGAATACAAAAATTTCCACTGTATAAATAAATGAACAGAAAAAATAAATGTGGGTAGTTTGCATCAGAGAAAGAGGGAAACCACTGACAAAAAACAAAACAGGAAAAAATTGCATGTATCTTTTAAAGTCACACCTAGAAAGGCAAGTGACCTTGTATAACCAGCCATCTCCTGCAGTGGGGTGCACTGGATATCACTTTCAAGGTCATTTGTAATTGATTTATTTTGAGATTCCGATTTAAGCTTTCCTGAAAATGTTTATCCTGCTAGGTTTTGAATTACAACTTCAAAATTATGGAGGAGCCTTTTACTTTTGGCCTCCCAACACCCATCAGACTCATCACAGACTTCTTTGTCTCTGTCGTTTTGATGGTTCCAGGTCTTTACACATGTAGAGGCAAAACCTGTGGCCTTTCCTAATTAGAGGTGTTGCTCATCTTCCTCGGTGGATTCTGAACTTCAGTGCTACAACATGAGCAAGATGGACTGAACACGTTCTCAGCCCCGACAATAATCATTGCCAGGGTATCTGCAAAATGCTGACCTCGGGCTGAGTTTCACAAAACTACTGCTCACTTCCTCTCTGCTGAAGACCAGAAGTTTGAGAAACTCTTGTGTAAAAAAGGAAAAGGTGGAGAACACATTACATTATTTTCTATTTCAATCACAAAGATCTTTCCTGTCTTCTGTGACAGTCAGAAAATGACTTTATAAATTAGGCAGGGAAAAAAAGCAGCACCACAAACTCCATTTCCAACACGCTTTGAAAAATGCCCAGTGCAAAAGCAGAACTGAAGCTGTCAATGCAAATCTGCAGTTGGATGAGCAAGTACCTGAGGTTCTCCCCTCGTCAGTATTTTCAGATGGCTGGTGACCCTCTTGGATTTCTTGCTAATGGAGTGAATATTCAGTCGGGAAAACTTTTCTTTGAGGGTTTCATCATCATCATTCTTCCTATACTTCAGCACTGCAGACAGAGAATTTCATTACATCAATAGTCTGTATTCGCAGGACTTTTCACAGGGACAGGCACACAAACATGAAACCATTCGAGAGCAGACACTTTGATGTCACTTGCTGTAATCTCGTGTGAAAATGCTCGAGAGGATAAAAACCCCATTATCAACACTAGCCTTGGGAAGAGTGAAGTTAGGGCTTCGACATGGCAACTCTATAAAAAATATTGCTATTACTGCATCTTAATTATTATCAGTGATTGCAACTGCATTACAGACAATGTAACATGAATTCTTTCCCTGCTTTCACACTGGAGTTACCAGTCAGGTAAGATAGCTGGCTGAGGACAAGGGACATTAAGGCATTGTTACCCTCTTGAAACTCAGTGTATTACACAACTTGGGTGGCACCAGCCAAAATTGATGTAGTGAAATATCTGGAGTTGAAACCTGTCTTGTAATGGCCAGCCCAAACCAACAAAGAAAGAACTTACTGTGCTCTTTTCTTACCTAAATCTTTCCTCCTTTTAAGTTCATTGATGTTCACATTAATGTTTTTCATAACAAAAAGGGCATCTTGTAGTGCCTTGTGGTCAGGGTGAGAAGCAGGAGTTGAGTTCAAGAGCTCATGGAGTAACAAGGGATATTTCATCAGCCGTTGCACTGGTTTGATCAACAGGGATCCCAGGTCCATTAGATTTGGTTTTCCTCTACAATTTATACCAAAAAAAATTTGTCACAAAACGAGAAATTCCTTGAATTGCAATTACCACTCAAGTCAAAAAATAAGATACATCTGTGAGGGAACAGGGGTGTTGTAAACGAAACCCTCCTGTCGCCCCCTCAATGAGAAATACACCCTGGGTCTGAATTTTCTGTTTTCAGAACTTAGCTGACTATTGCTTAGACATTACCTCTGAAACTGTCCCACTCAGTCTAAAGGTGCATGTGGTACAACTCACACATCACAACACCCAGGAAGGGAGATGTAGGTGGAAGAACAAATAACAGGAAGTTTGAGAAATGCGTGTGAGCAGGGCTGTTACATCCTGCTCTGCGCCCTCAGGCTTAAGATTGCAACATCTCCAGGCTGTGAGTAACTGGGATGCCTGTTCCCAGTGCATCCCTTCTCACAACACCCCTGACTTGGCACAGTGACCCTTAAGCTTTACTGTCTTTCACCTGTGGTTTTTCTTTGCTGGCTGCCAGTCAGTTATTTCTAATGGTGCCTGAGCTTCCAAAGGGCACCAAATCTGGCCCGGGGAAATGTCGAACGCACAGGATATTCACACAGGCTTGATCCAACCTGCTGGAAGACTCCTTACGTAAAGGCAAAGCAGGCAGCTGGCCAGCGTGGCAGAAGGATGAGAGTGGGACAGTCACAGCTTCCAGCATGGGCACAGGGATGCTCTGTGGCTCTAGGCTCAATCCCCACTGGCTGGGCAGGGGCAGCAAAGCAGCATCCCCAGGCATTCAAGTGGCTCAGGCCATGAAGGCCACCCCAAACTCTTGGGCTCCAGCCCTGTTCCAGACAAAAGCCCTTGCTTACGCTCTCCAGGCTGGAATGGGAGAGGCTGAGCAGCCTGCAGGCTGTCACAACAGCCTGAAAGGGAACAGGGAAGGACTGAGCCATACGTGCCTTCATTACCTTCCACGTGGCTGGTAGAATCATGGGGTCTCCCCAGAACGGTAACACCAGGTGGCCAAGACCAGGGCCAGCCACTGCTGAGGCTCCAGCAGCAGGACAGACACATCCATGGCCTCCCCTCATGACAGCACACTCCTCAGCAAACCAGGCACAGCTCCAGCACCAGCTACCTGGCACCTCTCCATTGAAAGTAAACATGAGCTGCTGGTAAAACAGTGTGGAAGGCAATAAAGCACAGCAAGCTTTCCACTTGCATGCCCAAAAAGGCTCTTTTGGAGCAGAAAAGGTTTTTGACATTAACTATGCAAGAGTTAAGGGTAGACAAAGAAGGATTTCTGCATATGGAAAGATGAAATAACACAATGTAGAAGGAAAGTACAAAAAATAGGGAACAGCCACTTGGTTTTGCAGGCTGACATCTATTGTTTTGTGCAGCAGAAAGAGTAAAAGAAAAAAAACCCTTCATTCCCACTTTTATATGTGTAAAAAGTACAAGAGCCAATCCTTACTGCTGACTAATTAACTAACAATTTGAATGCCTTTGAGAAGAGACATCTGCATATTTAAACCATCTCTCTCAAACAGGCATTATCTGTAAAAAAGTTCTGCATGAAAAAAAAATTAACAGTAGATGCCTTTTAAGGATTCTTCATGTCCCGAAACCTTCTCATCATTTCAATCCCCCTCATTTCCCCTGTATCTTACATTAAATAGAGAGCTGTTTTTCCTTCTTTCAGCTTCTGGCAGCAATAATGAAAAAAAATATCTTAAATTGTTATTGTTTTCTCTGAAAAGCCCTATGAATGCAAATCTATAAAAGCTGCTTCATGAATGGAAAAATCTTCAAGTGTCTTCTCTTTATATAGTTGCACTTTGGACAGCTGCCCAAGTGATAAACAGCCCTCTGTTCAGTATCTGCATGACACAGTCTTGCAATATGGTGTGAGAGATAGCAGGTTTGTTATAAGATAATGACTCCCTGGGGCACTAAATGCCACAAAGTTCGACTCATCTAATTCTCCCCAGCAAGATTAGCTGAGATAGCCACTCTCCCTGGACGAATCCCATTTGCAATGCACCCGGTCAGGACCCACCGGCCGCTGGGCAGGACACGGCCTTGCCGCACGACTCAAGCAGGAGAGAAACGCCTCGTGACATCTATTGTGCAGAAAATTAAGTTGATAATTAATTTGTGATGCTGCTTCAGCCTTCTCGCCCTGTTACTGTGAATTTAGCAAGTATTCTAAGTCACATGTAACTGCACTAATCTCACAGCAAATTATTACTGTAGCTCTGCAGTAAATGCAGCTGGCAAACTGCAGTGAGCTTCACGGCACAGCCTCCCTCCTGCCTCCCGACAAAACAAAGTCACTGATACTGACACATTCCCACCTGTTTAAAAAGCCCGTGGAGGTGAGCTACACTAAGGCAGGTGAGGGAGGATTTGGTTTCATTTGCTCTCATTACCAAGCAGCTTGGTCCAGTGGCAAACATGACAGGCAGTACGGTACAGCCGAGCTGAGGCTGGTGTGATAAACAGCTGCGAGTTCTGAAATGGTGTGCAGGAATCAGGCTGCAGCAGGGCTCAGAGTCTTGGGCTTCATGGTTTACTATGCATGGCTTTATTTTAGTAGGAGAAGTGTAGGGCAAATAATTCACTGTGCCATAAGTCTCTCAAGCAAACCCGGAGAATTCACTGAGGCTGCACAGTTGTTAAGCCAAGCAGAATTTAACCTACTGAGCTGCTTGCAAAGGGCATCACTGTCTGGTATTTATGTAATTGTTTTCTTGATCATGCTTGAATGAAAAGCAGTCTGGGAGCAGCAACATCACAGACCATTTGGGGGGACTTACGCTGTATTTTCCAGTTCAACATTAATCAGATTTTTGGGAGCAGTCCTGCCCAAGGGCTGTTGTGACTGCAGCCTCTGACTTGCAGGTGATGGGACTTTTGAGTGTCCTGCCAGTGAGGTAGCCAGGCTCAGGGAGGGTCCCACAGCTAAACCTGCTCATTGCACATTGCTTTGTAAGAGCCCTTTTAAACTCAGAAAGTGAGTTATCTCCTACACTCCACTGGAAAGTGTTTGAAGGAGAAAACCAGACCTTCATATTTGATAGGGTTACACGAGGCAGAACAGCCAGTCTTGTGGGATTTCTATATATGTTGCTTTCTCACATGCCCATATTGTGACCCTCTGGATATTTTGTATCTCTTAGAGTCCCACTCCTTGAGGGACAGGAGTACACAAGAATACCCCTTATGAAAACAAAATGCAGAAAAACTATTTTCTATCACAGATGAAAGCTTGAAACCCCCAACTGTAGAGTTTCAACATGCAAGTCCTTCAAAGTGTATTTTATGCAGATCATAGTTATAACATGCAATTGACCGACAAATTCTCTGACTTTACAGGTCTGTTCCTCTCCTGCCAATATAGACCACACTTGCTCCTCCTTTCTCTTAACATTTTGTCTGGGGTTGTAATCTTTCTCTTCAGTTCAGACAACCCCTCCTCTGACCTCTCACTGCAGGTAACTACAGGCAGCGCTGCATTTCAATGAACCCAACCCACTGGATGTCAAGAAACTGCGGCTGTCAAAAGTTCTCCTTTACAGCTTTCCAAAGATGTCACTTTGGCACAGAAGTCCCTTGACCACAACTCATCAGTGGCTGGGACAGGTTTTCTGGCTAAGTTGCAATGAGCTTGTTCTTTTCTGATGTTCTTCCAGCCACCGTCAGGGGGAAGATCCTAAGGTGGGCTTCTCATATAGGGCTACTGAAGGGGTTGTCAGCTTAGGAACAGCTTTACCTGCGGGCCTGCCAAAATTGTAGCAGGAAGTTGGATTTCAAAGCCTGACACTATGTTGTTGACAAGCACTCTTGCAGACCTCAGAGCAATCTACAGATGTCCTGGAAAATTCTCCAGGTTATACTGACACAAAAGGCTCGTGTTCTTAAAATTTCCACCTCTACGGCTTTAAACATACTAAAGACAAATTAAAGATATTTTAAAGATTAGTTTATGTGTAAAAAAGGCATTGTACTTACTCATCTTCATATCTCTTTCTGCAAAAGAAAAGAAAACAAAACATACGTTAGATTCCTCCTAAAAGGATTTATACAGAGCCAGATTCTCAGATACACTTCAGTGACACAGAGTAGCCATAACTGGCCAGTTAACTTAGGTTTATGGCTGCTATGTGTCAGCAGAACTGCTTAAAACAGCCAGAGGACACTGGTGAATCTGACCCTACAGCCTTTTGAATGGACAGCCCCAAATGAGAAAGGATTGTCAGAAACCCGGCTTTGGCTGTGAGACCCAGCCTCGCCCTCACACTGTTAGAGAAGGAAGTTTGGATCACTCTGCTAACAATTGTAAGGAACATCAAGCCATTAATACAAAAAAGTAAAATTAAATGTCATTCTTACACTTTACATATATTTCTGTCTACTCTCTTTAAACAGAAATGTATTTTTAAAAGAAAAAGAACACATTTCAGCATTTTCGGGTGTAGAGTCAACGAAGCTGTTAAGTTTTTTGTAGACTACACATCAACTGAAACCTCTTCAGAGAAGAACGATGTTACATACACGGAAAGCACCAGGGACTTAAAATTGTAGTCTGCAAAGACGAGCATAGAATGTTTTCCTTATGGAATGATTTCATTCAAATGCAAGAGAACCAAATGTCTCCATCGCTGCATGAGGCTTTCCTGACATCACATCCTCAGCCACACTTTTTTGACTGCCTGCACTCTTATCTCCTGGCCCACCAGTGCCTAGCTGAGCATCTGGAAGCTGCTGCTTTCATCGCTTCTGCACTGTCAGCATTTTGTGTGCTTAGGACGTCCCTCTGCCCCTGTAATAGTTGACCGAGCTACTTCAGGCTGAAAGCTGAGCAGGTAGTTGCCAGCATCCTTTCATTTTTACCAGCTGCATTTCCTTGGCTAGGCTAGCAAGCAACATCCCCAGTTTGCATAATCACTGCTGAAACACGGGACTCTACAGAAATTGGATTTGCACATGTCTCCAATGCAGACACCTACATTTTGGGATGGATTTTTTTCCTCTTCAGCCAAAAGGAATAGGAATCTCAACATAGCTAATTAAATCTGATTTGTCAGTACAGATGTGCAGAGTGCCACTCTCAAATTGCTCCTGATATAGAACTTGTTTTTCACATGTCAGATATTAGTCAGCGGAGGAACAAAAGCCCCTACTAATGTCAGCTCATTTAAGATTTTTTAAAGTGGAACAATATTCTTTCCAAGGGAAAAGAAAAATATTTAACAAGCAAACATTTTTCAAAAATATTTGGCACCAGCCCCCACATTTGTTATGTCTCTCAAGGAAAACAGCCTACAACTTATTTGGTAACAATCCTGCATAGTTTTCTTCCTAGGGCAAATATTCTCCAATGGGTAGTAACAGGTTTAGATGACCATGGTTCTGAATCTCAGCATGGACTCTCAGGTCTTAATAGTTGAATCGACTGCAATCTTTAGGCACTGGGAAAAATCACAACATAATGTACACATACCAGTGCTTTTATCATTGGTTCCTGTTTAAAGGCTAATCAGGAAAGAACAAGACCAAACAAGGCTTCATTGTAAGGAAGTCCTTGTCACTTCCTGCTAGCAAAGGCTACAGTGGCTCAGCACAGAATATCCTTTCTCTTCACAAAGCCCATCTGTGGTTTTGGAGCAGGAGCACCTCTTGCTGCCTCTGGAATTCAAGTGGCAACATCCACCCCAGGATGTACATGGACGCTACTTTTTTATCTTTATTTCCTTCCATGTCCCCTTTTCTCAGCAGCAGGAATAAATCGACGACAGGAGTGGCTTCTCTTGATTCGTCAGGAAAGAATACTGTAGGCATCAGCACTAAAACACCTACTTAGGGGAGATACCTGGCCATCCATTAGCCTGAAGGCCTGAGTTTATATGAAAATTTATTTCTTTCAACTTCCAGGGTAGCTAAAACCTGAGAACCCTGCACATATACTTTGTTATATATTTAATAGCCAGACATGTTGCACAAAATAAGCTTCATTTTCAACATAACCTGTCTTCAAAGCAAACATTTCTCTTTTAGTGTTATTAATATCTTCCTTCACCACTCTTTCCAGATTTCACTTGGACATACTTCCCATCTCCCAAGTTCTAACAGATCTCTGCAGACCAATCACAAATTAGGGTGTGGTTGAAATACTGTTGCTGATGTACATTCCTTTATTTGTGACAGCTTTACATCTCATCTATAAGGGTGCAGCATGGGTCTTAGCTGGAGCTGGAGCCAGACCTCTGGTCTGAATCTGTGGCATGCTCCCTCCTGACAGCTCCGTGTGATGCTTTTGGAAAAGTGAGGGGCAAGGGGATTTATGGGCGGGAAGAGAAGCGCTCTCCATGGAGTGGATGCGCTGGTCCCTGTGACTGGCTGCAGGAGGAAACTGTTGGGAGACAGATGGATCTGTCGTTCGGCAACGTCCCCAGTTCTCAACGCGTTTTCCCGAGAGGCTGGCGTTGGAGCCATGGCACAAAGCACCTCCCTCTGGTGGGAATTGGCAGCTTGCTCCATCGCTGTTTCCTCTCAAATACCCCCATCATGAGGAGCTGGGAACTGCACAGCAGCTCCAGATGCTGGGACCTTGCAGCAGCGGCCCGGAAATGCCAGTGCAGTTGAGTAGCTCCGTAAGAGGCTATTCCAATTCAGGGAGTACACTTGCTGAAGACAGGGGGCAGCAAGTTTCTTGGGAGCTGGAAAAGGTGTTTCCAATAGCCCATGATATGATGCAGCATTTTTTTTTTTTTTGCCAGTATGGGGCACTGAAACTAAGGAAAGAGCAACCTTTCTTGTGCTATTTTTGGCCATCTTAGAGAGAAAGAAATCTAATCATGGCCCCTGGCTTGTCATCTTTTCATGAAAGCAGCATAAGCCAGAGCTCCCAGCAAGCCTTATAAAACTCCGGATTTACAGGGGACCTTTCATCTACATCCATTTAAAATGTTCCCTGCCAGGCAACTGACTATGGACGGAAATCATCATTTGAAAAGATCTTACTTTAAGGACTGTACACAGTCTCTTAAATGCTGCTTCAGTTCTTCATCCTTTTCATAGGATTCCAGCATGGTGTGTGCATCATCATGGTGATAGCAATAGATTTTATATGTGTCTTCTAGTGGGCCTTTAATCTGCAAGAACACTTCCCCTGTTAAGGAGAAAAACAAAGCGTGTCAAGTCAGACAACAGCATCTCAGAAGGAGTTTTATTATTCCACCACATTAGCCGTGAGCTAAAAAGGCTGGCTTCCACTTTACTTGCCTTAGAAACAATCTTGCATGTTTATGTGCATTATTTATTACATGTATTTCTCAGCTGCTCATCTTTGTCATAGCCAGGCACCATTATATCAGTGTTAATGCACAAAAATTCCCTCAGGGAAAAAGCATGAAATCTCTATACCTCACACCCCTTCAAACACAACCTCCTAATTCACTGCCCCAGCTTAATGCCCCTTCAGTGGAAAACACACAGGAGAGCTTAACTAATAAAGGGAGACCATTTTTGTGTCATGGGCTGGCAGGAGGGATGAATGTAAGCCTGCTTTCCTTTTGACTTTTTTCGTGAATATGAACTTAAATGGGTAATAACAGGAATAATGACTCTATCTTCCATTAGCCATTTCAATTTTATCTGTTTTGCAAAACCCTGAAATGGCAATTATGACTTAGAATAGAGAATTTTCTCCACATGACAGAAGAAAAACCTCTACCCCTCCCCTAATTAAATAAAACCACCATGGATTACAGCCATTTCTATATAATATTAGGTTTATATACCACTGAAGAGGGAGAACACTTCCCTTTCCAGTCCTCCACACCGCCACTTTCCCATAAAGAACAGTTGGGAATTTTAGAGGCACTAAAGTAGTCCTATACTCATTTCCCATTTACTTCTGGAGCCTAATTCTCTCAGCCTAAAACTCTCGTGTCTGTTCCTGTGTACACAAGAAATACTATCTAAGCGGGGAAGGCATGCTTCATCTCTTCTGCTGAGATATTTGTTCAGTTCTTACCCCCTTATGCAGCAGCCCGCTGATCAGCATCCTTGGAAATGCATCTAATAAACAACAGCAATGCTAAAAAACTCCCGTCTCGGGCATTTACTGAAAATTATATCTAGGTGGCAACCAGTCCAAATAGATGTTTATAAACATTCCTGTTGAGTTATAGCAATGATTATTAAAGTTAAAAGCTGAACACTGCATTAATTGGGAGCTCTCTATTCATTCACAGAACAAGCGCTGAGCTGTCAGGCATCTCCTGCATGTTTCATCCTGACCGGAGTGTGCTGTTCCATAATACATTGCATTGAACTGCTCCGTCTTAAAGTGAAAAATGATTCAGTTACCACAGTAACACGGCTCTGGGTTTTTTCCCCTAGCAGAGAAGGTTAACTGGGCTGTCTAATGCATGTTGGTTTCAGGGTGTGAATAAGGGGAAAACAATGAGGAGCTAAGACCACCACGGTACATTTTAGTTACTGTAAGGGCACAGTCAGAAAAGCACCAGATTCCTACAGTTAAATGCTCTTTAGCTGTCTTCTCTCTCTTGTGCTTACTGCTAATGCTGACAGCTACCAATGCACATGGCATCCTGGCTTTCCCACGAACTCTACACAGGTCTTTTATTAGCCAACAACGTAAGGGGAAACCTTAACAAGCCTCAACCTTGATCCCGCACACTTGGCGCCCGATTCTAGAGGTGATGAGCTCTCACAATTTTCACTAACATTAAATGGAGCTCCAAGTGCTTAGCATGGTCTGTACTATGCTAAGCTCTCAAGTGAGGTCACGTTTTCAGTAGGAAAATTGCAATGTAGCCTCATGACTCATTTCAGTATATACTGGAGGCTGAAAATTATCTTCTCCGGGAGGAAAGAGTTGGGCAAGTTCTGTTCACTGAAGTATTGTGCCGCAGTGACAGATACTTTCATTGATGTTCAGTGATGAGAAAAATTATGTGCTGTTTTCATGAAGAGGGCTTTTTAACAGAAGATGGGTTTCTAAAACCTAAAGCCCTTCTTGGTTCTGGCTGTATGGACCAAATCAGATGAGTTTTGGGCGTATCACTGTGGGAACTTGCTTTATGGACCAAAACCACATTGTATTTGGGCACAGCTTTAAAAATACTGTGAGAGATGCAAATCTACCTGATGCCTCTCCTGGAGTATGATGGTCATCAGTCTCAAAGAGAAATTCCTAGGAGAAAAGCTTGAGTAACAAAACAGTTTCTCCCTGTTGCTCTCAGTGGTGCTTCCTCTGTGGACAGCAGTAGGAGAGGGAGGAAGAACAAGTCTCACAGCTAAAGATAAGTCTTCATGTTCCTCCATATCCAGTGTCCAGAACACAGAGGAGAAGAAATTCAGGAGAGAACTATAAAAGGTATTTAACCTACTTTAGCTCAGATTAGGAGACAGATTTTGAAACCAATCACTCATTAGTCCTCATCTCCCATGCCTCGACTGTGTGGTGGAGCAGTCACAGTGAGACAAACTGGATCCCTTTGAGGATGATAATTACCAGAAGACACACTCCAAGGGCACAGCTTATGCAGTCCAACCATAAAGGAGCATCTCAATCCACAGGCACAGGCTACAGCCAAGCTGAAGCAAGACCTCTTGAAATGCGTAGTGTGGATACCATCTCCTCAGCAGAAACTCTCACTCTGCAAGTCTGCTCCTACTGGACATTACCACTTGTCAATGTGGACACAGCATAAAGTGTGGAGAACATAGACTAAAATAGGACATGAATGTGAGCAACCACATAGTTTTGCTTTCAAAGCAGTGAATTATCAGTTCTTTTCAACCTCACCATGACTGGGCTGCCTTCCAAAGTAAGATACTTCAATGCAAGATTTTTAAATACATTAAACGTGACAGAATATGGGGGGTGTGCTTTTTCTATAGACTGGCTTCAACAACTTTTACACTGAAGATCCTGAAAACGAAATTATTACTTTGATGTACTTTTAGAGGACAATAAACCTACTAACTTACTGCTGATAGTGATGCAATTATTCTCCCTGGTTTTGTCTCAGCCTTTGGAAGAATGTCTCACACCTTACTTGACAACCTTTTTCCTGTCTTAAGTTAGCCAACTCTGTGATCAATGATCCCATGCATTTTCATGGTTCTTTGTCTGACTCCGGAGAAATACATCCTAATAGATGGATGAAATTGTTTGCCTTTACTTCTGAATGTGGCAGGGAACTAATAGAATGATTCTCTTGGCTGTGAGAAAGGCACTCCCTGCTAGAATAGAACATTGCTTATTAAGGGTATGACTCATCATGATGCACTTTTACTGAAATACCGCCAAACAACACAGACGTATCAAACTACGTTAAGCTGTTGCCTTGGCAAACCAGATTGAGACGTGCTAGGATTAATACTTTTCCCAAGCCTCTTACGCTCCAATATCCTGTTTCTTAGTAAAGTGGCAACCGATATTTTTTACCCGATTATTTGTGAGAACAGGGGGACTTTTTATAAGGTGTTACCTGTGGTATGTGGCCAGGTTAGGAAAGAAAGAACCTCTCTTGACCTCTGAATCACAGCTGGAAGTTTTTTAAACTGAAGTGTTTAGATTTTTAAACTAAACTATCTGACTTTGCACTGAAACAAATTCAGAATTCTCACGTGATCCTTCAAGGTGGTTCACCTACTGCCTCTGCACTGAAAAAGCAGTCATGGGAGAGCTGATGGGTGGTGGTAACTTCTTAAATCTCTCCAGCTGTGCCAGAATGTCAAGTGATTCACAGCCTTAATGTTCATGACCTGACCTGCAGAACTTGTGACTCTTGTAACATATCCAGGGCCAACCTGTTTGCTGAAAATACCCGTGATCCCTACACACGTTCCCACACAGAATCCCACAAACTTCATTCGTTACAGCTTTCTCTACTGCTCATATCCCTGTCAAGCACCAATTTAACCACCTCTTACACGAACTGTATCACCAGTAGATACATGTTTACAGTGTTTGGGGTGGGTTGGGGTTGTGACACGCTTGTTACTCCAATCACGTTTTTAATGCTTTTCCTAACGGCACAACTCTTGAGTATGCAATACAAGAGTTGGAGTCAGCATAAGTGGATTTAGGTAGGCGATACCAAACTAGATGAAACAGATCTCAGCAGTAAGTAGTATAACTCAGTGCTGCACGTTTTTTTCTCATTCTAAACTCGTTTTCTCCTTCCTTCCTCCCTCCCCCTCAGCATCCAGATGGATGGAAAATAAAAGCATCATAATCATACAAGTACAGTACAGCAACCGGACAGGCTTCACGTGTCATTTTTCCTGTGTCATTTTTGGACAGCTTCTAGCATGCCAGCCTCTGAGAGGGGTACTAGTTAAGTCTGAAGAGAGTGGGGGACAGGAGAGTGTTACGTTTATTCTTCCACTTAGCTTTGTAGAACTCGAGAGGACAGTAAACATACCGATTACTTGCATGGGTGGTTCCACATCTGTTGTGGCTTCTTCCAACAATGACAGCAGTTTGGCTGATAGCTGATGGACCAATTCAATGTTGCTAAACAAGCCATCCACGTCAAAGCGAGCAATCTATGGAATACAAATATTAAGCAGCTACTGACAAAGGATAAAGAAAGACATTGTGTATTGCAGAGCTTCTCTTGCTATGCCCTGAGTGTTCGACACTTCAGGAAGCACCACTTCTGCAAAACCTCATATAAACATCCTCCTTGTGACTTCAAGGACACATACACAGTTTTCACATTACTATAACATAATTGATGCAGTTAACAAGGAGTATGTTATCAAGCGTTTTTAACCTTATTTTGAACTATCCCTAATCTGAAACTGTTTGCCTAGGAAGGAAATAAATATTATCATCTGAATAAAGAAAAGATCCTTAGCTGGCTTTGAAAAGTTTGTTTACTTTCCCACTGAGGAAAACAATAGTTGACAGTGGGTGTGACTCCCTGATTACCACTCACTATCAGAGGCCTCTACATAAACTGAGAGTTTGGCACTTTGGTGCCAGCTACCAGATACAAAGACTTCTAGATAGTTGGTGCCATCTTAAGTTAGTTCTCCTACAAAACCAAAGTCAAGATCATATAACTTCCCCTAAAACAAACACATTTACAATTCCGGACATTAATACAACCCAAAGAACTTCTTACAGAGCCTGGGCACACAACATGGGCTTCGGTGAATTGTATCAATTTCTACCAACAGAAAATTTGGATCTGTGTCCCTACTCATTTTAGAGGAAGCAGAAGATTTCCAGGACACATACTTTTCATTGCACAGCAGGGCAATAGTTACTATTCAGGGACCACTGGAGATAACTGGCGGTAATGTGCTCATACTGAGAACAAAGAAAAGACCTGTTTCATCACCCATATTGATACTCTCTGAACCTACCTCTCCACTTGGAAGAGAATTGCTGATTTACACAGCAGCTTACCAGAGCCCAGGAGGATCAAATTGCATGCTATTGTAACAAAATCAGAAATACGCTTTCCGTACTGATGCAGTTAATTTCTTTATAAGCATTATAGGGGCTAAAACATGTTTTTTCCATTTGGAAATATGAAACAGATTCATTGCTAGACCAATTTTCTAAACACATTACAAACTTTCAATAGTAGTAGTTTATTGGAGAGCTAGCATTAAAAACATATAACATCCCTGAAAGCCTTTCAAAAATGCAGAGGTTATTAAATTAAGACAGTTATAATCCATAAATTACTTTTCCTGTATGCATCTAGCACAGGACTTCTGACCTCCTTCCCAGCATGTCTACATAGCATTTGGAACTACGTTGTGCATGGACACTTCCACACGGTAACGCAGTGACAAAGGATAGAATGAAAATGAATGTTTGGTGAAAAATTTTTCACCCAAATTTGGGTGAAAAAGAGCGACGGAATATGGCACATTTGCCAAAAATCTCAGCAAGTTCAACCAGGGAATACGCTTGCTTGGTGCTGGCCAGGCTGGGGAGGAAGTCAAGTGGAGACTACTTCTAAGTAGATGAACGAGTGAGGAGGAAGAAGAAGAAGAAGAAGAAGAAGTCAAGAACTCCTTGAAATTAAGTAAGCAGATGCCGGTTCTTCTGAAAATGGGTTGGAAAAAGTTCCTGACAGAGTTTTAGGAAAGCAAAATGGTCCTGCAGGAGTTTTAACAGCACAGGTTAAGAGGCACTGCCAACATCATCTAAAGACACTTTGGCCTCTGCACCTATATCTTGTCACCAATTTAGTACAAAACCCTACATATAAAGAATACCTGGGTTAAGGTCTGTTTAAAATTTTTTTTATTCTATATTTGCAGAAAATGTCATTTGTGCAGCCTCTGTGAATGCTATGTTTTAGGCCTCACAAACACAAATCTGTTTCTGGGCAATCTCTTCTATTCCCAGCACCTACAAATTGAAATTTTTCTATCAATTGAAATAATGTTCAGGAAAAGGTGCTGTTTGAAGTCTCAGCTGAAAAAGAAAATAGGTATCATTGGCCTAATAAGATCTTTCCCATGAAAGGTAGTTTATGAGCCTTCTTTCTTAAATGTACCTCTTTTGTGTGGAATACAAATTTCCCAAGTGCTCACTGGCCTGTCAAGCATGGTCTTTATCCACCACAGCTGTCTGAAAGGATGGATAAAGTTATCTTAACAACTGAATTTAACCTTGATGCAGAGGCTCATGCAATTCCAGTTTCTACTGTGGAAAAAAACCTTGAGTTTGGAGGTGCCAGTAAACATCTGCCAAGGCATGTAGCACGGGTTATAACTACAGAGCAGTATGGAGAGCTGGAAGCTGCTACTGCAGCCCATAGGCAGGGATATAATATCCAAGCTGACCTCTGGACAAGTACCTCGATGCAGTCTTTACACAAGTGCATCACAAGTGGTCAGGACTGTATCTGACCTCCCACGCTCTTCACCAGAGCCCTGACACATCACCTCCCGGAGCACTGGCCCCAGACCCGCTCCCAGTACCACGTCACTCTTGCGCTGACACTTGTGCTTGCACTGAGATTGTCCGCAAGCAGAACGTGGCTGAGTTGAGACCTTGGCATCACTGCCTCATCCTCCGCCCCCGGCACTCACCTGCTTGTTTCTCAGGGGCTGAATCACTTCCTTGATGCAGAGATCCAGGTCGCTGATATAGTCTTTCTCCGTCTGCATGAGCTCTGTGATGATCTTCACCCTCCTGGCCATCATGCGTCTGCTGACTTCTTCTTCTTCGTCCCCCTGAGGCGAAGTGGCAGGGGTGAAGGACACCGCCTGTGGAGCCATTTTCTCTGTTTAAAAGAGGGAGAGATTTGTGAGGAGCGTCATAATTCCACATGCTCACCCAGCTTGCCCTGCATGACCGTGGGTGGTGGACAAATGGCCACAGCGAGCAGGAAAAGAAGCATAAGAAATGGCAAACCCAAATCAGACTGAGTGTCATCCCATCTCCTTCCTCTAAAAGTGAACCTGGTTTTGCCAAAGCAAATCATCCTTTGGCATTAAGGGGATAACCCATCACGGGCTCCCCTGGCTTGGATGTTATGTATTGGGCAGAAATTTTCTGTGGAGCACAGGAGAATCCGATTCTTATCCCACTGAAATTCAAGGATAGCTGATGCCCTTCTACTCCTTTGAAAACACAGTCGTGGTCTGACATCTATTATGATTTGGAGGATGGGAAAAAATGTGCTCCTGTGAAAGAAAAAGGCTGTTTACCATAAAAAAGCTTCACAATAATAACCTTTGTTCTGTACAATGTAACGTTGAGTCTATTCATGGGAAATTGAGGGCTGCAAGTACTGGATGACAAACTTTCAAGTGAAGACAAAGTTACTAACGACGATGATGAATCCTCCAACTCTGTTTAAAAATATTTTTTATAAAAGAGACAAAGGAATTCAAGCAGAATATGGGAAAACCTTTGATGATCAATAACAACCGTTTCTCGGAGCAACAGAGATCATTGGGATTAGGACATTCTTCACTGTTGTTCAGCACTTAACACCTAGACTAGCTGATTTGTTTCAAATAGATGAAAATGCAAGCGAGTCTGCTACAGATGGGTAATTTATGTACACTACAGGACCTGCACACAACCTACTTATCTTTAATGATGGTCTTCCCATTTGCTGGTCTGTAAGCCAGCCTGCAGAGATCCATGTCAGCTGTAAAAAGGGCACTGAATTTTATCTGTGCACACTCACCATTTGTATTTTTCATTAGGAAACACACACACAAAACCCAAAAACAAAACAAAAAAAACCAGAAGTGAAATATTTCACAGGCTATTCTGGTGTTTTTGTGCTAGCCACAAGATGGTGCAGAGTACCAACAAAGATGGACATATCATTAGCATGCTCAAGTCCGCATCACCCAGGCTGAGCTTTGACAGCACCGGCTTTTATTCCTCAGCAGCAAAGGATGGGAATCTCCACTGACAATCAGACTGCTACACCTTCATGTCAACTTCTTGTGGGGACTGTACTGAAGGAGGCAATAACAAGCAGCATCAGGTGCTTTGCTCACTGATAGCCAATACTGATTATATTGCAGTTATTTGAGTTGATTGTTAAGGGTAAGGTCACGAGCACTCCAGTGAGCATCAAACAGCGCACAGCTCACCATACAATGCCAGCCAAGGCTGTCGAGGATAACCCAGAGATGGACTTGGGGGAAGCCAAGCAGCACTCAGGAAAGAAGGCTTTGAGCCATTTTCCGACAAGAGGTGTAAAATATAATAAATCCAAAGTATCATCTTCACCCACCCTTTCTACAATTATGCTGACCACTGATATTCAGAAAGGACAGGTTTGTTAGTAATGATTCTCCCACCAGGTTTTCAAGTGAGACTGATGTGACCACAGACAAGTTTTAAATAGCTGCTTTCAGGACTTCACCTCTGTCTCTACACTACTAGTTTTAAACAGTGAGGACAAAGAACCTAAACAGACCTGGGTGGGGGATGGAAGGCAGAGGGGTAGGGGAGCTGTTTTCTCAAACTTTTTTGTATTTAGATATGCTTTTCAGTTTGGAGATTTTAGCCTTGAAGTTTGTGTATAACATAGGCATGAACATTTTGTCCTCAAGTTTGTACAGAGACAACAAAATGGAAACATAAAGAGGATGTCTCCCCTCTGCAAGGCCTTGGCTATCGAAAGAATTTTAGGCTTAACCTTGCCCTGGTGAGTTTGCACTGGGCGTGAGTGCATGAACTGCACAAGAGCTTGCACTGCTGCAGAGCTCTCCCACCAAAGGTGCTGTGTGCTGGACAAAACAGGTTCTGCCCTTTAGTGTGAGGAGGAGAGCAAAACTGGTACCAGTAGCTCACTTCACAGCTCCCTCGGAGAAATTTCCTGCTGAGGTTGCAGAATGGGACCACCTTGCCTGCTGCTGACATGCTAAACCAGCAGGTACTTTTTCTTCTAAAAACTTACAGTATGTAACTACATTTATAAATTCACAAGGAACCACATGAACAATCCACTTCTATTCCAGTTTTGCACCAAAATCAGGATTTTTCTTGATAGATTGGGTGTGAAAATGTTTGCATGCATGTAACTGTGTGTGAAGAGTTCAGGGCAACTCCTGAGAAAGCAGAGAGGAAGATCTCAGAAGTGTAGTTTTGTCTCAGACGCAGATGTTATGATATCAGATGGAATTTTAAGGTAAACACAAGATGCTGTACAAAATAACTTTCTAATCTTTTATACTGGTGGCAGGGGAGGCCATTATATGAGCAAAATAAAGCCACTGTATTCCACTTCAGGCTGGAAGCCACATTCCCTCAAGAGGCTGTTCTTTCAGTTTGTGTCATTAGATAGCTCTGATCAAATTTGATTCTTGAATTATGTCAGGGCTCATCTATTATCATTATTGCATGATAGATAATAATGCCAGGAAAGAAAAACTATTCTCAACAGGAAGAAATAATCATGGGAAATATCAGTTAGATGCTGTTTCCTCATAGAAAACATGTTTTTTAATAAATGTTTCCTTTTGTTAAATGTAATATAATTTTCCATTTTCACTCAATACATTCTTTTTTCATTTCAGGCATATCTGTCTCCATAGAATGCAACAGCAAGATCTTGAAGTGATGATTACAGCCAACACGTATGATTTCATGTTCAGCTGATTGCTTTTGACCAGCTTGAGAACATTAGTAGTTTGCTGAAATCCTTGTGGAGTAAGTGCAAGTTTAATGAATGCACAAACAGTGAGTGCATATCTAGAATATAATCAGACTCATTTCTACCTGGTAATGTGTACCAGCCCTGGAACAGTTGAAGAGAGAGGATTAGCAGGAAGAGACATCGCTGAGGATTAACTGCTACAGTAAGAATTTGATTCATTCGTCCTCAGAGATACCAGGTTTAGAAAAATAAAAAAATAGTCTGTTGAATAGTTTATTAAACCAATGCACTTTCAGCCCAGTTTACAAAAAACTAACTGGTACTTTTAGTAGACATAAGAATAAAAAGTATAAGACAATGTTTGTAATTAACGCTTTTGTGATGTCAGCTATCTGCAGGAGTTGCCTCTCTGGAGGACTTTCCTTTGGAGGTGACTTTGGTTTTTCAATTGAGTATTGAAGTACATGGCTCCAGTTGCATGAAACAAGAGGTTCATTATGTGATGACAAGGACAAAGAAGCCACATGTCTTACAAAAACAGTTTCTTGCAAGTGTGAAGTCTAAAGATGACCCCCAGATGGAGACATCCCACAACGTGGTGAGAGCATGGAGGGACAGAGCTCGCAATGTGCAAATGCAGTAGCTCTCTTCTAGGCCCAGGGGAGGTACTGGGGGACTGTTCCAATCCCCTTAAAGGGAGGAGAGGCAGGTTTGCCTCAGTCCACGACTGCAGAAAGGAACTCGGTTCTAAACACACCCCAAAGCGAGCTTAAAACACAAATGAGGTTAAATGTTGGGATCCAAAGCGATAATGCAACTTTATTTTTCATAAAAGAGGAAAGAAAGAGAGGACAACAGAAAAGTAGGAAAATGCCAGAATAATTACGAGAAGCACAGGAAAGGGGGTTACCACCACCATGGGTCCAGCGCTGGCTTGTAGAGTACGACGGGGAAGATCTGCGTGGGCGCGATGGGTCTTTCTCCAGTGAAGTCCCTCTGAGAGCAGTCGAGTGCCCCAGTGAGGGGACAGGGCCATAGCAGCAGGACCAGAGTGGGATGGGGAGCACAGGCAGCCTCATAGGAGCAGCCAGGACAGCGAAGGACAGCGCAGACAGCAAAGATTCCGGCACTATGTAGATTTTTCCAGCACAGCCCCCCGTGACTGCTGAGGCACTTGCTTATGGAGGGTTTTGAGAGTGGCAATCGTCACATCCACTTCATAAAGTTCATTGGCTGGCTCACTGATGTATCAAAAACTTTGCTGCTTGCTCGCTTAATGTATCAAAAGTTTGCTGCTTGCTCCTCTGGTGTATCAAGAGTCTTCTGCTCGCTTAGTGTATCAACTACAAGCTCTATTAATAACTTTCAACAGGATGCCTCAGTTTCTAAAATAAAGCAGTTTCTAAAGTTTTTGTTAGAGGCAACTTAAAACTTTAGTTTTCAAACCTTAATCTTCGAATTAGGTAATGGAGAAACAAGAGGTAATACAGAAACATTCCTTGCATTTTACTCGTTCACCACAGGGACTCACAGCAAGCGACCAGAGGAGAAGCCACAGCAGGCCTGCAAGACCTGTGTGCATACATTTCCCTGGCTCCCGCACCCAGCATGAGCAGCTCCAAGAGGTCTGCTCTATCCATCCTTCCTCCCAGGTAAGATGCTCTGATTGGATACTACGTTTGCTCTTGGTGCGGGGACCCAGATTTCTCCCCATCCAGTGCTTCCCGCGTGGATCTAAAGGTACTAGCACAGAATAGAGGAACAAGTACAGCGATGCCGGTGCATGGAGTGAGTGACAGACCTTTTTGTTCCTTAGGCAGCATTTGAAAGATGCCAAAGGAACGCAAGTTCTGCACTCACACTGTGCAGATATGAGGATTGTTGCCCGGTACAAGGCAGTGGTGAAGGCATAAGTTATCAAGGCACAACAAACAAATTACAGAATTACTTTGTTTTCACACGTGAAACATGAGTCTCGTATCACCCTGGATAAATTATTCCTCTGTGAAAGCAAGTCCTCAGATAGCCTGTACCCTCAGATAACCTAGCTGTTACACATGGGAACGTACACTGGCTTTTATCAGCTGGATTGGGGAATGAAATGCAGGCAGCCAAGTCCAGGGACTGCTGCCCTGGCAGATTTCCTCTCCCTCCCCACACCGTCACTCTGGCTCCGTTCTCTGCACCCCTGCGTCCACTGCAGGTGCCGGGAAGGCTGCAGGGCACAGACAAGGGATCCTTGGAAGTGAGGGAGCCTGAAACAGGACAAGCAGTGGGGAAGGATGGAGTGTGTCCAGATAAAGTGCATCACATGAGATACCACACAAGAGTTTTACTCCAGATGCCCCTCCTCTCGTGAGGGACCACATGGCAGTTCCTTGCAGTTCCGCCCCAGAGTTGTTACAGTGCAACAATATGGTGCAAACGTGGTGTGAATTAGACCGCTGAAGACCAGGTTGGGCATTGAAATAGAAAAGTATTGGGAGGGGCTTGAGGAAAACCTTTTTTTTTTTTCCTTTTACTGAGAGGCACATAACAGCAGCATTGTTCAGGAGCGGGTTTGTCGTGCACAGGCTGTGAGCAACGCATGCAAAAAGCCCCTTTCCTGAACCCAGGAGGAAAACGCTGCAGGATCAGAATGACCTTGAACCCGTATTCAGGGGCAACAGGTTTGCTTATAAAATCTGCATCAGAGACTTCCGTGCAATTAGGTCACTCGATCTTTGATCATTTTTCTGTTCCATAAGGTACAGAGAGTATTTACATTCAACGCGCAGGTTCTTTCTTCAGTTCCTTGACAGCAGACCGCTCTAATTATGTGTGTGCTGACAGGACTACAGAGAGCTCCCATGTGACCGCGGTGGAAGGGAAGAAGGCTTATCATCAGGTGACAGAAGAATGCCCTTATTGTTAGCGCCAATACTTACAAATAAACCTTTCCAGGGTGTCACATACCGGTATAAATACACCGCTCCTGTGGCACTAGGCTAATATGTTAATAAAGCAGGAGCTGAGGAAGGGCTGTACCTGAACTGCCTCCTCCGGGACACGCGCACCTCAAGATTTGGGCATGGATTAGCTGTGTGAACTGTGTGGCCCACAACGCAAAGTATCCCAATTAATAAAATGTTTGCTAATATGCTCAGAGGAGGATCCATAACCCTCCTTGTGTCCCAGTCTTCCCTTCGGCTGCAGTTCCCAGTTATGCTGCGGTAGCTCCTGAGAGTCCTCAGCCCCACGGCAGGGCTTGGTTGTGCTAAGTGCTGTGCAAACACTGCGGCACAAAATGGATTCTGCTCTGAGAAGATGAGCTCGCTTCCCAGCGTGACAGACACTGCAATAAGTTCAAGGAATAACTCCAGCTTTATTGCAGCACAAGCTAACAGAATTAGATCCCCTGAGCCTAAATTTGCATGGGAGAAAATAGAAGTATTTGTTAGATCGTGACTTCTCATCACAGGGCACAGGGGGGAGAATTTTCATCGAGCCATCTCCTGAACTTCAGGAAATTATCTGAAATTTCACTCTTTCCTGTACTTTAGCAAACCAGCCCCTCCACGGATCAATACGTTCTGCAGTGAAATAGGATATTATCCGCATTGTAGTCCATAGAAAGTTAGTCAGCAAGTACAGCACAAAGCAAATAAGGAACTGGGGAGTGGCACAGAGGATCTTTACAACCGGCGCAAGAAGCCGAGTCCATGGGCAGCCCATGCAGGAAAGAGTGGTGTGCTCTGCAAGCAGGGAGGAGATGGGATGGAGAAAGGTGCCCTGCTTGAGATGGAGCAAAGGTGGATGAGTTGCCTCTGACTGGGCTTTTGTACACCAAGGGATAGTAGCTTTCCAGGAATTTGTATAATTTTGCCTGTTTCTGTGTCATTACTGGCGTTACTTATTTCTCGTAACTACATCAGACAGAGAAGACACACGGCATTCAGGGTTCAGATATGAGCTCGGAGGCAGCGTCTTGTGGTAGCTGTGTGATTTGGATCACTACCTAATACAGGTATGTCCCTGATGCATTCTAAATTGAAGTGTGTGCAAATCATTTACCAGGGCAGTTGACCCATTCACAGCCAGAGTTGTAAGGGAGTTAATATGTAATAATTTGTAAGACAAGGTGCTTTTTTGAGGGATGAATTGTCTCGCTGAGCACCGCAAATGCGATCTCTGATTCCTTCAGGAAACCAACCATTTTCCATAGCTCATTTTTCACAGCAAGCACAACTTTGGCATACAATTATTAACAAAAACCAGCAATCTGCCCAAAACCTAACAGACAGAGAACTATGCCTTAAATGCCTTTTCATGGTCTGCCCTTTTTAGTTAACAACATCTATCCCCATGACACACTGTATGTTAATCTGCCCTGATCTTGCAAACTTTTATGTGCCAATAACCGCATCAAACAAACCCCTTTTACTGAAATACACAGGTACTCACAGACTGGAAGCTTTGGGTTAATTCAAAGACTGATCCCAACATTCATCCAATACATAAATATTAATATAGTTATTTTTAAAGCTGCTACTGATGGATTTTCACTGTAGAAAAGATAACTCCTACCAGCTAAACAGCTATAGATAATACATTTGAAAATAGAGATGCTAAATATGACTTTTTGTTTTTCAACTTCTTCATTCCTCTTCAAAGAACATACTTGTAGAATTTTCTAGTGAATGTAGAGCACAGCAATGCATAGAAATGTCACAGGATCTCTGCCTTAGCTCTTCTAATGATCCTTGATATTATTTCTGCATCTCCACCACAGATGCTAGGGAATATATCTTCCTCAACCCCACTCTTCCCTCTTCAGAAAAGTGATGTTTCTGTCCAGTTGATGGAAGATACATATATAGATATATGGCCTGATCAAGGTATTACCGGGCTCTTCCAAGTATGCAAGTACAATCTGAGTTCTAAATGACTGCATGGTTTTATCCTGAACCTGACATTTGATAGCAATCACCTTATTTCCCCCTATCTAAAATGGAGCTGGCAGGCATTTGGTTATCTCACAGGATGAGCTGAAGTACAGGCACGAATGCTTGCCAAGCTCCTTGAGAATATAATAGTTACTTTGCATCTTATTTCCTTTTTAAAAAGAGTAAAGTCAGGAGGTGTTGCATGGCTATTCACACCAGATAAGGTATTGAACAGATGCATCCACTATAGTAATTAACCATGAAAATGCTTTCTTGTGTCTTAATGAATCCTTAATTTTAAAGTGAAAAACACTTGCAGAAGTTTTCACCTTTGGCAATGCTATCGTGCACTGCTGTTTGTAGACTGACAGAGCAAACCACCTCGATTACCCTGGAGATCTGGAGAGTGAGAAAGGCTCTTTCTCACTCTTCATAGAAAACATTGGTTTACTGTATAAAACAAAACTTAAAAGAAATCCAAGCGCAGAAATTGAATTCTTAGGAGTTTTTATGCCTGACTGCTTGCTCTCTTGGGCTTTTTGTTTTGTTTTCTTCACAAGCTTTTATTTGGGGACCTCTATTTCCAGCACACTGAGCTGCATTTTGAGCATATACTTCAGAGCTGCTGGAAACGGCCGTGGAGGGCAACAGCCCGGTTCCTACTCCGGGAAACCTTTAGAGCATGCAGGGGGCTGGAAGGGCCCTTGAGAGATGCCTCGCCCACGCTTCACCTTGCACAAACGTACTGCAACGCTGACAGAGGCACCGGGGCGCATAAAGACACCTTGGCCCCTGTGCTCTGCCGAGGTTGCCTGCCACTAGCACAGGTCCTGCAGCCCTTGACTTTCAGCTGTAGAAACCTGACCCACTCACAGGAGATTTCCTTCTGCAGGACTTGCTGCTGTTGCATCTCTGTGTCTCACATATCCTTGTCTATGCCAATACCTACCGCAGGTCTGCAGATTATGTGTTAGAGAACATATCAACAGGAGGCTATAGAAGGGAGAGGCAACTAAACACAGAGCTTTTCTCACAGTTCGTATGGGAAGCAAGTGCAAATGATCATTTGTATCTTTTTACAAAGCCTTTACCACTCTAGGGTGATCAGAAAGTCCCGACCAGGTGACACACAACAGACTAGCTGTCACCAACAGAGCTGCTGGGTTTTCTTAACAAGAACGGAAAACTCAAAAGCTTTGTGCCAACAAAATCACTTCCCTCACCGTGGAGTAAGCTGTTTTGCATCCACGTGCTACGAGAAAAATGCAGAACATAAAGGTGTTCAATCCCGGCACATCGTCAGTGTTGGCAGGTAGCACATTAGGTCTGGGATCCGTGATCGTTATCAGATTCAGGCACATCTACCTCAAGAAAGTTTGATCCAGGTCAGGCCTTGGCACACAACTGCATTTCTATGGCGACTGTAAATATACTTTATAGGAATTTCTACCGCCTTTGTATTTTCACTGTGAGGACAGGCAACTTCTAATCCAATACAAAGCCTGCAGGTACCTTGTTAACCCATCACTGTTTTTCCTCAAACAAACGCAAGCAAACAGAGTGAGCAGATACCAGACCGTGCTTTGCGATACGTGGCTGTGGCAGTCTCAGCAGGTGGCAGGAGCTGTAAAGCTGGATTTACTGTCTCCTTGGACTGCTGCCATAAACATAACCTCACACTCTGCCATGACTTCCTAGGCTCCTCACCTCCTTTGCTCCAGATTTTAAACAGGAGACATTCATGGTTTGAATATGGCTGACACAGGACAGAAAAAATTCACACTTTTTGCTGGATACTGCTCTGGTAACCTTGACCTCACCTGGGCAACCCCATTCACGAGTTAAAAACTGCTGTTTTGGTGGGACACGTGCCAGGAGCTTACCTGCCCAGCCGCAGCAATCCATGCTTGCGCCCTGCAACACCCCTGCCAGATTCCTGAATCGTGGGCCTGACTTAACTGAGTATTTTTCACCTTCTCATTGATTAGCTATCATGAGGAGGAAACAGCATAATTGATGAACCTCTCTGTTCTCAGCATATGCAGTCCCCATAGAAAACCTTTTATTTTCAGGCTTATTATTTTATTTTCTGCTTTTATTGTCTCTCTGAAGCAATGCTACTTCCTAATTAAGTGCATCAAAACCACAATACAGCAATCCAAAGTATTTTTCTATTTTATTTCCTCATAAAGGATTATGGTTGCAAGAATGACTGTCACTAAGCAGTTATAGCACTATTAGTGATACACACTTATAGTATGATAATACTCAAACCCTGTTGTTCAAGACCCTGGAAACCCACAGAAATTCATCAGCTGGTGTTCCAGAGCACTCCCAGAAATTGCCATTCACATTCTTCATGCTTTTCCTCAATTTGTGGCATCACATTTAATTTTTGATTGACGAGCCCAGTACTGACGTACTTCGCTACAATTTGTGGTCCATATGCAATTTGGTTGTTTGAAAAGCAACCCTCTCCATAATCACAGAATGGTATAATTTGCATCAGTATATCCATCCAAACATGTATTTGGACATACTTTAGTTCAGGCTTGTACAATCTATGCAACAGTTTATAGATCCCGATATTTTTAATTGGGAAAAAAAGGTCCTTGATGCTTCCAAAGACTTGGCACACACCCCACTTAATACGACAGCCAAAGACAGATAGGACGGAGCCATCCTATTTTCACATTAGGGTTTGTGTTGCAAATGCATTCTGGTGAATGAGAAAGATTTCGGTTGCATACGAGTTTTGCAGGAACTCACCAAAACCTTCAATTATATTTTGTGTCCCGTCTACAAAACACTATTTAGAAAAATTAGGGGAAACATCTCACACTCTGGAGCTGGGGGGCAAGGGTGAGAGGGGCAACTGCTCATTCCAGCTGTGGGTGCGGGGGAGCAGAGCCTGCCATTCCCTTTTTTATCTCGAGGCTGCAGCCTGGAGGACATGGAGACACCGCCCCAGCTCAGAGCATCCCTAGCAGCAGAGCACCATACAAGCTTCCCCGGTACCTTGCAATTTCTGGCTGTACTCTGTCCTGTCGGACTGACTCCTCCTCAAGTTGCCGTGGTCCTCGGCGGTGGTGGTGCTCTCCACCACGGGCTCCGTCCTCCTCCTCTGCCCCATGTACAGCTTGTTCCTCAGCAGGGTCAAATTCCTCTTCCTTCCCCCGGTGCCTTCCTTCCCCGGACAGTCCATGCTCGCCACGGACAGCCTTGCTTAGTGGTGGTGGTGGTGGCAGGGGGACAATAGCTTGATTTCGAGGGAGGTGACCTCCCTGCCCAGGTGAAGGCTGGTACCTTTGGGCTTGGGTTTGCAGCAGGGCTCGCCAGGCTCCGCAGGGCCCCGGGCTCAGCCCTGCCACCTGTGCCGGAGCAGCTCCACCCCCGGGAAGCTGCCGCCCCAGGCAGCGTTTGCATTCACCTGCCCTATGTGTGAGCGCGCCTGGCGGGGCCGCTTTCAGAGCCAGCCCCAAACCGCAGCCATCGCCGGGCCCTCTCCCGGCCTCAGGGCACGCTCCTCACCCCGCCGCAGGGCCGGGGGCGCCGGCACCCGGGAGCGGGAATTGCCTCCTCCCGGCTGTCTGGCAGGGAGATGCCCGAGGGTCGCAGGGCACCGCTCTGCTTTCACCAGACCCCTTCCCCCCTCTGCACTGCCGGGCAGCGGGAAGCAGAGGGCAAGGAAAATGGGGAGGCCAGCCACCCGCTCGACCCTCACTTCGGCAGCCTGGACAGGACCCAACTCCTTGCATATCAGGTTGCATCTGCCAGTCTCCCGACCCCACGGAGAGGTGTAGCTTTTGGGCTGGAAACTCCGGATCTACAGGTTTGAAAGGCGACCAGTCCCTCAGGACAATGAAGAAAAGGGCTGAGAAGGACATGAAAGCCCCTCCGGGAGGTGGGAAGCAGTGAGGAACTGACGTTTGTCTCAAACCAGGCTCTGTCCCGCTTTATGCTACGCACAGAGAGGCCAAAGCCAAGGTGGAAACCTGCCAGGGACCTGTGAAGGACACCACAGCAAACCACCATGCTGTGATAGCCAGGGGAGTGGACACCAGAACACCTGCTCGTAATACCTCTGGATTAGCCCCTGGAAGAGATCTTATTATCCTGTCTGTTAGCAATGGCCTCTGGCACACATGTACTGTCTAGTGATCCTCTGCGGCGTCGGTCTAATCAAGCTCATGTCAAAACAGCAGGAGTTGCTGGCATCTAAGCTTGGACCGGACTTATCCTGGGAAGAGCCCCAACAGCCATCAGTAGCAATCACTGCCGCTGCTGTGATACCCAACCCTGCGGCCCTCGCTGCCGTAGGAAATGCCTGGCGGGAGCCCCGTGGTGCAGCCTAATCGGTGTCAGTCCCACGCACAACCATTGCCACAGCATCTGCCAGGGGACACAAGTAATGTCCCTCTGACAGATGCTGGCAGAGCGTTTGGCTTTAGCACTGCCACACTGTGTCCCTGAGGACAGTCTAGTAAAAAACAAGCTGGGATGAGAGGTAGTAGTGTAACCTCGTGTCCAACTTCTGTTTTTCTTTAAAAAACTGTAATGCAATCGCCTCATCAAAGCCCCTCATTTCTACCCAGTAGTGAAAAGAAGAGGTTATGAAACTGTTAAGCAATAAACTACGTCAAATTGCAGCACCATGCCAGTGCTGCACAAAGTGTCCAGCCTAAACACAGCCTGGCAGAGGAATAAAGCGCTGAGGGGAATACTGGGAAGACTTTGTGCTCACACAGAGAAGTCACATATTATATAGGCAATTCATGTGTTACGTCCTGCCTCTTCTTTGATATTTCCTAAGGAACTCTTTATTCTGCAAGTCAGACCACAAAAGTTCCTTGAAAGGCAGAGCAGTGGTGACAGCAGGGAGAGGCGTAGGCAGGGACAGACTGTGACACACTTGTGACAAGCATCAAAGCTCCAGCAACAAGTAGTACACAGACTAAAGTGGGAGTTGAGGGAAATCAATCACCCCATTTCCTTACACTGGGGACTTTGGGAGGAGCTTTTTTTCAAAGCAATAGCTTGGTATTCATCGAGGGTGGTAAAACTGGTTTAAACAGTCACCACCCCGACTGCCCCCCTTCCCCAGATGATTTTGTTCCCATTATTGCTGCAGGGTGTAAACACACGCATTTGAGATGAGATGGAGGAACTGATCTGGCAGAAAACTCCTTCCCTCGACCCTTTTCCCTGGGCTATTTTCCATCTGGATCTGTGCTCGTGATTAGTTCCTCAACCAGCTACAGAAGCAGTTGTGGCAGCATGAAGCAGGGGATGACGCAGGGCACATGCGAGCAGCTTTGGGTAGGGCTGACGGTTGCTTAAGCCACAATTACCCAGAGAAGGTGTCTCTCTCCACCAGGATTTTAGTGTCACGCTTCTCCCAAGACAGAGGTCCCATCATTTTATATGAGATTTCATTATGTTTATTTAAATGAAAATGGTTTGGGGGAAAACTGGGGAATGTATTTTGGCCGGGTGAAGGTAGAGGAACAAACTTTATAGAATTCTTGGCTTTGTAAGCTCTGACACATACGCAGAGTTACAGCCAAGATAGGCCATAGTAAAGTTTGCTCAGGTGTTTATTACGACAGCAATCTACCCACATGCAAAAATTGTCTTCCTCTTCCTCCTCAACTCAGTCACAGGGTGTGAAAAGGTATATGTTCATCCAGCAACAAAATTGTTATGGGCAAAGCCAGCTGTAGTTTGCCGCTGCTGTTGTACTTGGAACGGTTTACCCGGCTTTAGCCAGCAGCATTGTTTTGGAGGCAGCCAGGAGCCCAAGGCAGGCCTACACCACAGTTTAGAAATGTAGATGAGAACTTTCTGCAACCTTAAAATATCTCCTCTGTGCCACCCAGCATAGAAAAGGCTGAAAATAGTATGTCTTCTGTGATACTCCAAATGAGTGGGACATGTTCGGGACTGGGGAGAGGGAGATTTGAGACACAACTGGGTTTATCCATCATCGCATTAAATCCCATCACGGATTTACACCAGTGGGCTATGCCTGTGCAACCAGCAGAGGGATTACATAAAAACAATCAGATGTGCATTTGAGCAAGACCCCTATACACTCTTATTACTGTTTGCTGATCTTTACTGGACTATAACAAAATGCCACAGAAAGCACGGTCAGAACTGTGTGTGAAATGCTCACTGCCACTCACAATAGTATGAGCAACCTTCTCTCAATTTCAAATTATTCCTGCTCTCTTCTGGCCCCATTAACAACTGATGGGAAAGCAGTACCAAAGTCACTAATCCATAAGACAAGAGGAATATTTGGCATCTACGTGGACAAAATGCTCTTTTTACAATGAGTGTGGAAATCTCTTTTACTACTCCGTTATGCTCACTTAATTCTACAAAGCAATCTGGAATCCAGTTGATGCGAACATTCACATAGGAGTTATTTGCACGGGAGCCACGCTGCTTAAGAAACAGAACAGGTGCTGGTGTCAACACGGAAAATATTGGCATTGTGTTCCCACGCAACTGCATTGGCCACACATGAGAGCTGGTTGTTGTATGGTCAATGCCAACCTTTATCTCAGTCCTGAGCTATAAACGAACCAGAAGCGCCATAAAGACTGGTGGCCATTAAGTAAGCAAACAGTTATTTGTTTTCTTGTCATACCTCACAGCTGTTACAGAAGATTTCTTTGTAACTTAGGACCCCAGAAGGTATACAAAAAACACTGTTGTGGGTTGACTACCATACCTGTTCCCTTTGAGTGGATGCACAGACCACTGCTGGAGCCCTGTGGCAATGGCATGGGATTGCCATTTCCAAGTTTGCTCACTGCAACGGCCAGCACAGACACCAAGGGAAAAGAGAGTCTCAATCTGCAGCTGCGGAGTGACTTTGCCAGTTTTGCCTATGTAAAGAGATTATATTTGACAGGCAGTGGAGAAGCAGAAAGGTACCATGGTGCTGCTGCAGAAAGCTGTCCTACCCTCCCCACAGGTGGAGCATGACAGCAAAGGGCACAGATGTCTCTGTAGCTCCCCATCTCCATACAGAGAAGCTTCGGTGCACATAAAGGCAAGCCTGTACCTTGTCACTCGGCCTGTATGCACGAGACATAGCAAAGATGTCTTCTGAGGGGCAAAATGTTGAGGCTTTGATAAGAGCAATCCTGTGTAAGGCCCATTGACGACTTTGAGCACAGGAAAGTTGCGGGTATGTACTCTCTACCTGTTTTGCAACAGCACTGGTAAGATAGGAACAGAGTGACAGGTGAGGAAAAAAGCAATAAAAAGATAAGGCTTAGAGACAGGTAAAACAGGAATCTACACACTGATTTTTCACAATGAATGAATCAAAATTACTTTGAAATATACATAGGAAAAAAACTTCAAAAACCTTTCAATAGTACAAAAGGATAAAAAAGCCTGTCTTGTAGGTGAAAAGTTATTTAGTGTGGCAGTCTCACCTTCACTCCTACTGTTGATCTTGCCAGACTGGTGATTCCTGTAGAGAAACAGGTCTTTAGAAGTAAGTGCACAGCGATAATTTCTTTTAGCCCTGTCTACAGTGTTTCTTGTCTAAATATTTGTAGGAAAAATTCATAAAGCACATGCCTGCTGGGGCTCAGGCTAGGCTGTGGATATTTCTAAGAAAGGATGGCTCAACCTTTCAAGCTATGCAGTCCATCTCCTCTGACTGCTGTGATGCTTTCTTACTCCAAACAAAGCCTCTGCTCCAGTTTACACACACAAAAGGCTGACGTGTTTTCTGCCTACGGAGGGGGACCCATCTCTCAAACTGAAACACCTGCCAGAGAGGAGAAGGGATGCTGAGAAAAGGGTCGGCAGGGCTTGAATTGTCCTCGCAGCGCCTGTGGATCTGTCACTATCCAGCCAGGGCTTTGTGTAGGTCTGTTAGGCTTGGACCTGGGCCAGCTCCCAAAGGGGGACATCTAAGGGCAGTGCTGCTTTGAAAGGGCTGGGAGGTGAGAAGGAGAGGGAACTTGCCAGGAAACCGAGCAGCCCTTTGATTTCTTCAGTGTTACAGCCGTGTAATTTTCTAAGGAAAATAACCTGACTCTGTTGATCAAGTAGATGGCACTGTAATATCAAAGCTAATGAGGAAAGACAAGCAAGAAACCGAGGCATAGGTAAAAGAACAGGAAGATGATTCTTCGTTATTGGTGTGTTTCGATGTAAAATAAGAGGGCACAGAAATTACCAAAGATGACATATTTTCTGTGGAATTCTTTGAGAACCTTATGTCTGGCAATTCACAAATCAAGAGAGGAATGGAACCTGAAAATGGACTATCATGAGCAACTGGAAAGATTTTCCCTCTAGGTCTCTATTTTGAATCATTATAGATTTGCAGCTTCACACTAAAATTTCCTATTTCCAGATAGTATTTTTATAGCTGAACTTTTTTTTTTTCTCTCTCTATGTTTCTGTTTGTGCACATTTGTGAAAGAGTGAATGAAAGAATTAACAGGAGAGAATACTATTTGGTGATTTTTGTTTTGTGATGGGGGGAGTTGCCTTGGAGTAATGAAGATAAGTCTTAAAAAAAATAGTCTTCAGTACATACTCACAAACAAGTTTAATGGGACTTAGGGTAGGCTGAAATCTGGTTCACAGAGCTTAAAATTAACTCAGTACAGATGCCTAGGAGGGAACTAATGGACATATCTTACAAATCTAGACTCAGCCATGGTGTCTTGGCCTCTTGATAGGCAAATCACTTTCTAGGCAGAGGTCCAGAGAAGTTAAGTCTGGCAAACGAATCCTAACATACTTTACAGGGGAGCCTAACAAGAAGCATGGTTAAAAAAGAAACTAACAGCTTAGACAAAACAGCTCAGACAAACAATTTATTCAGGGAAAAAACAGGGTGTAAACTTGACATCTTCCTAATGGTAATGAGTGTTATGACTAAATCCAAATTTTGCATAAATACAGAGGATCAGTATTAAAGTAATTGGATTACTGAAGCGAGTTCACTGCTACAAAACAAGTTCACAGTCTGACCCAAGGTACTTCGTGTCTTTGGGACAGGAGCCTCTGTTCTTATTCGCATTGAGATGGAAAGTAATGTAACCTGATAAGCCCAGCTCTAGTAACTGAAATACACAATGATTCCTTTCAGTTGGATGATGTAGTCTTGCGTTGCCATCAGGCATCCATCAGCGAGCAATACACAAATACCTATGTGAGCTGGCTGCGCGTAGACATCCTCTCCAGACATCCTCTGCCAAATCCGGCTGTGCCACTTACCGACTCCAATGATTCCTGCTGAGGACTGTCGGTGCAAAGATCTGCAGGAGTTGTTGGTGGCCCTTAACTTGCTTTGGCTGAAAAGCAGCCTGAATAACTTAGCCCGATGTCCCTAAACTGCCTCAGCCAGCCTTGCTTGGCTTGATCTGCCCTAGGGAGCGCTGGTTCCAGCTGATCCATTGGCAGGTTGGGGAGATGGTGGTGGCTGAAGGAGCGAGTGCTGGCCTGCAGGTGCAGGCAGCGACCTGTTCCACCGAGGTGGCTGGGCAGGGAGGAAGGCTGGCTGTGACTTTTGCACACAGGTAGCAGCAAAACAGAAGCCTGGCAGGAATTGATTCCTTCGGATTAACGGTTTTATAAGCCATAGAGATAGAACTTCTATTACAGCAAAATTTAATGATAATGATGTGATCACCAGTCAAGAGCAAACGCACTGGAATAGCACATAGTCATACTAATGGAATTCTTCAAAGCTTTATTAGCTGAAAAGATGAGAATTATTTTCATTCAGGAGGAGGGGTTTCTTTAAACTATAATATTGATAATATTTTCTGCATTTAATTTGCACAGCATTTTAATGGGCAAAACATTAATTTTTAGATATATATGTGTGTATATAAAAGTTTATCTAAAATCAGTGTAAATGTACACTGCAGAGTACAAACTTTTAAAATAAGGATGTCCTTCAGGCTTAGATGGTTATATTGCTGCTGAGTTTTTGCTATACTCCAGTGGCATTTTGCTGAAATGAGATTCACCCCTGTGCAGAGGGCAAGCATAAAACCTAAGCACCATGTAAGTTCTACTTAAGTCTTAAGGACCTGGTTCCAATTCCATTGAAATAAATAGCAACACTTTCATTGTTTTTCAGTGGGAGCTGTTACAAGGTCAATGAATGAGATCACTCCTAGAAATGCCTTTTGCTGGCCCAATTGGAACAATATGCAAGGAGCTAGATGCAAAATGCTTGGGAATGAATGTGAAAAAATCCCTTGGTAGTAAAAGACTTGGTAATTCTGGAGAATTTGCTCAAGGTAAATACTGGAACCAAAACATTCATTTGTTTCAAAGATTCAAGGATGGTAGGTGAATTGACTCTAACCAGGGAGCTGGTCTTACCCAAATATGACTTGAGGAGCACTGGGCGTACTTCGGCCATATTCTGTGTAATATAATGCACAATACGGAAAAATACAATCAAACCTATTTAAAGCATTATTATTTCTGCAATACTAGGATAATTTTGGATACTTTAGAGTACTAAAACATCATGTTCTCCGCTCTGGTAGCATTAGCAGGGTTTCAGTGTGGTTTTCTGCTGTATCATCTACCCTTGCTGGCATTTATTTACGCATCTAAACAGTGCCTGCACAGAAACTCCTTTATATTTCATGAATTCTAAGCGCTTCACAGCTGATTTCCCACCAGAGATGAGAGAGCTTTAGGTAGGACCATGTTCACAACACGAGGCAATGGAGAACTCTGCGCTCAAACCTCGTGCATCTTACTGGGACTCCTGGCCACTGCGGTGTATTTCACTTTCCAGCTTGTAGAGGGAAATAACTATGTATCGGACTCCTACTAGAATAACCTTACACACAACTGTCACCTTTGCAAGTGTAAAAATCCTCTGTGTGTTCTCGGTAAGTGATTTTCAAAGGCTTTGACCTTCCATAAATGAAATCCAGATTCCTCAGAACTGGAGGAATGGTAGGTCTATGGCACATGTTTCCTTTTAACCTTGCCCGTTTCAGCAGCAGGCCAACTCAAAGAAAGCACATCATAGATTTTATTATAATGGAAAAAAAAAAGTTATGTAGGTTTTTCCTTTTTTAATTACTCCATATGAAAAACAGATTGCCCTCTAGATAAACTTAAGAAATTTACAACTACAGAGATGTGCCAGTATTTGAGGGGAGCCTAGAAGAAAGGTGGAGAGGGACTTCTTACAAGAGTATGTAGTGATGGGACAAGGGGGAATGGCTTCAGACTGAAAGAGAGTAGGTCTAGGATTAGATACAATGAAGACATTCTTTACTGTGAGCCTGGTGAGACACTGGAAAAGGTTGCCCAGAGAGGTTGTGGATGCCCTGTCCCTGGAAGTGTTCATTGCCACGTTGGATGGAGCTCTGAGCAACCTGGTCTGGTGAAAGGTGTCCCTGTCCATGGCAGGGGGGAAATATATGACCTTTAAGGACCCTTCCCGCCCCAGCCATTCTATGATTCTATGAAGAATTTCACCCCTACATGTTCAATCCAGGGGATTACTCCTGAAAACCTTGCATTTGGTGAACTCAGATGCCAACTCCTCTGGTGAAATATGAAGTACTATTTTGTAGCTTCTGCAGAAGTGGGCAATGGCCCTGTAAAATGGCCTCTCCGTACTCCTGGACATAAATCTGTTGTCACAAATACAGCAAGCAGTTGCACAAATCAGAGGGGACCATAGCTTTTTTTCCCCCCAGAGCCTTCTTGTAATGGAAAATCCACTCGCTAGAATACAGCTCCTTCAAAGATCCAGAGCACCAACTAACACATTTCAGAGGAGTACGTGGGGGAACAGTAGTGAGGCCATCACGAAAGTCTCCTGCCCTAGTATAAAATAATTCTGTGTCCTTACTGCACACACTGAACAGACAATCCTGACTCTTTTGAAGCCTGATCTACCAAAGTAGTAGAGGGAACAAATAGTGAGAAGAAGTAGTTATATGCTGTTTAAATCTGAAGGGAGATACCGACTTAGCCCTTCTGCTGCAAATAAATAATTCCCAATAACATTCAAAATAAAGTATAAAATAATGAGGGTAACATGGAGTTATCCTGCATAAATCTTTCAGGGTAATTCAAATCAGGGTTAAAATTCAAAGCTAATATTGACCACCTTTCAAGATGAATACACAAGATAATTGGCTTGGGATTTAAGAGTGATGATGCAACAAAAGTTGTTCTGCCTCAGTTTCTCCATCAATGAAATGCAAATAGTGGTATTTGCCCCTTTTCGGGAATTTTTGAAAGATCCACAAATAAGAAGCACTACTTCAAGAACTACCATCCTTATCGACAGAGGAAATTCATTTGAAGTCATCCTCAAGGATCAATGAAAAGGGAATTCAAAGGAATCAGATCATACATAGAGCTATTAAGCTCTAAAACCAACACAAGATGAATACAGAATCTAACTGAAGTATCAGCAGGATTCAACATAAAAAATTATCTCTGATTGGGAACCCATACCAATAGCCCAGCTAGAAGCAGTGCAGACACAGGCTGGCTTGGGTGTCAAAAGAATGTGTGCTAGGAAACAAACATTTCCCTACCTAAGGAGCAGCAGGGTAGGATCTTCATGCTGCCATGGGCCTCGGGTAAGGACAGCAACCTTTGGTATCATCACCCCTAATTTTGCATCCACACTTTTCACAGAATCACAGCTGGTCAGGTTGGAAAGGTCCACAGTGGCTCATCTGGTCCAACCTCCCTGCTCAAGCAGGGTCATCCCACAGCACATGGCACAGGATTGTGTCCAGATGGTTCTTGACTATCTCCAGTGAGGGAAACTCCACAGCCTCTCTGGGCAATGTGTTCCAGTGCTCGCCCACCCGCACAGTAAAGTTCTTCCTCATGTTCAGGTGAAACGTCCTGTGTGTCAGTTTCTGCCTACTCCCTCATGTCCTAGTGCTTGGCATCACCAAGAAGAGCCTGGTTCCATCCTCTCGGCATTCCCCTTTCTGGCAGCGCTGGTGGCCTGAGAGCACCTCAACCTGGTACACCTGGGCTACCACCTGCCCAAGCTTGCCTGGCTCCCGCTGGGGTCACCTGCCACCTCAGGCCTTTTTGCTGGCTTTTGTTACTATTAATTTCAACTCGGTGGAGCCGTCCCTTGCGGCTGGGCAGCCCCACGGCCTCTCTCGCCCTCTGAGGCGCTGACCTGAGGGGCCGCAGGGGCCGCAGCAGGCGGGGCAGGGCCGGCGCGGCGCGGCGGCCGCAGGAA
>VZTA01001009.1:126200-262015 GCA_013398855.1 Mohoua ochrocephala
GGAGGGGAAGAGGTGGTGGTGGTAGCGGCGGCGGCGGCTGCTGCTGCTGCTGCTCCCCTCTCCCGCGGAGGCTCCTCGGGCTGGCTGAAATGTCGCCCCCGAGCCTTCCCCCCGCTGCAGGGGGAGAGCAGTGTTTTTGTAGAGAGCGAGGGCGGATCCTGTAGAGATCCCGGCTTTTGGAGGGGATGCTGGGCCTGCTCAACCCCGGCCCAGCCGTGCCCTTGCTCGGCCGCGGAGGACGCCGGGGGAGAAGCGCCGCCGTGGTGCCGTGCTGGGGCAGCCTGGGCGCGGGGGCCTGTGGCACCCCAGGGAGGGCCGTGGGAGGCTCTGTGGTGTGACAGCCCAGCCTGTCCCTTGTGACCAGGATAGCCCTCCCTCCCACCAGACACGTCACCGAGGCGGGAGGCTGACATCCAAAACGCGGGGGTCAGCGAGTGGCAGCGCGAGGGCGTGGGCAGTGCTCCAGGAGTCCTCTCGAGACCCATTTGGAGCTGAGGGTGTGCCGTGTTCACTATTGCGCGTTTTCGTAACAGCGTTGTCTTATTTGTGTGCCAGTCCTCTCGCAGTGGGTTTGTACGTTTCTGGTCCATTGACCTGCAGTCAACTCTGACGTCCGCTGCTGTGGGAGAAGCGGAGGCGGCGTGTGCCCGGTTGGCAGCACTGCCAGGGCTCCCTTGTGCTCATTCCTGGGGCTGCCAGCGCAAGAGCTCGTCTAGAGAAAGTCCCTTTATTGGGTGGGAATAAACAGCCTACCACTAAACTTTGTTTTATTTGGGAGGAGCATCTGGGAGGCTTCCAGGAGTTTCAAATTAACTCCATTTATTCCTCTTTGGTGAGGTGGTCAAAATAAAGTCCAAAGCTAAGCGATGCTCCTTGTCTGCTTTTTTCTTTACTGTGAATAGGGGTGCTAGCAGAGGAGAAATTCCTTGATTTGCGTTAGTGTTTGTACTGTTTTGATGTAATACTTGGACTTGAAACACTTAAGCATATGCTCCAGCGAAATTTGTTCCTTTCTAGAGTGGGAGCAAGGCTGAGGTGCAGATTGGGCCCCCATTAAGTTTAACATCAATTTCTGCTGGTTTCAAGGTGAGGTGTTTCATATCGAGGGCCTAGAGCAATTATCCCATCCCTCACTCACTCTCGATCAGAATTTGGCCTTTTACGTTGGGGGATTTGTGGTCATGAAACTCATTTTATTAGAAATAGAGTGAAGTCATGCGGGCAACATTCCTAGAAACCCAGATGAATTCACTTATCACTGGTGGAAGTGAGGTTCCTTTGGGTTTGGGTTTGTTTTTTTTTTTTTAATCTGTTAATTGCTGTGTATGGCCAGGGAAGAGAAAAGAATGAAAGAATCTTCTCATCCTTGTATAGCTTGTATTGCCAGGTAGAAGAGAAGCGTAGTGTTGAATGCTAAAGCAATAACTTTGATTCTAATGAATCCTTGTCAAAACAGTCAAATTCCTTGTCCTCCATGTAGGTTAGTACTTGAAATTAAACTTCAGAAAAAGTTTAATGGATGCATGGTCGTAGCATATATACATTTCTGTATTGTGTGATATTTAGCAACACCAACATCTTATGCCATATCTTTTGGTTTGTAATGCTACTTTGTTTTGTCTTTCAGAGAATGCAGATGGTAAATATATTTCTCCGTTCCATGACATTCCCCTCTTTGCTGGATCTAAAGAGGTATGTGTTTATGCCTTGAAACACGATTAATTTCAAAATGCTAATAGTTTTGCTCTTGTTCTTTAGGTAAAAATGTGGATTTTAAAAGCTTTTTTTCGGTAATCAGCAGAGAAATGTATAGTGCCACAAAGGACCACTCTAGCCCAGACTGATGCCTTATGTAATACAGGCACGATGACTACACCAAATTTTCTCTGCTGAGTTCAGTAACTTGCAGTGAAACAGAATGATTTCTGTATAGACAGGCCTAGCTGTCTCTTTATGTGATTGAGGGGAGGAGGAACTCTCACTGTATCTTGTGATAATTCCCTGTGTTTAAGGTTTGTGTTTCTGTGTGCTTGAATTAATTTTCTGCTGTTACTCTTTTTAAATTAGCATTTTCCACGTCTGCCATTAAAAGTGTACATTTCTTTGTCATGGGTGTACAGCGCACGCTGGCGTAACTTACGGTGTATGTCTTTAATTCCCAAAAGGAGCTTTAGAACTGGAAGCCAGCAGCAATGCCCAGGAGAGAAGTGGTAATCACACCTTTGGAGATTCGCAGTGCGTGAGGTGCAGCTGAGCACTTTCACGTCTTGTTAGCCACCCTCCCTGGGGCTTCATTACAGCAATAATGAAACGGCTGTTTTGTCTGTCGCTGATGGGAGAACTGCCAGTCTTTGGTTTAGGCTGAGGCTTGCTTATCACAGGGTGCTTGTGACACAAACAGGCTGGGGGAGTTGTAGTCATTTTCTTGTTTTGTTGCTGAGTCTCTGTGGGTGATATGAATGGTGCAAAAGGTTAGTAGTTTGAACACGTTCAGATGGAGGCTTCTGAGTTGAAGAACCAATCCCTTGAATTATTAAACCTGAGAGATTAAAAATCTGAATGAAGCCTTTTTGGTCAGCAGACCCAAGTGCTAGTCAGTGGGAGAGGCAGGTCATTCAGAGTGTCCTTACTAAGATGCCATGTTCAGTCCCTGCTGTTGCTGGAAAAGCAATGGGCATTTTCATCACATGTTTCCTGGAGGCCTTGCTGTTCCTGCCTCTAGAGTTAGAAGTTTGGAGGAGTAGGTTATAGCCTGTGATTTTGTCACAGGTTAAATTAGAGTCTGCAGTGTCTGATCAGTGTGGAGAGGCTTTCATTTTGGTGTCTGAGTGGGGAAATAGGATTCCACCAGATATAGGGCCTGAAGGGTGAGCAAGAGGGGAAGTCATGGTTAAGGTCTCTGTTAATTTTGCCGTGTTTGCAAGAGGATGACTTTAAGAATTGTGTGTTAGACCATCCTCTAGTCTGAGATTTGTGGACTTTACGATGGATAAATCCAGCCTTATTTTTCATACTGGTTTCGTTTATTTTGGGTGGGGTTTTGTCTTCTGCAGCTGTACAGAAAGATGACTGGTTTTAATCAGTTGAGTACAGACCTAAATTGCTGCTTAAGTTTCTTAGTGTCTGAGAGAAAGTGGATGTGTCCTTGTGTGTTGTTTTATCTTCCTTTGTTAATGTCTCGAATTTCACAATGAAACAGAACTGAGCGCTTACTTTTAAAAGTTATAATTTAGGCCTTTGTGCTCACAAAGGGATGTTTCAGTTGCATTGCAAAGTACTGTTTCCTGTATTTATGTGAATACAGTGTTGCTCTCTAGTGTTCTTTATACACTTCTTTACTTCACTCTTTCCCTGTAGGATAAAGAAATTCCTGCAAAGAGGTCGAAGACTACTGGATCTGAGGTACTGCTACCTTTTTTTTCTTGGTTTTTTTTTTCCAACTATTTCCTCTATTTCCTTCCCAACATCACTGTTCTGCAGAGTGAACTTGCTCTCACTGAATATAGTTGACATATCTTCAAATGCAAGTCTTTTAGGAGGAAAGACTTAAAGAGATTTAATATTCTCCTCTTTGAATGGACCAGAAATGTCAGAATTCCTTTATTCATCAAGATGTTCTCAAAGGCAAACATTTATGCCAGTCTTTCAAAGGTTTGTTATGACTCTTGCAGTGTAGATGTGTTATCTTTTTTGCTATCGCGTTCAGAAACATTTGCAATAAAACCTCTCTTAATGAAATATTCATTATGCTCTGACTGTGGGTAATCTTTGGTTTATAAACAGAATTTCAGAAATCCTAAGTATGTTAGGGCAGAAATTATACTGAGTATCTGCTTTTCAGAACTGAGGTTATGTTGTTTTCTATACTTGGGTGGGAAGCCCAAAGGGAGAAAAGCTACATCTCCTTAATGGTTGAGCATTATCCAGCCCTGAAGTTAAGGCTAATAGAAGCCCAGAAAACATGGAAGATCTACTCAGGCTTTTTCCGTGAAACAAGATTTGTTTATGCAAGCGTCTTTTCCAAAATACAACATTTTTTGCTGTGCTTTGCCTGGCATAGGCTCATCTAAAACTTAGTTAAAGAATGTGAAAGAAAGAAAATGGGCCAAACTATGCTTTAAGGCCATGATGTGTGGGTGGGCGGGTGTGTGTCCCAGTCATTATCTTCTCCTGTCTGTTTGGCCAGTCATATTGCAAAACTGTAGCTACCCCTCGGATGTGAAAGAACTGTCCTGACTGTCTGGGCTCTCACAGTTTTGCAGCCAGTGCGTGGTGCCCTGGTTCTTGTGCTGCACAGCACAATCCTGCACTATGTGTTTCCTCTCCCTTTGCTCTGTGATTCATTCAAGCTACAGTGCCTAAGTAATGCTTTTTAGATTTCCTGTAGCTTAATGCCCATTTAGGTACTGTATAGTCGATGTAGAATCATGCCTGAAAGAGGAATTATTCAGGGGAAAGAGTATGTGCCAGTAGACTTCTATCAAAAATCATTGCCTTGCAACATCAATTCGTATTTACTTCTGCTGGCAAGTCAAGAATTCTGTTTCTTAGCTGCTTATAAATACTGCCTGATGCAAAGATGTTTTATGCAGCATCTGAAACTGTTCAAAACTGCACTTGTCTGTGCTGTGAGAAGCATGGTAGCTTGTTGAAAACTGTGTTTCTAGTAGCCTGTGGAAAGGGGGAGGGGGGGAATGCCAGTGAGGGTGAGCAGGTCTTGCTTCCTTGGCCAGCATAGCCTCCAGAGCTGCTTCACATAACTCCTGTTGTGAGAGAGCTCTGGACTGTGGTTTAATAGAACTACAGAAAATGAGCAAAGGCAAATGTCTATTTCAATCTTAGCAGGCTTTTGATATAATTAGGCGAACGAACACGCAGGCTGTAAGCTTCCCAAACATGCTTGGTCTTTACTTAGATGGTGAAATGTGAGAACACCTATCGTGATCTTTGGGGTTTGTGGAGGAGAGAGAAAACAAGGGGATCTTTGTGTTCAGGAAAGCAGTTTCTTCTTACGCTGGGCTCTTCAGCAGCTCTCCTCACCTTGGCCTGGTGACAGATGCATCCTTGTGTGTGTATGCAGGGAAAGCATAGCCTACTCAGGGAATAAATGAGGAATTTAACATCATGTACTGATTTCAGAAGACCTTTGAAGCACTGGACTCCTTGCTCTTGTCTAGGAATGCAAAGACTGCTATTGATACCTGTTACTCAGTTGATGCTTGCACTGAATTTGATCGGAATTCAAAGGTGATAGTTCTTCTTGCCCTGGAAACACATTTTTGAAACTTATGCTTTTAGGGTGGCAGGTATTTGTTACTCTGGACAAGGGCGAGCCCTCTTAAGAGCGTTTGTTAAATTATGCTGAGCTGGTGTTTATCAGATGGCAGTCTAGCTGTGGGAAATGAAGATAATTTTGCAAGAGTCTCTTTAATCTGTCTAATTGACTTGAAATTATCCTTGGTGTTCCTGACGCCAGAAAAGAAGGTCTCAAAGAAGAGGAGTTTCAGCTTTCAACATTTGTAGGATAGGGAATGCGCATCCTACAAGTCTGTGTCAGCTCTTTTGCAGTCTCAGTTTGTAGTTTCTAGGGGAAGCACTGTTGTGTTTCTCTATTAACTGTTTTCACTAGTTCAACCATTTCTTGTAACATTTTAGGCCTGCCCAAATCTCAGCTAAATTTAGCTTTGCAGACACTGTTGACAGCTGACCTTTTTGCTTTTGCAGATGGTTTTTGGCTGTTAGAGGACAAGAAAGAAGTTACTTTGAGGTAGAAACTATGCTGAACGAAGTAATATTGAGCTCCAGTCTTAAAATTATTAGCAGCTTGCAGTGTGAATCCCTGCATTGTGTTAAGCATTGCAAGCACTTGGACTCCACTCTTGCCCAAGTGAATCTCTGTGAAAGGTTTCAAAAGTTTCACATCTCTGTCTGGAGAAGTGGATGTTTCCACTAGGGTTACAGTCAAAGCTGTCAGAGCCTGACTGTTGAATATGGTCTTCCATGTCTGGCAGGAAGAAGGTTTGAAGAGGTCATCATTTTCTTTTCAAGACAAGTGTGACATGTTGCTTCTCTGCTGTAGTGAAAGGGTTTCGAATCCACTTGTCATTGTGTATCTTTGGTGAAGTATTCACATGTCGTGTCATTCAGAGGACCCAGGTGTTCTTGAATAGAGAATTGAATAGAGTTTTATTTCATTTGTTGGCCCTGGTAAGGCGTCTGCCCAAGCACGTAGAGATTATAGTCCTCTAACTTGCAGACATTCGCAAGAGCATTGAAAAAAAAATAGAAAGAAAGAAACAAGACAGCTTTTATTTTGTTGTATCCTGTGGGTTGCACAGTGCTGGAATGCCCTTGTGGACTTCAGCCGAGATGCTTCTGTGAGCCAAAAACTTCTGATAAATTAACTAGTCAGGTGAGATATAAGGGGTCATCAGAGTGGTCATGCAGTCTGCATAGGTGATCTGATAGCGAACTTTGTGCTTCCAGCAGTGTTCAAAACTGGTGTCAGAGATGTCATGTGGTAAAGTTGGTATGTTTCATAAGAAAGGAGAAGCTGTCACCGTTTTCCATGCAGAACGGGTGCACACTTGGTGCTGACTTTGTATTCTGCCTTAACTGCAGCCTCCAGCAGTCCATGGTGATGTTAGACTGTTTTTCAGTATATGTAGCCTGGGCTGCACTGTGTCCATTATGTGGTCAGGGATTTGTGTTCCAAATTTTAGATTATCAGTGAATCTTTCACCCTGATGCTTGAACTTGCCCAGACTTTTGCTATGGACGTGTCCATTAGCTGCAGCCTTGCTTCGTGTTCCTATAGATGAGCAAATGCTGAGAGTAGAAGTAATTGTCGCTCAGCAGTCCAGTTGGAATCTACCCAGAGTACAGTTGGTTTACTGAGAAAGTTACATCAGTGATTTGATCCAACCTAACTTCAAATAAATGGTTCCATAAACTTGAGAAAGCCAGTGTTTCATATTTATCCATGTCGTGCTTGTACTCTGCGTAGTTTTGCAGGTGAATGTGTCCCATAACTGGTTGATCAGAGAATATGCCTGACACCAGTGAGATTCCTGTGTGTAAAACCTACCTGTACCTCCACAGTGATTCCCTTTTCAGTATGACAGTACTGAAAAGTACTTTTCAGTATATGGGGGAAGTACAGTATGAAGAGACTGCAGGCACTCTGTGTTTATGCTGGACATCGCATTCCTCTCTTGCTATGTGGCATGTTAATTTATATTGGAGAAGTTCCACTGTCTCTTTGGTGTCCAGATGTTGCTGACATCTGGTTTGTTGTTTTAATTGGCAAATACCTTATAGCGAGTGTACATAGGGAATGCTTATGACATGGCTACTCATTTTATAGGGAAGTCCCACTCCATTTATTTCTGGATATATTTCATTACAGTCCATATTTACCTTCTCTTTTTCTTCCTTTTTTTCTTTTATTTTTCCTCTTCCTTTTAAACATCACCCTTTGTTCACACTACTGCTAGACTGCAGCTTATCATTTTCATTCTTGTTAGTCCTCAGGTGCGTGCTGCCACGTTCAGTTGATGGTTGATGAGAATCCCTGCCAGATTGCAAATGAGCAGACAGAAAAAAAAGGAAACGATAGCTGCTTTTTCTTCTCACTTTCTTCTGGACTCAGGACTTCTCTATGACAAAGAGTCAGCAGCCCCCAAATGCTCCCTCTAGTGCTTTTAGATTTTTTTTTAATGCAGTCTACTATAAAAATTACCAAAGTAACTGTAAGCTTTAGCTTATCTCTTCTTGTCATGTCATGCATGGTGATGGCAAATTGCAATCTATGGAAGTTACTCCACTTCTGCTTCAGATTATCTGGACCTTTAAAGTTGAGCATTGAAGGTTGCAACCCTTGAGCAGAATCACACCTATTCAAAACCCTTCCCTCAAGTGTATGAAATAAGGAACTTGGAATGACTGGGAAAGAAACTAGTTGAACAAGAAAGGGAAAGTTAGGTAAGGAAGAATTGGTTTTGAGAAGGATATAGGGCAGTCCAGAAAGGCAGGCATCAGAAAGGTCATGGGTTGTTTTTTTTTTTTACTTCTGATACTCAGGTTTCTAAGAAAAACTCCAGATCAAAATGAGTTATTTTCTGTAACAATCTGTACAGCCAGAGCTGGCTGTTATTTTTGGCCATCAGTCTTAGAGGAGAGGATGATGACTAACAGTTTACCTGGGTACAACAGTCTGTATTTCCCTTGCTTTTCTCAAGACTTGCTGTATAAATATGCTGAAGTATTTTTGTATATCTTTTTATCTTTCTGTGGTTTTCTCATTTCAAAAACCAAAAACTGTTTGTTTTCTGTGTGAAGGAGAGACATTTTTGCTTGTCTCAGCAAAAACTGTATCATGATACATTAAAAATGACGTTCAGCTGAAATGGAATGCCTTAAGGTGCCAAGAAGTGTTAAAGACAACACCCCAATAGAGCAAAGAGTTACAGCCTGTGTGGAGTTCCCATGTAATGTACTTAGGGTGTAGTTCTTAGGAAATGAAGGGTATCATTTAGACATACTGGTTGTTCCTGCTGATGTAATTTTCTGCTGATTTGCTTATGCGGTTGTAGGAATTAGGAAATGTACTTTTGACTTCTCTGTGTTGAGCAAGTAGATCCCATACCTCCCCTGCCCCCATCACCTCTTCAAGGTACAATAGAGTTTAAGTACAAATATCTGTCTTGTGTTCACATTGACTCAAAGTCAAACAAGCTACGTAATACCCGGGGTTGAGTGTCCCTCTGGGCTCTTCAGCTCCCCTTCCCTAGCAGATGGATTCTGTCCCTTTTTCTAAATCTAGGACACTGTTTCCTCGTTTTTTTTCTTGCATGCTCCAGGAATACTGTCCTGAGGAAACCGTCAGCCAGCAGAGTTGGCATGAGGCTGCCTGGAGGAACTCCTCCTTCTGGCCTGTTGCACAGTCGGCTCTCATGAAGTGGAGTCCCTTCTACATCCAAGTCTTGCAGAGCTGGGTTAAATCTGGAGTGCAACTGGCAATGATCTCACAGGCAGTAGAGTTGACTGCTCTACTAAGGCAGTTAAATGGTAAACTTTGCAAGCAATAGTTTTTGTTTAATGAGAGATCTTTTTTCTGTGATTTGAAGGTGTGTCAGATGGGCTGTTGAAACAGTCTCGCCATTGCTTGAGGGGGTAGAAGTGCTTACTTAGGGGGTTGGTGAGGTGGAATTTTTTGTTTTACTGATTTAAGATAAAAATATCAATTACCAGATGCATTCACCAGCCAAAACTAACCACTGAATGACACATGCAGATGGTAATCTGTGAAGACAGGTGGTGTCTGACACTTACATTTCTGTTTTCAGCTGAGGCAGGGACAGTTTTCAGCAAGGGATGGGGGACAACAGTCAAGTGGTTTGAAGGAATAGGTGCTTGGTCTGGGAAAAAAAGAGTTATGGAAACATTCCTGTGTGATACGAAGTCAGGGAGGAAAACAAGAAACGAAAGAGGAGGAAGAAAAATCCTAAAAAACCAGGGAGTCTACTTCTCTCTTTCGATCTGTCAAAATATCTAGTATGTGCTCTCCTTTCCACACCAGTGAGTCTAGTCTCACCGCTGTGAAAATTTGATTGCCCTATAAATAAAACTTTTTATTTTTAAATGTAAACACTGAATGAAGTCATTAATCTTTTGTAAATGCTTTTGGCAGCTTAGCATTAGAGAGAGTACTTTTGGGGATTTTTTTTTACATACAAATTAATCTGTCAGGCTGTCACATTTAAGACTCTTGACAATTCGCATTTGACTGATACACAAATTATGAGGGCCTGGTCTTCAAGCTGAGTTAAATCCAAGTGGTTTTATTATGTTTTTGAGAGCAACATTGCATTAATTTCAGTCCAGTTGTAGTCCAGCCCTGACAGTTGATTTGGTGAAGATCTGGACTAACTGTTGGCTAATTAAAGCTCAAATCCAAACTTAGAGTGTGCTGAAACTTTTGCATTCTACATGGTCAGGTAAGCATATGGCAGCATCTAAACAGCAAAAATGCAGGATTGTGGTGGAGGAGAAGACATCCTCTATTAATTCCAGGAGTAGTTTGTAAATTTTCTGCCTGTAGCTACCAGTCAGAACAATTCTTCGACCTGCATGGCAGTTCCCTAAGAGTTTCTTGTCAGCACTGGCTCTCATGCTTGTGCATTTCTGTTTTCCAAGTGTTTCCCAGATGGATGTGCAGACTTTATTTGGCTTTCTTCCAACCCTTCTCTTACCTGCTGGTGCATGTATGTTGCTTTGTTCTGTCTGCTTGCTCGGTGTTGACATTTTTGAGCCCTCTTTACTTTTGTTTCAACTGTTCTTATATACATAAGGTGTATTTTATGAAACTGAGACTTGTTTGAAACCTTTCTCCTTTTCTTTCTTTTTTTTTTTTTTGATCTTTTTTTATTTGGCCATGACCTGATTGGGAAAAGTGATGCCATCTGACATGCCACTGAGTGCAGTATGGGCACAGTACTTATGGATAGCAAATATAGTTTAAATTTATTGGGAATTGGCTGTGAGGATTGTGCATAGCTTGTGATCTCATAGTAGAAATGCTGAGTGACAGTTGGGATTTTCCTTTGCTTTCTTGCTTTCCACATTCCAGATTTGTTTGGGAGGAGATGATCATAGAACCACTGGAATTTAATCAGACTGTGATGTTGACCCTGGTAATGGTATTTGTTTGTTGCAGCTGCAGGGTACAAGGAGCAAAAATACAAATATTTAACGGTTCACTGGAGCTGTGATTGTGGTTAGAGTCAGTGCAAGTCTTTTTATATTGTTTTCCTACAAATTTCTGCAAAAACATATTTTGTCTTTCCTGATCTATTGCGATTGCTAATACCAACGTGAGTTTTCCTTGGCTGTGAAGAGATGTCCCAGGCAATGTGATATTTTGAGGTTACTGTAGTAGTCTAAAACAGGTTGTAGACCTTGCTTGATGGTTTGGTCTAGTTAGCCAATTCAATTAATACTCTACTCCTTGGTAACGCTTGAGTCAGACAGCTTCATAAGAAGAAGTCTTGCGGCAGTTACACAGAAATTTTCTCTTTGGAAAGTGTCACTTTAACCTCCTCAGTAAGAAGGTGTAGACTACTTACTTTTCTTCTAAAAACATGAAAGTTTACATGTTTATTGGGTTTTTTCCTCCCACTCCCCCTTCTTAAAACATCTTTCACTTTGTTTCTGTTAGGAAGAAGGTTAACACAAATGTGAGGTGTCTGTGTCCCTGTCCCTCCTCTGGCATCACTTTTGGATTAGTATCGCCTCTTTGCAACCAGATTTGACTGAGAATCAGAACTGTCATTTGCATGAGTTATTAAAAATTAATAAGGCAAAAGAGGAGGGCCTGAAAGAATAAATCCTTGAGGGGAAAAAACCCAAAACATTGTCCTTTCCATTGCTTAAGGGAAGCCAACTCTGTGCTATAGAAACATCCAATCCTCTCTGACTAGTAGACTGAACCACTGCCTCGTGGCAAACTATTCCATGGACATTCTGAACATCTTGTGAAGGGTAATATTGACATGGGAACAAAAACATCAGGTGTATTTCCATTGCTTGTTGTTGTTCGTATTCTCATAGGGGTGAGGTGGGGAAAGCGTGAACCATGGAGGTTGAACTGAATGAATTGTACAAATAAAAGCGGCTGTAACAGAGAAATGTGATGTGTGTTGCTGCTGAATGCAGAGGAGAGAATTTGTGTTACTGTAAAATGCTAATTGCCAAGTGGAATTTATTTTCAGTTCTGCCACTATTTTTTTTGTTTTAGGTCCTGTTTAATATGATTGTAGAAGTGCCTCGTTGGACTAATGCAAAAATGGAGGTAATTAAGAAAAATACCTTTATTATATAAGTATTTGTGGAAGTTATGACAATGCAGTGGCTTCCAGTAGTCAGAGTTTAGTCACAGTTTAGATTGCTCTTTACACATTAAAATGTTCTCTGTTAAACAATTGGTTTGAAGTGGTGCATACGCTTTCCTTGCAATTATAAAAAGTGTTGAGGTTCTAATTGTTTTCCTGGTGGAAACAGGAAAAGCGGGTGGGCACTGCTTCTTGACAACCCTCTGACTGCAGAGTGCAGCATATCTGCAGCAGAGTCCTGGAGTACTGACTTCTAGGATGTCGTCCAGCATTTAGACTAACTCTGGCTTGCTTACGGAGCATTCCTCTCAGATTATTTAATTCATCGTTTCCGCCGTATAGTGTGCTAGGCCAAATCCTGACAAATGGAGTTGCAACTAAAAGAGTATTTCCTTGTGACAAAAATAAATGTTGATCGAAAGGATCTACTCCCGCAGGGAGATATTTTACAAGTAGTAAAATCATCTGTAGTGTTTGTGAAACAGCAGATCTCTCCAGGATATGTCCTGTCTTCCTGAACGTTTGTATTAATTTTAAGGATGCTTCCCAGATGCTTTTAAGGAAATTTGTGGTTGAGTTGTTAACTCTTTTAGTTATTGAAAATAATACCAAAGAATCTCCCTAGCCTGTTACTTGAGAATTTTTTCTCCTTTCCTCGATGATAGGAATGTGTTTGCCATCACAGTTGTTACTCTTCAGGCAGGGTTACCTCAGATGTTTACCCTGTATTTTAAGCTCATGATTTATTGTGGAAGCCGAGTTCTTTTTTGCACAGCATCGCTTTGACAATGCTACTTGAACTCTGCCTGAAGCTCAGGTTGCTCTCCCTCGACTTCTTTCAGCACATTTTGTCGAGGGTAGAAAAGTTTGTCCTGTTAGGTTCAGAAATCAGTGATTTTTGACTTTTTTGGGTTTGATGGAGGAGACTAGATGTAGATCCCTAATGTTTAACTTCTAATAGCCTTAAAATTTCCTGCATCAACCATTAAGGCAGTCGTCTTGCTTTGCCATTGTCTCCTGGCAGTCCCTCAGTCCAGACCTTGGTAAGCTGCTGATACCTGTTATTACCAGATCTTGTCTGCTGATCTCTCCTCACATTGAATGGAGATTGTAGGGAATGCCTTGCATCAGGATGCATGTTATCCACTGCTGCATTCCCTGCAACAGATCTTCTGCTCATCACCTTGTTGTATTTCTGTTCTTCTTCCCTTGCTGCTCGCAGTTACTCCTCTTTGTCCCAGTTTACATGAACAAAAAGCATTGCTGAGCTCCACTTCTGTCAGTGTCCCAAGTGACATATTTGAGCTCTTCACTGTTAAGTTATGACCAGAAGCAGGTAGAATCCAGTGTAAAACCAGAAATGTGTTAACTTTTGTCTTGGCTCTTGGGGAGGTTTTACTTGTGGAATGAGTACATACTGTTGACAGGTTGGTGTGGTTCAAAAAAGTGGAATTCTCTTGGGATGGCTTTGGTGATAATGCTTCAGGTAAATGGGATATAAAATGAGTATGGACTGAAGGCTGTGTGCTTATGCAGGGAAAGCTGTGCACCACTTCACGGTAACCACTTGAGCCTGTAACAAACGTTTTGCCACTCAGATGAGTGTTTGTGAGTAAGGGCCAAGCTGACATGGGTTTGACTGTGGTGTGGAGTGTCAAAAGGGTGGTTGCAGTGTGAACTAGCTGTGGTGGGTAACTCAGGCAGTGGAAATACGTGTATGGTTTGTATATGGGGTTTGGGGGAGGATGTTACTGTTCACCTGTAGTTCAGCTCCTCTGTCAGTGCTTCTTTAGGAATAAGAATGCCCTCTTCAAATGGTAGCTTAACTTGTTCCAAACCTGCGTTAAGTTGGCATTTGGTGACCATGGAGAACTTGTGCTTATGAAAAAGCATTTGTGTGCTGAGAGGTGATGGAAAGAAGGGATGTTTGCAATAGGAGAGCAACGAGCAGAGGGCAAGAGCACGAAACATTTCTTCTGTGGCTTTCAAAGCCCCTGTTGTTGGAAGATGTTGTGCCACCATTTGCATGTCTGGTGAACTTGTACTATGAAGTGCAAGAACTTCTGACTTAAGTTCCTTTCAGTTTTTATGTTTGACCATGACTGTCTCCTTACAAATTTATTACTCTCTTTTCTAGATTCATTTTTTTCTTGCATACTTTACCGCATTATTTAATACCTTAATAAGCTGCTTTTTGAATATGACCCTTGAGATTCAGAGTGAGGCTGTCATACTTTTAATAATTCTCAAACCACAGGAATGTGCTGCCAGATGGATCTTTCCCACTGGTTGGGTATGGAATGAATTGCTTTCCATTTTAACATTCTCCTTCTCTCTCTCTCCCCGTCCCCCCCCCACCCTTTTTCACGATCTGCTTAGATTGCCACTGAGGAGCCGTTGAATCCCATTAAACATGATATAAAGAAAGGCAAGCTGCGATATGTGGCAAATATCTTTCCTCACAAGGGTTATATATGGAATTACGGTGCCCTCCCACAGGTAACATTTTTGTTATAATGGTGAAAGTTTTCTGTCTTCCGTGTAAATTGCCTTGTAAATCTTGGATACTGCCTGAATGCAAATCAGCTGCAAGAGGGGTGATTCTCTTGGATACGTTTGTAAATTAGGATTTTTTTTTATGTTGAACTTTATTGTGTCCATAAATTTTGATCAGAATTTGGGTGTGGGTGTGAATATGTGCTGTGTTTTCAGGAAGGAGTTAAATGATCAAGAAATCTCAAATCTTTAGTCTGTGTCTCTGTACTGTGGTGACAGAATTAAACTGTCATGGTCTGCCATTCAAGAATACTTTGTCAAGTAGACCTTTTCTGCTTAAACAAGGCATTTATTTAAAAACTCATTTAGGATTTTCATGTACTGCAGCATAAATTTTAATTGGGATTTCTTAATATCTTTAACAAAGAGAAACACAAGGGCTGTTCTTTTTTAGATTAAACCTCAACTGCCTTACTTAACTTTTCTCTGAACTGTGAGTCTTTACTGATCATGACTCATTCAAAACTTTGAGCCTTGACAGACCCAACTAATGGCTGAAATTGTGAGCGTAGTGAAAAGTTTTAAACTTTTTCCATTTCTGTGAATAACGCATTATACTTAAATTAGTACTGAAGAACTTGATGGAGCTGGAAAAGAGTAATTTATTTTCTTTACACTTAACTGTATAAGCAGTGAAAGTTGAGTCCCGAAAATCTGCTTACGTGTTTGATCCCTGGAGAGGAGATACTAGGCAGGTGCTGGAACACAGCAATGAAGTTCTTGTCCACTCAGCAGTGTCAGTAGACAAAGTTTCCAAGTAGGTATAGTTGGAAACCAGCAATTCCACTTAATGTTTTGAAATTCATACGTTCCTTAGAATTATTTGAAAATGTGAATATTTTCCTGCACAAAGTGCATTATTTTGGACTTAGAGTACTTTCCTCAGGAGAAATGTTCAGCATCCCTTGTTACCTGGTGAGCTGGGGAGGGCTGAACATAATTATAATTTTTATTTTTTACTGTATTAGACTATTTGCTATCGTAGCAGAAGTTGCTGTACTGTCCAGAGGACAGTACTGTTCCTTCCTTCTGACCTAGAGGTGAAGAGGTGTGACTGGGCAGAAGAGTAGTACTGGTGTAGTGCAGCCTCAAATAAACAGCACTTTGGAAGGATGGGAGGACACAGTTTTAAGCTGTGCCAGGGGAAGTTTAGGCTAGACATTAAAAAAAAATGTTTACAGCAAGAGTGGTTGGGCATTGGAATGGGCTGCCCAGGGAGGTGGTGGAGTCACCGTCCCTGGAGGTGTTTAAGGAAAGACTGGACGTGGCACTCAGTGCCATGGTTTAGTTAATAAGGTGGTGTTAGGTCATAGGTTGGGCTTGATGATCTCCAAGGTCTTTTCCAACCTAGTTGAATCTCTGAAGACTACTGGAAAAATAAATACTAAGTTTAAATTCTCTCTTGATTCCATTTCAGCAGTTTTTTGATAATGATTCTGCTTTGCCTTCCAGTATCAGTCAAGATCTCAAGAACAAGTTTGAGGTGGAGTTACGATCATGGACAGCAGGAGCTAGCAGTATAGCTTCTTGGGAAAAAAAGTTTTCTATAATCTTTTCAACAATACTTAATTGGACTCAAAATTCTTAACAGAAAAGCTTCTCAACTGTAGAATGACTTACTCATTACTTGCCAGTAAAAGTAAAAACAAGTACTTGTCTAGTAATTAAGTTAGTATAACTTGGCTAGGATTCCTTGCTTGTGCAGTGCTCAGAGCAGGGGTTTAAACTTGCCTCTTTGGTCTTAAACTCTTAGCTGTCCTTTGGAATGTATGTGTCTCAACTTCATACCTAAAGCTAAAATCTTTAAATAGCTTTTTGGGTGTAGGAGCGTGGTTAGCTCAAAGCTTAGATGTTTTACAAAACAACTTAATGTTGATATCATGGTATTTAACAAGTATAATAAAAATATAATTGTGAGATGTCTTAGCTTGATTCCACTATCACTAGTAACTAGAAAAATCATATTCGGCATCCTCTGAGGCCTCAATCACTGCAGCTGGGTAAAGTGTATCTGTTGAGTCACTGATGAAGGAAAAGTATGTCCGCAGTAATCCTCATGTCACTTGTCCTGAGAGTGAGTTACTCAGTGTCAGTCCACTGGCTGTTTGTTTTTTCTCCTCCCATTGAGCAAACCTGTTCTCAGAAAGCTGATGGTTTTATTGCTGTTTTTACTAATCTTTGTAATTTGGTGGTGAGATGAGTTGAAATTGCAGTTCACCTGGTAACTCATAGTTCTCTTTCCTTTGGCAGACCTGGGAAGATCCAAAGCACACGGATAAGATTACAGGATGTTGTGGGGATAATGATCCCATTGACGTTTGCGAAATAGGTTCAAAGGTTTGTATTTATCAGGATTAATTCAATTTATCAAGGTTAACTTGGTAATTTGGCAGCAACTGTTGGAAGAGAAGGTCAGACGGAAAAGAAAAAATGTGTTAATAGCATTAGGGACTGACAAAAGTATCAGTAGAGGATCTAAGGAGGGAATAGGTAAGGAAATGGTGGATTTTTTAAAAGGAGAGGAAAAAGTAGGATTTGGTAAAGTCTTTGTACTGGTTAAAAGGGAAAATAAAAGAACAACATCCTGATGTTGTGTGGCTGGACAGTAAATTTTAGGTGATGGAGGTGAGGGTTAAGACTTTTGTGGAAGGAAAAGATTTATTTCTTCTTTCCCTGTTAGCAGTATTGGAGCTAGGAATAGGTTGCCGAAAGATGAGGAAGTATGACAGCATCATGCACATTAAAATTACAAAGTCAGACCCACAAAGGAGGTAAGTTTGAGTTTAGTCATGAGTGCAAACAGAAGTAGATCCTCTTTTCTAGAGAAGACAGGAACCTGCTGCAGTGTTGCAGAGTTGTGAGTCATGGAGTGGATGGGTGAAAAAGAGGTGCAGCAAACACCATTAGTAGGTATAAAGGAAAGGTTTAGCTCACTGAAAGAAAATTCTACATATCTAGAGGCAGCAAAGAATGGAGCAATGCTGTGTATCAAAAATGGGGTTATGAAATGGATGAGTTTGAAAGAGGGATCTCTTAGGATATTTAGGTAAGGGGAAATTTAATTGGTGACCTCAGTGAAAGTAGCTTTATTTGGGGTAAGAAACTTAAAGATGTATTTCAAGGCATCCAGAAAGAGTTAAAAAGGAAATATTAGCTGGTAGGGAGAAGTTCCCTAAGACAATGCAAAAATTGTTGTGATGGTATTTCTGGGGGAGTGCTGTGTGTTTATATGTGTGTGTTGGAGTCCAGAGGAAGGAATAGCAAGAGAGAAATTAGGACCATGAGTTGAGAAAGTAGAGAGTCAAGGGACAGGAAGGAGTTAAAAAATGAGTATGAGACACTTCTGACTTGGAGTTTGGGGTGAAGACCAAGAAAGTGTGGGGGAACTAGGGTAAAAGGGAAGGAAAAAATTTTTAGCTACTTGTCTGGTTAAATAAATGCTGACTGGAGAACTGAGGGTTGGAGAATAGTAATGGTGGGAGAAAGATCTGCAAACCCAGTACACATCTATTTAGTATTTCTAGCCTATCTTGCAGTTCCGTTATAGGCTGCTGGCCAAAAATGTAAAACTATTTTTTTTTGTAAGGTAAAAGAGAAAAATTCTGTGTGTTGTTTTCCAAATCTTTGTGGCATTATGTTCTGTTTCAGATTCGTTCTTCTGGTGAGATTGTTCAGGTGAAGGTCTTGGGTGTTTTAGGTCTTGTTGATGAAGGAGAGACAGATTGGAAGATAATTGCCATCAGTGCAGATGACCCAGAAGCTCAGAAAATCCATGGCAAGTATTTTTGTCTTTCTTAATGCAGTTATGTCAGAAACTTGCACAGCAGAATGGTACCTGAGTTTAGGCCACCCAGGGTAAGAAGAGACAGACAGTGGAAAGGCAAGACTTTTGTTGTTGTTGTTGAAGTCAGGTGCTTCCTTCAAGGAGGGCATTTGTGCTTTCACACTAAACTTCTAAAATGGTTTGCTTGGATTTTCAAGAGGACACGACATGCAGAAAGTCTTCTGACTTCTGAAACACAACTGCCTTAGAAAGTGACCTCCAAAAAGGTGACAGGCTTATCTCCTGTGTAATAGGGCATATTTACCCACTTATATTATGTAGCACACTACCGTTTTCCTTGTTGAAAGCGTTTGTTCCTTTTATATTTGCAGGCGTTGTGTTGCATTCTGAAAAGGCATTTCCAATGTCTTGCCACTTTTAAGAGGATTGCTTCCAAAGTTTATTGCTTAGTCTGAACAATTAGGTTTCACCTTTTAGCTTGAAAATTTGCAAAGTAAACTGCTAATGCAGCTCACCCTAATCAGCCTCGATGAAGACTGTCTGTGCAGGGGGAAATATCCTGCTCAGACTTGTCCTCCCTATGATCATTCTTCTGGTACCCAAGTGAAACTCGAATACTGAAGTGTGTCCATGTGAATAGAACACGAGGTGTAATTCCGATTGCGGATGCATTAAAACTGCGGGAAGTTAAGTTTTTACAGCACAGGTAAAGTGCAGTTTTCTCTGGATAAATAGAAGTTTGCTTCCTCAAATGGATTATTACTGAGAATCATGAGAATTAAGTGAGGAGGTTTGTCTACAAGTGATTGTTAGGAGACCAAAAGCCATATATGCCGTCAGGTATGTACAATGAGAGCCTGCCCTTTGTTGGTAGGGAGCACCAAGGTGCGGAGTGGCCTTTCTGTAGGAATAGAACAATCCAGTAGCTTTCTAAGGAATTGTGTTTCTCAGCCATTGAGGTTTTTTCCTGGTTTCTGAATGTAAAGTATGTCACTGGACTAGCCCTTCATTCTCAGTTTTCTTGCAGGTTGCTTTCACATGGAGAATACTTGACTTGTGGGGAAAGAAGGGGAGAAGAGGAGATGAGGAAAAGGAAACTCTTGGGTTGATGCTGATTAAAATCATTGGGCAGATGAATTACTACATAGTGTTTATGACTCTTTAACTACTTTGACAGTTAGAGATTAAGAAGTTCAGCTTAAGGAAAGAGTAAGTAATAGTTTGCTGTTAATGTCAGTATCAATTTAAACCACTCTGTAATGTGCAGCAAAATGCAATATAAGTGTCAGTAGTTAAAAGAAAAGTGATTAGCACTTCATTTCTAGACACTGTTCTGCTTAAAGACTTACCTTTTCTCCCTAGCAGTTTCTGAGAGAATGTGGTCAGAAAAGTGGATGCGAGGATTCAGAAGGAGTCTGCTAAGTAGAGGCAAAACTGTGGCACTTTATTCCAATATTATTATTTGGGGTTAACTGTCTGTATTTGAAAGCTCTCTCTGGTTTTTTGGTTGGTTTTGTTGGTTTTTTCCCCCCAGGTAATGACTGATTTATTTCAGCTCTATTACAGCTTTAGTTTATTTGGGAGGGGAAGAGTAAGAGGTTTAGTCTTTAAAAAAAAAAAAAATCAGAAGTGGGAGGAATGAACAAATCATTGCCTGTAGTTGATTCCTGTGTGCATCCTTTCTTATCAGGAATATGCGCAAAACTTCAAGAAGAGAACTGTCCTGAGATTCAGGGAAGTGTAGAAATACTTATCCAGTTTAATATGATTTCCCTTTGGGATTGGAGTTGGAGCCCAAGATTTACAAAAGAAAGAAGAGGGGGAGAAAAAAAGCCCCCATCTGCTTTCAGAAAACATGACTGGCTTGCAGTGTTTAACAGCAATCATTCTTCAGTCTGAAAACAAACAAATCTGTCGGAGCAGGCAGTACAATATGTCCTTTTATAGTTGTTTTTCCCCCTTCCCAAAGTTGTTAATTATTTCAGCATAAAGGGATGGCAGCTACAGATAAAACCGGTCTGTCCCTCAGTAATTGATGTGCTGCTGTGTTGCTGAGGTGGCCTCCTGGGGAAGATGAGGCTAAGTGTTGCCTTCTAATCCTGTCCAGTCACTTCTCTATCATTTGTTAAACATTTCCAACTGGACTGAGAATCATCACATTTGCTTTCAGCTCAGTATGTGCAGAGCCCCCAGTGAACATTTGGAAAAGATAATTCCGAGACACCAGAGTGGTGATTACTTGCAAACCCCATCCTGAGCCCGCACCATGTGTTAACTCCGCTTGCTGCTTTAAGCACACCCCAGGCACCTGGGATATTCTCCTTCTGGGATCGTGATCGTTCTCATAAGTGCAGTTGATTTTCCTGAGACTTCACAGAACTCAGAACTGAGAAGTCACAACTTCTGAGTGCTTCTCATTGTTTATTCATCGCACTCCACTGGGCTGTGTGGTGCAGGCATTTATTGATAAATACTGGTTTAAATTGGAAACCCTGCCTAGAACTCTCTCTTTCACACAGAGCAGTGAGAAACTCTTGTTGACAGTGACAGTACCCAGGAATGATGAGCAATGCTTAGCACCTATTTAAGTGAGAACTGTGTCATCAGTAGGAATAACGGGGATTTAGTGTCTTTTTGGAATGACTTTATAAGGTAATTTGTTTGAAATAATAGCACTTAATTCTGGTGGGCACGGGGACAATCTCTCACCAAATATGAGCCGTATGTCAGATGCAGATATCCGTGTGAGAAAGTTTCTTTTAGACTACCACTAGACATCTTCGGATTTATCTGTTTCAATAAGATCTGTCTTTGTGGCTGTTGTGTTTCTGCTCAGGCAGTTGCTAGGCAGATGGCCATTAGTGGACCAGCAGAGCAACTTTAGTCCAAGCAACTCTAAGAAAGGACCAAAAAACTCCTTGCAGACTGAAACACTAAATCTTGGTGGTGTAATAGGCCTGATTGCTTTCTTTATTTTGTTGTTGTTGCTTTTTGTTTGCTGCNGTCAGGAGGAGAAGTAAATTCTTGGAGTAGAAAGGTTGCTTGTCTGCTTATCTCATAGTTGGGATTGAATTTATCATATTGGAGTTCACTTGTTTATCTGATGTACTTTACTAGTTTGGGGTCGGAAAGAATGAGTGATGCTTTTGTGCTGTGGTTTGGTCTAAATGTATATGGCATCTTCATATTGGTCAAGAGGTTTTCAAAATCACTGGCAGTTGAAGCAGGAATTGTGTTTGAAGCAGCTTATGAAGTCTGACTTTCAAAAGGTCATCTTGCCCTCCTTCAGCAAATTGGACTAATCATGTATGCTGGATGGCATTTTGGAGGTGATTTACTGGTCTGGAATCTTAGCAGCCATTTCTGCTGCCATTGCTCGCTGGAAAGATGCCAGGGTGTATTCAAGAGCAGTTGGTGATGTCTGCTGGCTTTGTTGTGCTGCCATTTGCTGGCACTGGTGTAGTTAACTGTGCTCTGTTGCCACGCTGCCTTTACAATATGCATCTCAAGACAGGGTTAGGTGATCAAATCCTACATGGCAAAACTAAGGCATATTGTATATTTTGTACCATATATTGTTACAGACCTTTGCATGTGAGTGTGTTTATTCACAGAGAAGCAGCAGAGGCCCAGAAGACCTTTGTTGTGGATTTGTGTAAGCACTCAGTATAAAGAAATTAATTAGCTGTACCAAGGCTCCGCTCCTACCCCCTGCACAAAATACACCAAATGCCTTTATATGGAATGTAGCTGCTGCTTCCTGTAAATGTTTATAAGATGTTATTAAAAACATATGTCCTCTCTTCCCACAGACCTTGTTTAGAAAGCTTGCTGCAAACATGTTGTTTTAGCTTTGCTTGCAAGAAGCAGCATCTGTTGTACTAAAAATGGTAGTTTTGTACAAATGCTTTTGTTGCTCTCTTCTGTAAAGCCAGCTAGAATTGGGATCTGCATTCATGTTGGCTCACTCCCTTGACAGAGAGCTAGCAGCAGTTCTTGGTGCCAGCCTCTGGAGATTTTCCTTGTGGACACTGAACAGCAACCCTTAATGTGATCCGCTGTCTCTTTTTAACCCTTGGTGCTTAACTTTGGTGCCCAGAAAAATGAGACCTCTGGTTGTATGGAGGCAGTATAGAGAAATTCCCACTTAGGGCATTTCTTCTTAGGGCAATTCCCCCGTGGGGACATGCTGGTAACGTACCTGCGGGAGCCTGACCTGCTCTGCCACTTGGAGCAGGGCTTGCTGGCAGAGATGAAACTGCTTTGGGCCATCTACATGCTTGCTACTCCCAAACCTGCCCCTTTCGACCTCAGTGTGAGTACGTAGCACTAAGGGAAGATAAGCAGTCAAGGTCAGAAGAAAGTGTCTTAACAGTGTTTGTTGCAGGAAAGACATCTAAATTGTTTGCTTTTTTTTAAAATCATAATAATTTGTAGCTATCTTCTATAGATACTAGTGTAGTAAATGACTGTACTGCTTATTGTGATCTTTTCTTTTACCCTTCTTTGCTTGCTTTTCTGTTTTCTGAGTGTGGTTTTTCTCCTTTCCCCCCTGATATCCCAAAGAGGCTGTTTAGATTTCAGTGGAGGACAAACTGTCTTTCAAGTTTTTCTATGGTGACTTTTAATGAACTGGAGAGGTGGCTGTTGAGTGATGCAAGAGCTGCTGTTTTCCTTGTGTTTTGTAATACGTGCTGACTCAACAGCAACAACGTTGATACTTTTTTGGGGTTTGTTTTGTTGCATTGTTGCACTTTTTCAATCTGCTTACCACCAACTTCCATTATAATACAGATGTTCTGGAGTCTTTTTTTTTTTAATTCAAGCTTTCACATTTCATTTGATGTTCAGTAGCTGTCCTTTATAGTAAAGAATAGTGAAGCACAGGGATGAAGGAGAATAACTTGCAAGGAACCCAGGAAATAAAAGCAACCAATGCCCCCCTTCTTAAGTCCTCAAAACCAGAATATACAGCATCCATATAATGCTGTAGTCTGATTGTGTTTAGTCATTTTACTTAGGCAAGGTATTTTCCAGTAGAGAGAGTGTGAAATTCAAGAAGATGATTCTATCCATGAAGATAGAATCTCTATCATAAGGAGATAAATGGAAGTCTGTCCCAAAGCTTATCCTAATATTTGAGTCCTTTAAATAAGTATAAATGAAACCTATAAATAAGGGACAACAGATGGAGAAGTACCAAGTGCCAGTTACTGGACTGTAAAGCACTTTTGATGAACAGTTTTTATGGGAGCAGGAGGCAAATAACCAAGTAGGAGGAATGGAGAAGCAGAGTTAGGAGAAGCATTTGCTGGAACAGGAACCAGAAAAAAGGAGCAGCAGTGTGAGAAAGTATGCTTGAATTTAAGTAGTGTCTGGAGATGGAGGTCTGGAGTTTGTCCACTGCTGGGAGCCAAGGAAATTGCTGCAGCAGCCTGGTTTGCTTTACAGACTTGAGGAGGTACTGTCTCTTCAACAAGTGTTAGATATTGTGAATTCAAACCTCACAAGAGGAGGAGATGACAAGGGCTCGAGTTGGAGGCAGGATGTTCTCTTGCTTGGAGAGAACAGGATGATGCATTGGAGTCCTGAAACTGATTTGAATTGGAGCTGCAGTTTTATTAGTGCCCAAATGAAGCATTCTGCCTCCAACCAAGATCCCACCCTTTTCTAAATTCCTTCTTGGTTGGTCTCGCCCACCCACCCTAGTGAAAAGCTTCTTGTGCTCTTAGACACGTATTCTAGCTAGAAGACCTGCCTCTAGCACAGCCTTATGTGCCCTTGCTTTTTTCTGGGATTCTGCCAGTGAAACTCCCTGATCTCCTACAGACAGATGGCCAGCAGCCAAGTTCAAAATGTGTTTTACTCTGAGTCCATAAACACGTAGCCCTGTTAAGTGTTTGCAAAAGCAAAAATTTACATGGGGTTCTTCGAGGTTTTATGTTTTATTCTTTGGGTAGTGGTAATACAGTGGAATTTGGGAGTGGCATCTATGACATGCCTGTTAACACTCACATAGGTCTTCTCACATAGGTCTGGCCTCCCAGTTCAGTCTACATGTCATCTCTCTTGGTGGTCTACTGAGAATTGAATGATCTGTAGCCCAAGACTTTACTCTTACTGGTTTTTTTCAGAAATACTTTAAGGTCTTTGTTCAGGTTCACGATGAAATTTTAAAAAGACATTTAGGCACTTAAAGGTGGAAAGTACATGACTAGGTATCAATTCCATGGACTAAGCAACTGATTTTATAGGACTGAATAGACAGAAGAGTCTCTTAGCAGACATCGCTGCCAACCGGATGTCATTAAGTGAGGCATATCTGTGGGAGAAGATAATGAAGTAACCAAGCGATACTGGGAGAGAGCAAGAAGGAATAACGAAGGGAGACATGAGCAAGTGACTTGCAAAACACTAGAGGAGAGTAACACCATGGAAGGTGGCCTGAACAGAGTGAGGTTATGAAATAGTTGGTAGACTACAGCAGTAAAAAGTCAGCTCCCATTTCCGTCAGAAGTGACTGTGGAAAGGAAATAGAAGATTACTCCAGTTACAAAGTATGTGGCTTCTGGGAAGGACAAAATCCTTTATTATATCAAAATAATTAGGAAAGTGTTGAAAGCTTTGCCATGTGAACATGTTGCCAGAGAGTTAATTTGTCAAGAGGTTGACAGGACCACGCCATTGCAAGTGACAGAAGTGGTGGTGGTCTCAAAGGACAGCCTGTTAAAATTTGATATGCACAGCAGGTAAGGGTGTAAGATCCCAAACTGCATCGTTGATATGGCAGTGTAGTCTTCAAGCAGAATTATTGTGGTGTTTCAACTCTCTGTACACACCTTGGCAGTGTTCATCTCTGCCTCACAAGGGTGTCCCACAAATGGCATACATTCCTCTTTGTGTCCTGTCACTCTTGCTACATTGGGATTATAGAGGTCGAGTTGTTTTTGACTGTGAATATGCAGATACCACAAGGTTATCAGTAAAGTTAGGGTTTAGAGCTCCTGGCACGTGTGTGTCTTGTCTTGAAGGGGATGAATTTGGAACCAATGTGAGCAAAAGGATGCCTTTTAATATAATGTGGACAAGTCAAGCCTGTATTTTGTTTAGAGGTGCTGGTTTAAAGATTCACGTGTTGAAATTGTTTTCATAGCTATTCTTTCATTATCAAAAAATGCTTGTAGCCCTTGCAGGAAAAAATTGCCTCAGTGAATAATCTAAGTATTGCAAGAGGTACCTACTGAGATAAAGATGGAATTTTCTTTTCCTGTCACAAATATGGTCCTTTTATTCATTGTACCTTTGGGTCTTAATTAATGAGATGACTGGTTTACCTGCTTAGTGTGGTTGTGAAATCATAAGGTAGCAACTATGGGCAGCTAATGTAATAAAGCGAAGTTTACCAATAACTTTGAAAGTACTCAGTGAAATCAAATTGCTGCAGATCCTTTAGGACACTTAAAAAAAATAATGTTATGAAACCTGTGAGTAAAAATGATCAGTCCTTATTTATTTATTTTTTTCATCTTTTTAACCTACAGATATCGATGATGTCAAGAAGCACAAACCGGGTTATCTTGAGGCTACACTTGACTGGTTCCAATTATACAAAGTCCCTGATGGTAAACCAGAAAATCACTTTGCTTTTAATGGAGAATTTAAAGACAAGGTGAAGATAATGCAAAATTAAAAATGCATCATTCTGTCATGTGGCTTCTATAATATATCCTAGAATTTTTTGAATTTTAAACGAGGAGGTTTAACGAAAAGAATTTTGATAGGAGAGACTTTTGCATACAGTTTATTAGGCTAGGATTAAATAATGTTTGCTGCCTTCCAGTTTTTTCAGGGAAAATGCGTAAGTCATTAAAGAAAGTTTGCAAAAAAACCCATTTAGTCCTAATCTTGAAGAGATTTACACATGCATCTGTATGTTTCTAGGTGTTTTTCAAAGCATTTTTATTCTCCATGTCAGAGTAATGAACAGATTGTGTTTTCAGGTGTTTTTTCAGTGCTGTTGGTAAATTTTTCTGACTTTTTTTAAGGGTGTGCAGTTTAAGACAGTGGGTTGCAGATTTTTTCATATTTGGTATTTGCTCAAGGTACCCTTTTTTTCTGGTAATTCTGTGTAAAAACATTTGAAGCGTTTGGCTTGAAGGCCGAAAAATTATTTTTCCTTTTTTTTTTTTTTTTTTAAATGAATGGCTTTTTAACTACCTACAGTAAGATTAGCCGGTGTTTGAAAAGAGATTGGACCAGGGAATAGACCTTGTTGAAGGAAATACCTGGATTTTCCAGAGAAATTGGATGTGATTTGAGTAAAATTGCTTTGCAACTTGTGTATTGCACACTCGGTGTAGATTATTCTTGGCAAAGAATCAGAGGTTTCTCATGAATGATGTCCATGTGTCAGCCAGTTCAGCCTTGCAGGGTGCTATCAAAGTTACATAATGCCTTCTAACCAGCACAGGCAACTTTACATGTTTTGTCTGGTTAAAGAAATGCCCTGACTCCCCTCTGCACTAAAACTGTCTTTTCAATCAATCAAATATGGAGTTGTAAGGCTTGACAGCCTGATCTCTCCCCTGTTCTCCCAGGAACTGCCCTCAGAGGTTTTCCTGCTCTGTAGAGTTACAGTAGAGCTGCGTATCCCTGTCAGGCCATTGGAGTTCAGCCTGGAGGCACTAAATGCCCTGAGATAGCTGGTTTGGAGCACTTGAATAATTCTCAAGCATTTCTAGAGACCCAGGATGTGGCGAGGCGGCTGTGGCTGTGCTCCAGCAGCTCTGGTGAAGTTCACAATGTTCCAGTGGCACTTTTCCAAGTCACTCCTTGTTAACAAATGTGAATGTTCAGTTGGCAGCTTTTTGCAAGTCTAGCAGTCATCATCTGGACACTGAGGGCTTATTTTAATTTAACTTTTGGAAGCTTTTTTATCCCAACCCCACCCCAAATATTATTTTTGTTTTAAACAAGCAGAAACTGTTAAGCAGCTGACATGTTATATTTCTCCAATGCTTAAGTATATGATTGGGCATTAATGAAGTAAATGCAAATTTTGCCACGAGCGGGGAAACCGTAACTCTGACCTTGACTTGCATCTGTAAGGGTGGAGTCATAGCTCACACGCTTGATCCCATTTAGGGCCTGATGCGGTTTTCTACAGCAGTAGGAATCTCCTTTGCATCTAGTGCTGGTTTCATTTCTTTCATGTAGCACTTGTATTTTCTGGCTGCAGACTGAGGGAAAGTCCTGAATGTGTTGCCAGTATATCTGACAGATAGTGAAGTTTGTTTCTTTTCATAAAAAGAATGTTGTATTCTCCAGAAATTTAATGAGGCCTTGAAGGAGGTGCCTTAAAATAACATCTGAAATAGTATGTCTTAGTAAACTAGTTCTATGGCTTTTTTTTCTGTTTAATAACATCTTAATTTACAAAACTTTCCTTGTCGTAAACTAGGATTTTGCTGTTGAAATTATTAAATCTACCCATGAACACTGGAAAGCTTTGCTTCATAAAAAAGTTGATGGAGGTGCTATAAAGTGGTAAGTAGCCAGTCACATCTCTTGCTCTTCGTATTGTGCTAGTGCTGGTGCTGTTCAACATGTTGCAGCTGTCCATGAACTGCCTAGATTTTTTTAAATTTGAAATGACAGGAATACTCATGGGTTTGATTGATGATCGATAATAGAGCATGATTGACTAATTGCACCTTGTATGATGGTGATTTACTGGTAAGTGGTTCCAGAAATATATTGATTATGTTGATGTGACATTCATTACTTCAGCTTTTGAGAAATGGCCCCAGAGTGTTTGTTGAGAATCGTTTTGGGAGAATCTTGGTCCTCTTGTCACTGTTCATTCTGTTGCTTTGGGGAATTGACGTTTGTGCAGTTTATTCTGTAGGACGTTAAAAACTCGTGATCAAACTCATTTTCGGTGTGAAAGGATATAGATTCATAGGAAAACATTTCTGCAGAGGATGTGGTCCCAGGGTTTGTCTGGAAATACTACGGGTATCTGCTGCTTTATGTAGGAGCAGAATTTTGGCCTGTTTTTCCTCCTTGATAGATACTGCAGGTAGGTTGCTGAAGTAACCTGCTGTTACTTCCATGATCTGCCACAGAATCTGGCCATCCTTCAAGGCACAAGAGATTGAATATACTCACATCATCTCTGCCAGCCATCTGGGTGTTCCTCACCTCCCTCGGGAAGTGCCAGTTTATTTCTGCTGACTTCTTGGGGGCATTTAGTTTCCTGACTGTGGTTCTTTGCACTGTACCCAAGCTAGCAGCCAGAAGCACTGAGTATGAGCACTGCTTGCATTAATACAGAATACACAGCCTAGACACCTCCTCATGCTCAAAGAAAGGAAGAACACCCTTCCACACACCTGTTCCTTCCAGCATTACTTTGTGGTTTTGGCTTCCTCGTTTCTTGCAGATAAACATTTCTGAGCTCTATACGTGATGGTGGTTTTTTTCCCCTAAGTACTTAATTGTGTGTGGCTCTTTTCCTCTGATGGATAAAGCATGTTTTTAATTTTATTTTTCAGCACAAATGTTCTGGTGAGTGGCAGCCCATTTTGTTGCAGTGATGAGGATGCCCGATCGATTGTGCAGTCAGTAAGGATATTTACTTTTTTTTTCACCCCCCCCTTTTTTTTAAATGATTAGTTGGAAAAGATTGTTCAGAGCTCCAAAACTGAAATAAAGCAGCTAAACTGAAATGGTCCTTAAGCAAAAATTTAAGTAAAAGGAGGAGCATAAGGGTTTTGGAGGAAATCCAAGCATTGTGATATAAACCTTTCATTGCAGTGGTCCATGTGTGCTTTCTGGCAGATTCATTACTGTTCTGGTGGAGTTTTTTTGTTTTGTTTTTTCTCCCTCTGTAATGCTGTTTCTTCTGATCCTGAATAGCAAGATGGTCCGCTATTTGTATCTAGCCTGCTGTCTTCTGTCTCCCCTGTTGCCATGAGTTACCACCCAGTGTTAGAACTCATTGACTAGCTGACTGTAGTCCCTAATCACTAAACAGATCCTTTGTTTGTCTACTTGCATAATTAAATGCAATGCTGTAAGAGAGGGGGATGCTTATTTGAATGTTTCTTAAAGAATACCTGTCATATTCTGAAAATTAACATAAAATTAAAACATGCAGGTTTCCTGTTCAGGCAAGAAAAATGTCCTGCAGGTTTGAGGCTTTCATGTGCAAATGTTAGTGGAGGAGAATTTTTTCCATTTTAAAATATGCTAGTCTGGACGCCAGAAACTAAGCAAGGCTATTGGAAATTACATGGAGAAAAGTGCCCCCAAGTATTACTTTTTCTTTTGTAACATACGCTGTGATTGAGCCTGTGCTCATGACCACATGAGTGCAGCAGGTATTTTGGGCATGTGCATGGCTGCCAGGGCACCCAGTGTTTTGCCTCAACAGTCACAGTAATTATGCGAGTTCAGGTGTCAAAGAACACGCCATCCACTGTCACTGCAGGTAACATTCCAGCAGCATTTTTAGTAAGAATGTGTTGTCCCGGATGCTGTTTTGTCACAAGCAAATAAGGCTGTCAGTTGCAAGGAAATGTTGGTTTAAGTCATAAAGATGTGCCACACCAAACTTTTTCCTATTCAGATACCTTGCTTTCAGCACTTCTTTAAAAGTACCTCTGTGATTGCATTTGTGAGTGTTGATTAATGAAACTGTAAGTTTTAAATGAAAGAGAAACTCAGTTTGGAATTCAAATACGTTTTTAGACGTGTCAGTCACAGCTATAAGCAAGTATTTACCTCCTCTGTACTTTCAAATTTACGGTAACTTTAATGAGTCTTTAAATGCAACTAAAACTTCAAGTCCAAATGTATTTGAACGGTGTCAAATGCGCTAAGGAATATTTCCTTTTGCATTCTCTGCTCTTTGTACTTTGAGGCATACAGGGTAAATAATTATTAAATCAGCAGTATGCCTTATTTTGTTTCTCAATAACAAATCTTTTTTTTTTTCTGTGGTGTTGGGAGGAGAGGAAGTTAGTAAAATCAGTTCATGAAATAGATACCTTGTATCAAACTTTAATGCCTTTTTTATTATGAAAGCTTCCCTTCTTATCAAGTAGTAACACTTCCTGTCTTTTTTTGTGCCTCACATTCTTTTCTTTAAGCGATAGTGTTTTTGTGAAGTTGTTTCCACATACTCCTTTCCATCATTCTGTTTCAGTTCAGTCCAAGTATTTTAATTACGTCTTTGTAGGGTGCTGCCTCTTGGTGCTTTCCAGACAGGGAAAATATGCAATACTCTATTAAATGCTGTTCATGCTGCACGCAATTGCCAATCTGCAATCACTAAAAAAAGTAAAATGGCCTTGAAATAGGCACTGTGGACAGTTGAACTCTAAATATAAGCAGGGAGGTTGACTTGCACATTTTAAGCAGGTATCTTTTTGTCTAGTACACTACACTGCATGCTTTGGTTGTCAGACATTCATCTCTTTCACACTGAAGTGAAAGTACGTGAGTGTTGGCTGCAGAATTTTAATGGCTGTGGTGATTTCAAATGAAAGCTGCCTGTGTTTGCAGAGGGTTTTGTTTGGGTTTCTGTTGGGTTTTTTTTTTATTTAAACTAAAAGCAGATACATTTTCTTCTAATTTATATCCATCTATTAGCTCCTGGATAAAAATAAAGCAATGAAAGCTGAAGCAGAGATCTTGTATGCAAGTACAGTGAGAAGCATATTTCAGCTACTGCAAAATTTCTGAGCCACTTCTGCAGTGAGAGCTGGTTCCCTACAATTCTTTTTCCAGCATCAGATTCCAGTTGCAGCACTTTGGAGCTGGGTGATAATTGCCTTAAATCAGATATACTGAGTTCTCAAAAAAACCCCAGAACAAAACAAAAAAAACCCAAGGAAGACACTAAAAGCCAAAAGGCAACACTCAGTATTGCTGTGGAATGGTTTTTATGGTGAGCAAGAGAACTATAATGGAAAACATTCAAATCCTTACCAAATGCTTATCAAGTGTGCACTAATCAGAATTTCCTTATAGATTTTCATTGGGTAGTTCCCAGGATAGTCCAGTTGATTTCAGATTATTTGACCTTTTGTTACTTTACAGGTGGGGAACTAGAATGGCTTGTCTGGGTTGGGGAATTTCCACTCCACTGAGTGAGCTTCTAGATGGTTGGCATGTGTACTGTCATCTCTACTGGGGGCAAACTAAGAATGATTCCACAGCAGGTGAATTGTCATGACCAGTCAATTCCAAAGAGAGAGAAGATAATCTGTGCATGTAAGAGCGCATACTGAACTTCTGAACCAGCCAAAATTACACCAGACCCCTGCAACTACAAATCTAGTTGAATTTTAACGCTACGTGGTGAAAACTTCTAGCGTTCTCTAGCCTCTGAAAGTTGTTTCGTATCTGTCTCAGCTCCAGTGTCAGTGTATGTTGCACACTAAAGCCAGGAGGAATAGAGCTTTGTAGATGAATGTGTTAGTGCTAAGATACACTGTTTATTTCAGGCTTTTAAGTGTTGCTATCTGTAAAACTGACTAGGACCGCCAAGCCTTTGTTTAGTATTAATCCTAAGAATTGCTTGCTCTATGAAGAAGCTGCCGAGGACTTTGCAAGTTGGAAAATCTCCAAGACAATCTATATATAGTTAGTAGAGCAGTGTTTCTCAGACTTATCACATAATTCTTTCCTTATAATACTGGAAAGTGAACTAGGAAAGCTTTGCTAGATGATGTCTCTTTTGATAAAATGCAGAACAGTGTTCTACAGGGAAAAATATTTGACTTTTCCTGGTAATTTAAAAAAATCTCCAACCAAATTTGAATCTGTCTATTTACTAATGTGTTTTGAATAACTCAGATCTAAGCAGGAAAGTTTGTTGACTGCCTTTCTCCCTACATGCTTTCTGTGAGGACATTTCCATTTGGGATTTAATAAAGGTAGAATTTTCTGTACAGTAGCCAGTTGTGAAACAAAAGGTTGGTGAGGAGTTTATTTTTATTAATTAATTTATTTATTTGGTTTTTAAATGGTGTTCCAGATGAAAGTGTTGTGTAGTGAAGAGATTCCTGGCTCAGTGGGATGAGATTTTGATCTGGTCCTGGTGGGAAAATACTGAGTCCTTATCTCAAGCTTTTTGAGGAGTTATCCCAGAAGTGGCAGGCACCTGCTTATACATGGGGACCTCTGGTTCTCTCTGCCTTATGAGATAAAGCTTGGGTTTTGCTGGAAAGAGAGGGGATAGTCTGGTGATAGGGGTTATGTTTGTCATGCTGGTACCTCCTTCCAGACCAGTCACATAACCCCCCTTGTGCAGGTGGTTATCCTGGGTAAAGTGGGAAGAAGAATCCTGCTTCTCCCTTCCCTCCTCACAGGCTTTGTTCTGCTCTTCAGTGTTCAGAGCCCTGTGCCTGCTCGGATGCTGGGAGGCTCTGTCACATCAGCGCAGCTCAGCCCGAGTGCTGCTGTGCTAAGGAAGGGCAGTGGAAAATTGTTGCATCCTCATCATGAGGCAGGGTGATTCCAGATACGTTAAAAGCATCTTTAATTTTGTCCTTTAAGTTACAGGACAAGACAGGCTGTGCACTACTGCGAACAAATAGTGGCATATCCAGCTTTGAAGTGCCAGACCTGAATTTTAAAACAAATGGTCACTTTCCACAGGACCGGATTATTCTGTCAGAATGGAATTGTAAAAGAGTATCATCACACATTTATTTTAAATTGTTTGCATGTATTTAATGTAAATTGTATGTGTGTGTATGTATTCACATGCATACCTGAAACGTGAATATTTCAAGTGAAACATGTATAATAACTGTGCAGCAGTTAGTCAACAACAGATCCTGTTATTCTCAAAGAAGATACAGTCATCAAAAATCCCCTTTACATTAGGTAAGCTGTAATCTATCACTCATTGTTCATGTGCTTGTTTTGTCATTTATGAGCAACAAAGAAATTTGTACAGTGGGGGTGAGAAATCTGTAAGGTAGAAAATTGTCCTGTGGGGACAACAGAAAGTTCTGGTTTTGTTAATACCTCTTGACTTGAGCATTAAAATACCTTTGAGTTTGGGTGCTATCTGTGAAGCCTTAAGTAAATACTGATATGTTGGTTTGGGAGTTTTTTTCCTTTGTTTTTTTTTTCCTCTTTTTTAGGCACCAGCGTTTATGAATGGAGATTCTGTTTCCCCAGAAGGTATCTTTTTTCTCAGATCTCATATGACTTCTCTTAATAGCTGACTTTAAAAAATGACATGAAATTTTTTGTTTTGTTGAAAAAAGGCAGTTTTGTGTATATGTAAATTATAATAGTTATATCCTGTCATATGGTATTGCCCGTCTCCTGTTAAATAGAACATGAAATTCATGGATGGTTTGTGGGAGAAGATTACTTTTGAGTGAAAGTGTAGTCCACATAAAAAGATAGGACAAAATTTTTCTCTTACTGATCATGCAAGGCAAATGCATGACATTTATGCTTTTTAAAGAAGATGGGTTGCTTTGCCTTAGTTTTTGTCATTCCTCACAGTAGCTAACTAATCAAATAAACAGCTCCTTTTCCTAAAACTGACTTAACCATACCTGCTTTTCAAGTGTAAGTTCTAAAGACGGAATTTTATCTTTTCGCCGTTAAGACTATTTTTCATGTTAACAGAACATATGTTTTTCTTTAAGAAATGAGAATGCATCCTGCATTTTCAGTTTTAACTCCATTAAAAAAAGATTTTTCTACTGGCAAGAACTATAGAGAAGACATACATGCTTTTTGAGATGGAGGGAGTTACAGAAATACTAAGTTAAACTTAGTTATGAGTTCAAAATTGTTTTAGAAGCAACATCTGCATAGCCCATGTCATGGGAAAGCAAGTTGCATTCCATTCGCCTTTATATGGCATGCCAATAAATAGCATTTATTTACCAAAGTATTAGATCTCAGACCTCTGTCAGAGGACTGAACATAATCTGCCTGATCTCTGATGTTTTCCAGGGATGGTCACAACAACGTTGTAACTTGTTGCAGAATTGTTTCAGCCAAACTGTTAAAATGAACAGACATGATTTTGAGGCCATGCTTTTCACAGGGTGGGGATAGAGCTCACACAGCGGTATTGTTATGGGAGGGAAGGTAGCTAAAAGGGCAGAATGTTGTTTTTTCAAGTGTTTGTGTATGGCTGGTTGTATAGAACTAATGTCACTCTTGTAATTTTTTTGTTTGTTTTAGTTGATTCCTGGTACTTTTTTCCCAAGTGATCATCAAGGTCCTCTGAAAGCGCATCATCAAATCTTAAAAGTCATCCCTTTTTTTGAAGACGGGCAAAAGCACTGATTGTTGGATTCCTGTTGAAACAACTTTTCAACTTGTGTAAACCTTCTCTCGTGTAAATAAACACTGCCATTATAAAATGAATGTTTCCTTTCTCTGTCTGTGTAGGGTGGAGCAGAGGGAAGAGGAGGGGCTTGCTTGCTTGTTTGTTTCTGAATCTCAGAACTCCAGAACTGCTCTTACCCCCTCGTGAAGTGTACCAAATGAGATGAGAGATAAGTTGTCTTCAACCTTGTTCTCCCGATTCTGGAATAATCAAGCCATTGGGTGCACAGCAGACGGTGTTAATTTCTGTCTCAGGGCTTTTCTGGCCACCCTGACTGTAATCCGTTTCAAGTCGACAGTAATCTTTGTGTAAGAGGCTTAGGAGTTTACCATGTTCTTTGATAGGTGACTGTTTCCCGAGCTGCATTCACTTTTGTGCCCAGTTGTCTCTGCAGGCTTCATAGAGTTAGGAACAGAGCATACTTGCTTTAAAAAAAAGGACAACATTCCTCCAAAGATTAATTCAACTAGGAAGGGCTAATGCCATAACAATTGAAGTAAGGATGCACGTGTGCTCTCTGTTCTACATCCTGTTTTGATAACTTGTGTGTTTCATCACACAGGAAGGATTTTCCTTATGGAAAGCTTCCATTTTTAGAGTTGTGCATGCTTTTGATAGTTATTTGTTCAATGAGACAAGATTAATAAAATGTACAGAACTGAGCTTCGTGCTTTCATGGTAAAAATATCTGCCTCTTTTCCTACTGCAGGATTATGTCTGGCCTATCTGTACCACAGCGTTCATTAAAGACAAAAAAGGCAGCTATTAAGTAGAAAGAGAGGAAATGATAATATAGACAGACAGCTTTATCCAGCTCGTTAGTGAGACCAAAGGTGAGCATTGTCTGCTTTGTACGACGACGGAAACAGAAGGTTAATGCTGCTGACATAGGGTGGAAATGGAAGACAAAGAACTGCAGAAGTTAGGCTGTGGCTTGCCAGAGAGGACTAACTTTCCTTTACAAAGAGTTAAGTTTTTAGTAAGAAAGCTTTCACCTTTGGGAATGTTTCTTTGGTTTTATGATGCAATCTCCCTAATTTAAGCTCCTCTAGTGTATTGTTTAGTGTACAAGCACCAATCACTTTGCAGATCTCAGTCTGGGCCTCAGTACTTAGGAGGAGATGAAGTTCTCCCATCTGCATAGAGTTTTGCATTGTTTTATATACAGAGTTGAGGTGTGATGTGCGAAGTGCAACATAACCCTCAGATATTGTGGACTACTTTTATTTTTTGTAGTCAAGAGACACGTTGCATCCAGCTTACATTTACAGTACTGATTTCCCATACTTTAGTTTATAATTTAGAATTCTGAGTACATGCAGCATTATATCCCCAGGTTTCCTTAAACAGACTCAATGTTTCTTGAGTGCCTTGTGTTCGCATGCAGCCTCTCAGGATGAGATTCCTTTGGTTAGAGGTGAGCTCTTGTAGGTTGCAGAACAGCTGCTGTATTTGCCCATATGGTAGTACACCTAGGAGGCTTGCTGTTTTGTGAAATGCTTAAGGACAGCTGAACAATGAAGGGCATCGTGTAAAAGCAAATTATTTTCTCTCTACATGGTCGCTGCTGTCCTTTTTCTTACCTTTTTTTTTTTCTTAGACATAGAGTAAAAAGTTGTACCTGTGTGGAAACCAAGTATTGATTACAAATGTACCCCTGCTGAACTATCAAGGGTAGGCCATAAGTTACTTAATTTTTACTTCAAGTAATTTTAGCAGTATTCTTTAATTTCTAAGTATATTTATGGAATGTAGTTATGAATCTCAGAAGCAAAAATAAATTTCTAAATCAGATAAGGCTTTGTGCAAGGAAATAGCAAATAGTACTTGGGAAAACTGAAAACCGAAGTGATCAGAGATGCCTTATACTACCATAAATTTGAAAATGTTAAAGTGTTTCTTACATATTGAATATGTAAACAGATGACTGTCATGGTGAAAGTAGTCTGAAGGAAAGTGTTGACAGTGTTCATGTTCATTCTCTGAGGATTTTTCCCAGGTGGGATATAAAGATGTGCTGTTACACGAAGCCTTGCTGCGAGAATGCACTGAATGCCACTGACGTGGGTCTCAGAAATTAAGCGTAATGAAAGAGCTGTAGAGAGAATGTCTGCTTATAAGAGGATTAGAGGGATGGGACAGAGAAACTAGAATATATTTTTTAGATCCTAGGGGAAAAAAAGTCTGAAATAAGCATTTTTTGTTTTGTTTTATTTTGGCTTTTTTCACAGACTAGGTCTTTCGTTTGTATTTATTTACCGATATTGTTCTATTTAAAATTGGTTTCATTGTAGCAGGAAGCTAAGTATAGCAGTGTCCATTTCTCAACATTTTTATGAAAAGAACTTTTTTATATCTGATGCTAATATCTCCTGGAAATGAGGACATGAAGAGAACCATAATTTTTTTCTCCAGGAAATAAATCCATCTTGACTGTATTTTTTTCCTGTGTTGAATATATAGTACTCACATGTACATACTTCTTTCAAGATAAATTTTCATCTTGATTTCCTCTTTTTGGAGAGAAAGGAGAGGTTACATTTTTTCGCCCCTTGCTGTTGTGACAGTGAGGGTTCTTTTTACTTCAGTAAGTCATTAGCTGCTGCTCAAAATAGTACCTTTTACTGGCATGGAGTTCACACATCAATCCCCCCAGTCAGAAGTGGGGTTTGAGTTTTACTTATGTGGAAATAATGTTCATTATTCCTTAAAGTGTGAAAATAAAAGGACTGTGAAAAGAGGATGGTATTGTCCCTGTTAGGATGTTATTTTCATGCTGTTAGGAATAATGGATATCCTCTGAAAACCCCCAGAAGAATAGAAAGTCATTCTGAGGTATGTTTGGAAGAACTGTTCATAGATGTTATGCAAGGAGACGTTACGCCTTACCATAACTTTTCTGTGTTTAACACTTGAGAGCTACAGCATAAAGCAGTCTTAAAACTGATTGAAGTATTTCATGCTTCCCTTTGCTTTTACTGGGACTGAATCTTTTTAATGGCTTGTACTTCAGTTTTTCTGGTGAAAAGGCAGACCCAGTGTTACATCAGTAGGGTGCAAAGGGGTTTTTTTTCTGCCCTTGCTGTAAAGTGTGAGGTGATTTCCTATCCGGTTTGACGATGTGGGTTCCACTCCCTATGGTCAGGAGTTCTGGGATTTAGAGAACAAATAGGAAAAAAGCTCACTGGAAGAGAACAGAATCTAAGAGGTTCAGGCAAATAAAAATAATTAATAGAACTCCAAATAGGAGTGACTGAAATGCTTTAAAACACGCCTAAAAATAAGGGCAATACGTAACAATGCTGACTTCATGCAACTGGAGAGGTCAACAGGATGTGCTTGCCAAGGAAGAAGAACGTTTACCTACCACACAAAAGTTGCAATTGCATCCCCTAAGTGCTCAAAAATAGTGCTTTAATCTTTGGCCACCTGAGTGGGGGAAGATAATGGAAAACAGCAACTGTGTATATTGTTGAGTTGACTTCCTGGGAGTCTCTTGGGTTATGCAGACATGACCTGGGTGCTCAGCAGTGTTGACAGACTGATGCACCCACACAGAGTCTTTGATTTCTCACAGCTCACTGCTACTGCTGCTCTCTTCCGGAAGCTACAGATGGAGTCTAGAGAGTAGACCAAAAAAAGCCAAGCTCACTGCAGTAGATCATCACTTTGCAATTATTTGTCAACTTTGGCTAATTAATTCTTCACTAATTCTCGTAGCGGAAGTTTTAAAATGTTCTGCTGCTGTAGGCAGAATTCAAGTAGTGCTGCATGTTTTTTTAAATTTTCATACTAGGTCTGCTTAGTGACAACTGAGTCAGTCTTGTCAGCGATTCAGTATGCTAAGTCAGTATGTAAGATTTTTGTTGATGATTTGGTCTACTTGTAAGGGCCAAAAAAGGGTTTCTCTTCATAAGGGAAAATGCAGAAGCCAAAAATAATTTCACTATTCTATGCATGAAGAATATTTCTTATGTGCCAGAGCACTGCTGCCCTTTAGCTTTTTCCCTTAGAACATCCTCATAAAGTTTGCAGATTGTTTGCAGATGTCCCCAAGTTTAATACTGACTTTTTTGTTCATTATCTTTGGAAGAAAAATGCTTGCATTGCTCAGGTCTTACAGCACACATGCAAATTTATGTGTTCAGTTGCACACCTAGTGGTTTCCTTCTGTGTATGTAGTAATACTTGCCTGGAAACTAAGGGGGTTTTTTTCCAGACCTGAAAATCTGGTTTTGTGTGCAGTGTCCAGTTCTAATAGATCACTGGATGGTCCTGTAAGCCTCTCCTTTGGGATGAAGAGAGTACGTGTAGTCACTGAAATGGTTGCACTTTGTAGCTGTTAATAGTCTTGCCCGCATTTATTGGTGTGCGTATGAGGATAGGGATATTGGAATGTTATGAAACTGGTTGGTCTACTATGTAATCTGCCTGCTGCTGTTATACCAATTATGGCTTTGGGGATTTTCTTAAGCATTTTGTATTTCACATTTTAAGTATGCTGAAGAGTAAACATCTACCTGGTGTCAAAAGCTTCAGGTTGGAGTACAAGGAATTAACTTTAAATTCTGCTTCTCCATTGTGGGCTGGAGCATACCTCGTGGGCTTGGGCAGGCCAAGTCATCTTTATTCTGTCTGTAAAAGGGGTAGAAAAGTTTCTTTTATGAGTGGTCTGATTTCTAATAGAGACTTGCCCCAGCACTGAGAGGGGACCTCTTTCCAGTGGCTAGGAAAACATAGGATGCATTCAGCTTTGTTTACAGTGAGGAGTGGGCTATGCTGGCAGGCTTTCTGCAGGATTTGACTGAAGAGGCAGGCTTTGCTACTCAGACTGACCTGCCCAAGGGTTGTCTGATGGCATAAGTACTGTAGGAGTGAAAAGAGCATCGGTGGAGATGAAAGTTCAAGATGTAAATTAGCATCTTGTCCTTGTGAGTCCTTCCGGAGACTAGACTCAACTTTTAAGCAGTCCTGTAAGTCCCCTAAATGGGCCTATTCATGGGGTTTTTTTGGAGTGCAGAAAAGCCACATTCAAAGTATAACTCCTGACCGCCTGGGAGTTTTGAGCATTTTAACTTTAAATCATAGGAGACCTGGGAACAAAGCTGGTTTAAGAGTCAAAGTAAAAATATCCTGCTACTTAAAAATATACTGCATAGTAAAAAATCACATCTAACTGAGTGGGAAGCGGCTCTCCTTGGAGAGCTGGGATGAGAGGGAAGGCACGGTCAGGTGAGGACAAAATTCCCCTGACAGCTGTTCACTGAAAGTCGCTTTTTGCCTCATATTGCCTTGCTTTAACTAGATTCCTTGTATGTGATGATTTGGGAATCAAGAGCTTTCTGACTGACAGAACCTCTCTCTCACTTTTTGTGATAGTTTTGTTTATGTTACAGTAATATTGTGGGCATTAAAAACTTTAAGGATCAAAGAAGTCTAATTACTAACAGATGTCTCTCTGACCCTGTAGGTTGGCAGCACAAAGCTTCTAAGCGTTCAGTCACGAGGAGTTTTGGGATCCTGTCAAATAAAGTTTCTGTTGCTGTGTGTACGTAGAAGGGAAATCCTGCGAGAGAAAATAGTCAGGGTAAGCGCTGTTGTGGAGTGCTTGTGAAAAGAAAGTCGTAGCTGGACACGCAACTGCGAGAACGAGAAGAGAGAATGAGGGGACTCAAATGTCGGAAAGGAAATGGCATCTCCTGTCCCAATACAAGAAGAGACTGGAGATGTGTTTCTGTGGACCTCAGTGTCATTGGAACCTCTCTGTCCCTTATTTACAAGCCCTGTAAAGGTGTTCCTCCCTGATTTCTAATCTGCTTTGTAAAATCTGCTCTCGGATTCACTTAACACTGTATCTTGAGCTGGAATGGTTCGAGATACCTCCAACTGAAATGCAAATTAGCCTTAGATGTCTCTCTTCAATTCACACTTCTTGGAAGAAGTGACACAGTTCTTGAAAATATCATAATGATATTTCTGTGACGTACAGGCTCTTTGTTGCATACATGGTGCAGCCAGTCTGAATCATACCAGTATCCTTATGGTCTGCCCGAAAGTGTAATGTATGCAAGTTGCACAGCACGTGATATTTTTCACTGAATATGTGATCTGGTGATCTTGTGCAAAAGAAATTTTTTCAGAGAAGGGGAAGAAATAGGGATGGGGGGGTATGTCCTTTTCCAAGAAGAGACCAAGCAAACTGTAGCAGTTAGTGAACATATGCACAGCAGCTCCTAAAACTTTAGGATTTTTTTCCTTTTAACTTAAAAGCCTAATCCGTTTCTAAATATAAGTTTATTAAAATAAGTTTAGTAGAAATGGTTTCTTTATGATGATTAGTTGCATAGTGAATAGAGGTAGATGACTCATTCCCAGATCTCTTTGGGTTTTGCTTTCTGAATTTTTAAATTATAAATTTTCCTATTTAAAAATGCCTATTTTTAAATTACTCATTTCAAAACCATGTTGCACTGAAGTATTCTGACCCATCGAATGATGCAGAGTATCCATAAAAATCAAATGCTCATTCTGTATAACATCTAGGAAGCTGTTTTTTCTGATTTTAAAGATGCTATTTTCCAGAACATGAATAGTGAAAGAACCTAGTTTTGCAGCCATAACCATTTTCTGCATCTATTAGAACTTGTAATCATGATCAGAGAGCACTGTAGTAGGTACATCAAAATACAGGTAGCACCTCAGAGAGCTAACACTCGTAAGCATAAGAAAAAGGTAAGATTTGGTAGAAGGATTAAATGCTATTCCTGTTGTGCCACGGAGAGAACTTGAGGAGCAGTGAACACCAGTTGGTTGCTCAGGGGCAGTGGCTGGTATGCGAGAGGTGAGCTCTGCAGAGACCCTGATCCCTCAGTTCCATACTGCAGTGTCCTGGTGCTGTTGTTTGACAGTTATGTGGAGGAGAGTGGCTGCTTGTAACACAAACCAGCCATGTAAGCAGGATTAATTTAGCATACCTTAAATAGTAAAGACGTAGGATATTGGGACCTTAAATGTATGCTGTTGTATCTTAACGTCTTGCTGATCCACGTACCAAATGTTGTGTGTCTTTCTTTTGACCCTCTTGTCAGGGGACTAGAAAATGTTAGGAAGTCTTGTGTTCACAGAGGAGGTGAAAGTGGGACTCACCTTGATGAAGTCCTTTTCCCTGGAACTAAACCCTATCTACTGCGTCCTTTTGTCATCTGAATCCTGGAGCTTTCATGAATGACACAAACTCAACATTTGAGCTGGCTTGGAGATCACTGACCTACCTACCCTGTGTTACTGTAAAATACTTCTACAGCACTGACAGAGAACTCTCACCTCACACATGGTGGCAGGGGTGGGAAGTTAAAATCTTTTATTACATGAAGAAACTTCTGCACATAATGCAGACCTACTACAGTCCTTTCTTTCTTAATTGCAATCTTGTATGTTAATGAAATTGCAAACTAAAGGCAATTCCTTTGGCAGGGCGGCTGAAAGTGTTTGTGTGATGAGACTGTAGCCATCCAAGTTGAACTATTCATGCAGTCCCAATAAGTAACTATATTTGTTAGCAGTTTTCCATTAATAACATATTCTGGTGTAGGAGTCTGTGTATTTGGCTTTTTATTCAAGCTGATGAGGTTTGTTTCAGTAGAAGTGTGGTGTTTCAACCATATGCTCAAATGTTAACATGTTTAATGCCAGCAGCAGATTATTTACATTAAAGGACGTGGAGCCAAGTTAAACTCAGTTGCAACTTTATTAACTGAATTACAGTATTACTAGCAAAAAACAGCTGTGATAATCAATTGAGTGATAGCTTGGTTTTTTTCCTCTCTAAATTGTCAAATGGGCTAAGGCAGATCTGCCCTTGTTAGAAGTTGTGCTCTAATCACTACTTCAATCCCTTGTGCAGCAGTGTAGAGGGGGAATGCCAAGAGGTATTCTGCTTGAACCTGAAGTTCCTGAGAGGGAGGGATAGAAAGGTGAGTATATTCAGAATTTTATTCCATCCTCCCTCCCTCCCTCTTGTCAGGGGACTAGAAAATGTTGTGTGTCTTTCTTTTGACAAGGCACCATTTAGCTGTGTTAAATTAAGCAGTAGTTCTGGAAGAGAGATTTTATGGGAAAGATTGAGGCAGTTGAGTAGACTGTCCCCAAAGACTGTTGATGCACAACATCTAACTGTAGCAAATGCCTCATGAGCTTCCCACCTCTCGGATCAGGCTTCCAAAGTTTTACAGCTTTGATTGTATAACTGAAGCAAGGGCATTTTGATGGAAGTGTCTAACAGAGGGATAACCAGACTAAACAAGTCAGCAGGTTTGAGGAAGTGGTAACTGAGCAAAGCATGGCGTGAACAGTTAGTGATGGACATCTCTTCTGCTCTGTTGCAGCCAGAGGAAATGGTCTGTTCACAGATTGTGTCAGAACTGGAACTGCAATGCAGGAATAAAATCTCTGTACTTTGTTTTAAACAGTAAGGAACAGGGTGTTACTTAGTGGGGTCACAGCTAGTGGTAGGATGACGTGACCATGAAGTGCAGGATTTGAATAAGAATTCAGCCTTCAAAAAACCACCAAAAACCAACTCCTAACAACAGCCTCAAACCCTGGATGATCATTAAGCCAGTTTGGAAAGAGGATCAGAAAAGTCTTTCTTTTTACAGTTCCCCTTTCCATCTGAAAAAGAGAACCATCTGAGGAAGGCAGAAAGGAGAAGTTCAACGGAACTTTTATGGTTTGTTTTTTGGCAAACACCAGGCCATTTTTTTTCTTTCTTGTTTTCCCCCTCCCTTTTCCCCTTCCAAAGTTGTTAATTCTAGTTAGGCCCATTTCAGATGTTCTTGGAGAGGGCTGTCAGGGACTTAGAATCATAGTATGATCCAGCCACAAGTGGTTTCTGCAGAAGATGGACCTTTGGCATCCCGTGTGTATTTTGTATGAAATGTCTGCCTTCAGAGGCATTCTGGCTGATTTTGAGACAAGGAGGCAGCAGAAGAGCTGCACAGTGGAGAATGAAAAGCTGAGGAATTTACACTGAGGAAAAATCGAACTGCCATGTGGATTAGGCAGCAGTAGAGGTCTAGAGAATTTTCTCCTCGCTGAGCTGATGCTTCTGAGACTGGGGATAGTGAGCGTGCAGGCAAGCTGAGGGCTCGTGCACTCCTTTTTGGAGAACACAGGTTTGTGGGAAGTGTTGGAACTGGAGTTTTCTGGGTGCTGAAGGTGAGAGAAGGTGATACATGTGAAAACAAGAGATGGTGGAGTTGAAAGAAGTAGATTTTTCTGAGGGATCTTTTTTCCCACCTTGTGCGCTACTGCTCTGATTTTATACTTTGTGAGCAGGAGTGAATGAAAGAGGCCCCTTTTGCCCTGGTTTGTGTCTCAGAGCCCATCTTTTCTGTATCATTTGCAAAACCCCATGACACACACTGACCACAGCAGCTTGTTTCTCATTCTGAGAACATGGTCAGACTGTGGTGAGGGGTGAGAGAGGTGGTAGCCTCAACTTCCCCAGTTATTTTAGGCCCCAACCACTTCTGAAAGGAGGATGATCTTAGGGGGAACAGTTGATTCATTCACTTCTTAAAAGCTGTCAAGCTCTCAATCCATCTTGTGTTATTTTCCTAGTTACAGTGTCTTCTCAAGAAAAGATCCTGTAGAATGCAGGCACTGACCCAGGAAGAAAAACAGTAGTTGGAAATGTCAGGAGGAACAGAAGTAGGACTTCTATGTTTGCAGAAACCTTTGATCATGCATTCACCATGTTTTTTCAAATTTTTATTACTGGCTTTTTTTTCCCCCGCCCTGTATCCTGTGACTTGGTCCAATTCCTTGTACCAAGTTAGAGCAGACAGTGGTTTATTTCATTAAGGTGATCACTTGTGGAAGTTGGTTGGAGAGCACAGTTCAGTAGTGCAGGCAAATGAAAAGATACATGTTTGGGGGAGGGAGCTGCATAAAGATTAAGTCAAAATTAAAACTACCAAAAACAAACAGTGAGCTCAGGTCTGAGGTAATTTTCCCTCCTGAAGTAGTTGGAAAATTGTCTCTTGCATTCCAGATCCCAGACTTAAAGTGTGGTCATGCTTTCTGAAACTGAAGACTTACTACAGATGTTGATTTCTGTACGTGATTTAGTGGTTTCAGCAAGTGGCAGATTTACAGCATCAGGACTTTCAAGTTTTATTGCAGACTGAGTCATTTAGTGACCTCTGGGTGACTCTGGGTTAAACACCTACACACGGAGCTTGGCCTTGAGCAGTGAGGAATGGCAGCCGCTTCCCCGTGCTCCCGCTGCGCTTGGCCCGGGGCCGGGCGGAGGGCAGAGCCGGCCGCGCCCCGCACTTCTGCCCGCCGGCAGCAGGGGTAGCTCAGCCGCTGCTGCCCGGGCAGCCCTCTCCCCTCCCTTCCTCGCTCTTGCTTGCCTGGCAGAAGGGGCCAAGGCAGGAACCACAGAGCTTCTCCCCCTCGCTGCCTGCGCGGGGACGGCGACAGGAAAGGGGAAGTGGTGCAGGGTGTCAGCTCAGAGGGACTGCTTTTCTGGGAGCGTGCTGCTTCCTATGGAGGTGTGCATGGAGATGGGAGTTACTGTTGTTGCTTTTTCTTTCTCCCGCCCCCATGCAAGACTCGTTTGATGGAGTTTGCTTTCTTGACGTTGAAATAAATTTGTGGCAAATGCTGCAATACCCTGAGCGGAAAAATGCCATTTGAACTTATAGGAGACTTCCATTAGTTATGGAAAGGAGGAAGGTGAGGTGAGGGAAAGAAAATGACAGCTTCATCCAGATTAACTTCCAAGTTAATGCCACATGGCAGTCAGATGACTGAGCACAGCTGCATGGCTGCATGGTCACATTATTCACATCCTCAGTAAGTAATTTGTTGGTTACTTCAGAAGGACAAGTCAGGGAAGGGGAAAGCAGAGGGACTGCTGGGACCCACTGTCATGTGGCACGGGAGAATCTCTGGTGCTGTGCTTCATGCTGGGTAGTGAAAACATTGAACAGTGAAACAAATACCTTTGTGCACAAAGCCCGATTCTGAAAACCTAGAGGGCAGCAAAAGAAGTCTTGTCCAAATGAGCAACCACTCAAAGATTGTTAACTTCCACCTTCAGCGTTGACTTTTTTCACACAAAGAGATGTGGTGGCGGGTCTGGGGCTGCTGGCAGGCACAGGAGGAAGTATTGAGCTGCATGGGCACTATTTACTGTCCCTATTTCCTCCACAGAAACAACTGGGGGTGGGTCTGGTTTTAGTGCATATCTCTTCAAACTGGCTTTTCACATCATGCATGGTGTGGAAACCACAGGTTGGGAAGTCCTGACCTAGATGAAGGGAAGCCAGTGAATTACTGCTCTCAGCCTGTTTGAAACTGCAGTGCCACAAGTGAATGCTGCTTCTAAAAGGAGTTGTTACCAGTTAGGTGCAGCAAGCCAGCAGTGGTGTTCCTCGTGTGATCATCAGCAGAACTGCTGAATCAAGACAGAGTGTTTGCATTCTCTAAACTCAGTCCAACACGAAATGCAGAAATTGGGTAGAGGAGGGAGAAGCAGACAGGGTAGTGGCTAATTTAGTTCTGTTGCTGTTAATTCTTTGGCTTCATGCAACACATCAGAAAAGGATGTGAGAGGCACGTATGGCTCGTTGTGATGGAGCAACTCCTGGAGAAAGTGTGTGAATTTGAAAGCCACGGAATAGTTGAGACATCAGCTTCACTTCCTGTAATTACAAGGAGAGAGGAGACTGAAATAAGGGGTTAGACCCTGGCTAAAGGCAAGTCCTGTGAGACAAGGGATATCCTCCAAGGGATGCTGCCCTACTGGTGGCTGTGGCCACTTCTGTGGAAGGGCAGGAGTGACAGGCTCTTCACTGCTGGCTGCATAATATTTCTCTGCCATTCTGGAAATGCTCCAAATTTTCAGTACCTTTTGCTGAATGTATATATAAAACAGCCTTTTTTATTTCATGAGGCCATTATGAAATGTCTACCCTGCTATTTTTCGCAAAAGACTGCTATGCTTTGGTAAAAGAGGAGTGGGATTTTATGAATTTGAAAGATCTCAAACAAGTTGGTTGTGAGCTCGGCATTTTTTTCTTCTTTCTTGAAAAACACACACCAAACAAACCTCCTCAAAACACAAAAGACATTAAAAACAAAGGTTATTTTCTCATTGGGGAATTTTGAAATGTTCAAACCAAGCAGCTGTTTTTTCAGCTGTTGCAGGTATTAAACAACAGCAAGAAAATCCTCTGCTATGACCTGTCACAGGAAATGATCCTTTCTTGATCATGCTGAACAGCTGGGTTCATTGCTTCTCCTGCAACAGTAATATTCAACTTCTCGACTTGTTACCTGCACAATGACTCGTCAAAATTTTAAGCTAATGGTATAAAATATGAAATCATGAAATTGCAGATGTTTAAATGCATCCTTGGGATGCATAAATTGTGGGATCTGTAGTGAATTGTTAGGAATGATTTAGGTGTTTGGAAGTGAGCGACTTAGAAGATATTTTTCCGGTTTTAAAAATGCTAAATGCTTTTGACCTTTCTCCCCATTGCAATGCAAGTGACCACCTAATAACACCACTTCAATTTTGTTGCTTTTTTGTGATAATAAAAAACATTTACTTTCCATGGTGATACTCTAATTATGCAAATCAAATTCTCACTAATGGCTTTTTTTCAGACCCCATAAATCTGGAGTGTAATTTGTTTTTTACTAAATAAGTCCGGGGAAATGCAGCACTGACAAAGGTGGGCAGATGCACTTTGGATCCTCTGTTTAACTACATCTATGCTGTGTAATCACTTAGGAAAAAAAACCTAAAAGCCAAAAAGCACAAAAAACTGGTGGTCTTTATAAATGTTAAGAAATGGAAATCATGATTGGAATTACTGTGGTTTCTGTTGTTATTGTCAATAAGGGAACTGTTGCCAATTTACTTCACTTAACAAATATCAGTGGAACCAATCCTGAAAAATATTACTTTGGGAATATCCTGTAGGCTTCCTTTACTTGGAGACCAACATTTATTTCTGGCTTCAATCTGTTTATTGTTTAGATTAAAATCTGCTTTGCATGGTCAACATAGTTAAAAGCAAGCAGATTGCCTTCTGACTCTTACATTATCAACATAGGAATAATTGCAATCACAAATAAAAAGGCAGGAAATAACTTGCATTACTTGAAAAAGAACACACAGCTTTCATGTACACAGATTTCTAAGGTTAACTTTCCCTTCTCTTTCTCCTGTTTTCAAATCAAAAGAATCCTATCCCTAAAAAGCACCAAAACCTCAGGAACAAGCAAACCTCCCCAAAAGCTGAGAAGCAGGCAGCTGTGATCAGTAATTGCTGGTAGAAATAAAAATGGCGTTTTGCTGTGTCATTTCTAGAATTGTGTTTAAGAATGGTACAGTGATTGAATTGTTGCTGAAGTACAGAAATAAAAGCATAGGAACATACTGAGGCAGTTGCCTGAGCCAGACAGACCAGAAACACAGTGTACTGCAGATATGTTTAAATTCAGTTTGTAGCAATATAAAGTAATTTCTGTACACCAGCCAAGGTCACTTCAGCTGGATGAGAGTCTAGAAGATAATCTCAGAATTGCAGGGTCGTGAGGAGGGGGACTCGGGAGGAGTGCAGTGCTTAGCACCATCCTGTGTATGTTGAGGGTCCCGTGACAGCCAAAGCCACAAAAGGTGCATTTGAGCAGAGAAGATCGGATGTTCTCCATACTATGCTTGTACTTTCCCTTTCCCATCTTTTTGGCATTCTAAGTTTTTATAAAGAAAATTAGGGTGTAAGAGCATGAGCTGCCTAAAAGAATCAGTAGGTGAATCCCAGTTCTTGGAAGATAAGCACAGTCTGTCTCAGAGGCCTTGCTGATTATCCAACAGCAATTTGATCTCGTGCTCTGTTGGTTCAGTGATTTGACACACGGTGTTGGCATTGTTATTTAGGGTGTTTTATGTAAACCGGTAGGAGCTGGTTTATCCTGTTTAGAGTGCAAGCTAGTTCTCCCATTCTCCCAGCTGAACCTAACAATTCCATTACAGTGAGTGCTTTCCTTATTTGTCTCTGAACTCTTAACTGTGATCACAAACAAAGCAGCTATGACCTCTGTCTTTGACATGAGGTTGTCAGGCTTTTCTTAACACAAGACGAGATCCTGCTTTGCCTGGCTTTGGATAGCTGTTGCCCATTATCATCAGAAATGAAATCTTTTTAAAAAGGATGGTAGCATTTGAAAAACCATCATCGTACCAGTGTTTCTCAGGCTGCAGTTCTGGATTGCTGGTTAGCCATAAAACATGGGAAATTATGGGCAAATTATTAGCAGATACACAGTTATAGCATCGTTTCTTTTTGGGAAATTTTAATAAGTAACAGGGAAGCAAGCATGGCCTTGGATATTGTTTGTTTCATTTTCTGAAGGAGCAGATAGTCCTGTGCTTTATTTATGTCTGGGTTGTTGGGAAGCACTGTGCTTGGTCTCTGTTCTGGTGGGCCTGATTATCATAGACGGGATGCCGACTGTCCTGCCTCTGATCTGGAGCATGGAAATACAAGCACCGGTCTGCAGGAAGAACTACAACAGCTCCTATTGCAGCCCGCTTGTGGCCATCTAACCTTGGAAACTATCCACGGTCCTCGGTTTTCATACATAAATCCTTGGACTTGGACAGCCCTGCTGTTGCCGTTCTCAGAAACACCTCTGGTTTTCTCTTCATGGCTAAGAGCCGTGGCACATCTGTGTCACCTGAGCCACAGACAGGCTGCTCTCCCTGCAGTGCTCAATCCAAGCAGCTTCCAGACAGGTCATTTTACACAATGGCTCAGAGCGTTCAGTTCTCCAATTTCTGAGGAAATTCAGCCCTTGCGAAACTGAACAGATGGATCTGAGTTCCAGCGTGTAGACACGGAACTATGTTTTATTCCCACATCCTGAATGAGTGCTGTAACCGCTAAGGAAGGGCAAGGAAACTGCTGCTTCCTCTGGTCATGCTGTGTAGTAGAGATGTTGCCCTTCCTCACGAGAGCAAAGGAGTGGGCAGGGCAGCGCTCAGCATGCTGAACTGCAGATGAAAAGCAGGGCCTCCTGTTGCCTGCAGGGCCTCCTGCATGAGCAGCCTGAGCCCCCTGAAGAGGTGGGTTTAAGGAGCTTCTCCCTTCTCGGTGCTCCCTGGCGCTGGTTGAACCAGCTCATGGTGCAGAGAGCAGTTTGCATGGATTGTGCTCTTTCCTGCACGTTGTGGGGGAACTTACTTGCTGAAATCACAACTGTTGCTTCTGCTGCAAAATCTGGAGACTACGATAGTTTTATGTCCTTTTGTGTAGCCCTGCTGTGCCAAAAACCTAGGTCCACAAGTGGATTAACAGCTTCTTCCTTAGGGGACATTAACACCACAATACTCGGGAAGTATGGGCTTGTGCAGAGGAAAAGTAACATTTGGCACTGCTTTCTTCCCAAACCTTCCTCCCAGCAGGCTGCATATTAAATATACATTAACTCCCCCAATAACTACACAATTATGACAGCTGAAATAGAATTAGAGGAGCTACCATAAAGCCCAGACCCCATGTCCCACCTTCACTGCAGGCTGCTGGCAGAGCACCTGTCAGTTGTGATTTGCATCTGTGCCATTGTTTCTCCCCTGAACGAAAAACCCCAAAAAAACAGGCTTGCTTCCAGCCAGCTACCCTGAACAACTTATCAGTCACAGCGACAGCTATGCAGCATAGCCAGGATAGCTTCCCATGTGTGCATCACTATGCTCTTAGAAGCACAGGAGACACAGCACTGACAATCGGTTCCTCGCATCTCGTTGCACTTCTGCTGCTGGTGGGACATCTACCAGCTGTTTAAAAAAAAATAAAATCCAACTGTAGCATATCCAAAGTCTGCACCGATATTTTCATCGATCGTTTTCTTAGTCTTCTGTTTGTATATAGAGTACACAATAAAATAGCCATACAAGAGAAAAAAACAGTCCACTTTCTCTAGAAAGCTCTAAGCTGCCTGGGATGGTCTGACCCCCAGAGTCCTGGTGATACATGCATTAGCATCATACAAGAGTAGATGGCATCTTTCTCCTGAGTAAGCAACATGCTTAGCGGAAGAAATAAGAAAAAGTGTCTTCCAAATACCCGGTATAGTGCCCTGGCGTTTTCAAAGGTCGATCTGGACTTTCAGTATTTACTCCGGTAGCCCTGACGCTGAAATTTCGGTATATTGTATTCGTTGCTTTGGGTGGATGCCTCGTTTCTAAGCTAAGACCAAGCAGTGAGACAGTTGCAGTTTAAAGATAATAATGTCTTTAGCTAAATAAGCCCAAGACTGCCATTTGTTTTAAACGTAGCTCTAAGCCATTTGTTGCAAATTATGACTTTCTGTGTTTGCACTGCTGTGACTATGCTCCTGTGACTATGTTCCTGATGTGGGCTCATTAATAGATTATTTCCTTGTTAGCTGTAGGTAAAGCTTTGACCTAGAGCTGATTAGGGAAAAGAACTTCTGTATCTATTATCTTTTCTCTCTCATAATTAGTGTAATTATGCTTCTGTGCCCCAGACAGCAGTCTCAGACAGTCTGCTGTGGAGCCACAGAAACCGTCTGGACTCCCAGAATGGGAGTTTGCTGTTAAGCAAGGGATAGCTGGGTTCTGTAGTGTCAGGGAAAAGCTGAATTACAGAATTACACGGAAAGTAACCAAACCAGTGGAGGGAGATTTCCCTTCCTCCCCACCCCGTTAAATGCAATTAACTGTGAGGAATGCAAATAGCAGGTTTTGTCATTTCTACTTTTTTTAAAGATAAACCGGCACACCTATGAGACAGAATCAGTCAAGGGCACAGTATTTCAGTTTATAGGTGAAAATGACAGGCATTGTTGAGGAGGAGAGCACCCAGCTGAAACTGCTCTGGTTTTGACACAGTACTACAGCTTTTTAGTAATGTGTTCACCTGCTCTCCGTTAGCTGATTGAGAGGGTATGCAGCTGGGCAGAGTGGGTGTGACTGGGACTAGTCCAGCACTGGGCTGGGGGCTGCTCTCCAGCAGCGAGGGGAGGGTTTTCCCTTCCCAGGGTGCACCTGCTGCCACTTAAGTGAGGTTCCAAAATAAGAGCAACAGGAGGGAAGAGTTCTTTTCGAGGTAGATCATGGCAGCTTTTAGGGGAAAACAAGAAGGTGAGTTCAGTTTAATATCTACTACTGGTGTGTCTGGAAGGCATTGAGCAGTGTAACTGGCAAGAAATCTCGAAGCTTAAAATTTGAAGGATTTTAGGAGTGTGTTGGAGAGCAGTAACAACTGTCTTTTCTGTTGCCTCTTACCCTTCCCACTGTGTTTGCACCTCAGAGTATGTGTTACTCTTCCTTGCAGTATAACTGCTCTGACAGGATTTAGCAGGACTTGTTCTTTATGGCCATCTTGGGTATCATTGCTCTGGTGCTGTGGAAGTGTAATTCCCTTCGTGAAATGGCAGCTGTGGCTGAAATGCAAAGCTCAATAGAAGGAGAAAGGAGATTATGGTAGTAGGTAATTGTGAGGAGGCAGCAATTTAACTCCTCCCTTGGGCTCAGGGCTTGGAGTCCCTGCCTTATGCCTTAGAGTGGAGTTTTCCAGTGAGGTGGAAACAATTGGTTGTTCAGTGGGAGCAGCCTTCATCCAATTTTTTGAATTAATCTTACAACCTGAGAGATTTGTAGTCTGAGTGCCTATACCTGAAGAGAGAGGCTCTGGCGTTTCATGCTCTTCTCCATGTAATGACAAATGCAAGAGCAGCCACTGGAAGAGAGGAGAAAGCTCAGGCTCTGGGATGCTGTTAGCTTAAGTGTTAAGATGCTTTCTTGGGAACTAAGAATTATAAACTAGGATCCCCTCCAGAAGAGAGAGGGTGTAAAGCCTAATCTGCTACATCTCAGCTAAATGCCAAATTAGTTGTGGTCTAAAAGCAATGACTCCTGCCTTTAAAGTAGGACTAGAGGTGTTTTCTTTTAGTCAGAGGATGTGCATCATGGACCAGTGATGCTGCTTCTTTATGAAGACCTGAAGGTCCCGGGGAGGCTGTAGGAGCTTCTGCCAGGGAGCCTGGGCTCTGCCACTTGTCTGCCCCCTGCATTTCCTGAGCAACCTCATTGTCCTTGGACTTTGGGTAAGCTTGGTGATTCTGTTGACACAGTCCCAAGTTCCACTCAAGGCCTAGTGTTTGGTTAGATCCTGCAGTGCTCTCTGTGGAGCTGCTCCAGTCCCACTGTGGCTGAATTCCTCGCTGCTAGCCCTCAGCACTGTCAGAAAAGACATCACTGAAACCTGTGAAAATACTTTGTGTAATAAAGCACCTGGTAAGTGACAAAGGATAGTTGGATTTTATTTTTTTGGGTTGACTGTTTTTACTATATGACTTTTAAAAAAAGAAATTAAAAAAACCCCATTAAATAAAAACATAACCCAGTTGGAAAATGATAAAACCACCATGGGTTGTGCTGTGGTGTAACTATCCATGTTCTTTCTGGGCTCCACGTGTGATAAAATAGCCTGGGAGAGGGTCGAGTGTCTGCAATATTATCCCAGGCTCCTTGCCTGGAGGTGTTCTATGAGCAAACCCAAGGATGGGCTGTAATGAGGGATGTGTCGTGTTCTGGTTTGATGGGCGAGGGAATGAGCGTGAGGCTGTGATTAAGGCTCCTGTGAGGGACCGTGAGAAAGTGAAAGGCTTGTCTGTGTTGTCACTGGAAACTGAAAAGGACTTTTGTGATGTATGGACGAATCTGCTCCTGCACTTAAGCATTTTCAGGCTGTGATTAAATGCTCTTACAGCTAATGATTGTCTGATTTTTTTTTTTTTAAATACAGCATTGGTAAGACTGTTTTGTTAGTGTAATAACTAACACATTTTGGAAGTAAATTGAGCACAAGAGCTCGTGTGTTTAGGTTAGTTTCTTGGGGCCCAAGAAAATAGGTAAAACCTCCTGTCAAGAGGAACGATGCCATTAAATCCTGGGTTACCAAAGAGAAATTTGAGATGCTGCCTGCATGTGGAAACATTTCAGACTTCAGCTAGATCTTTACTAACTTTGAGACCGAGTTCCAGTTAAGAAGCATGAATTAGTTTATTAGCTGGCTGCTACTGACCTTTCTCTCTGTTTACTCACACTGCTAATGCTTTCTGTGCCTTACAGAAGGAATCACAGCTCAGGCTCTCTTCCTGTGGAGCTTGCAAGCATTTACTTTGCAGGGTGAAACCTCTCCCTGCAGCTGATAAGGAACGAACCGTGTTAGAAGTGTAAGTATTCAAACAGAGACAGCTCCCATCTGGGCAGGGTGGAGGCTTGGAGTGCTCATTAGCAATGGTATGTCCCCATTCCAACGGGGACAAGCCCAGCGTCAGCAAGGCTGGCACGGAGCAGGTGAAGGGACCTGGTGATCTTGCACTGTTTACACAACTTGCTGCCAGTTGACCAAACAAATAAATAAACTTGCCTGTTGACTGTATCCAGAATGAGTCAGGCCATTTTACAAGAGGTCTGTTTTGGCCTCAGAAGTGTAGGAGTTTTCTTCTTGTGAAAGACATTGAAAAAGAGTGAGACTGACTTGCTTCTAATGTGTGTGGAAGTTCTGGCATTTGCTCCTTGGGTTTCCTTACCTCCTGTTTGCTAGTTGCACTGGAGTGTATTACTTTTTTCCTAGACTTTCTGAATATAATTTATTTTTATTAGCTATCCAGTCATCATGCCATCTTCCAGCCTAAGGGAATTAGTTATCCCCAGGTCCATTTTAACTTTCTCATTTTCAAGAGGTCTTAAAATCAAAAATTTGAAGTTTGGGCGTGGCTCCCACGTGAGAGTACTTGAAAAGAGCGTTGTTCACTGACTTTCCTTTCAAAGTATCCAAAGTGAAGGTCTTTACTGTTCATCTTTTTGTTTCTCTTAAAAGGGAAGATGTGAAAGGGTCACAATGCACATCAATGAATTTTGAGCCCTGCACGGTATCTTGGTTTAGATCCCATTCCTTGCCACTTTGTGAGAAAAGCCTTTTTATTAATTTTCTTACAGGTCACAAGTATTCTTTTTATAATGCTATTTTCTGTAGGCATGGCAAACTGGTTATTGAGTTGCTGTGAAGGGGGGTAGAAGAGATTAAAAAAAAAGAAGGAGGGGAATAGAGAGAGCTGATAGGTATGATTCTTCTGGAAACTCTTGACTAACAAGCACCAAAAGATGGGCGTTTCAGTGGCTGCAAAACCTGGTATGATGTTCCCTTCTGGAGTCCTGTGTGAGTGCCTGTTGATGGTTGAAGTCTTTCGTTCGTTTCCTGGGATTAGTATCGATGGCCATAGTAATAAAGATCTGCAGCAGGAAAATGTCATGGAGGCATAAGCAGGTTTGGGCTTTTTTGACTGATGGAAGGTAGTGCACAAGCATACAACTTATTAAAATATTCCACTGTGAACAGAAATCGCATATTGACAAGTAGAATTCACCTAATAATTCTCAGAATGGCTTTTTGATTTTGCTCTCAACATTTCTTTGCCAGCTGATGCTGTTGAGTCAGAGTGGTGAGCCTGGTACAAAAGGCGACAGCTCTGAAAGACTCCTGCCAAGCTGCAGTCACCATGCAGTGAGGTTTAAAGGTCTGAGACTATTGAGGGATGAGGAAAGCAGGATTTCTTTAGTAGATGTAAGAGGTCTTGTAACTGATGCATAAAAGTCTGGCTGTCCCAAGCAGAAGTAACAGCCTGGGAAATGGTGTTGGCTGAAGATCTTCCTTCTCTATTAGGAGAAGTCTGTTTCTAACCTGTTGGGCAAATAGATCTCTTCAGCACCTGAAAACAGATGCAAAGAAGGAAATCTTCAAATCTCTGGAGGAATTTGCAAGCTGCAGAAACTCCCAGGGCCCTGCATAGAATTGAGAGGTTTTTGTGGGTTTTATTGACGTCTCGGTACTCCCGTGCTGCAGCTCTGAAAACTGAGTTCTGGCTGCCGGGATCGATTTCTCTGCCATTCCCGTGGATGCACTTTACACGGAGCTCAGTTCCCAGGGACTGCTCTGTAGGTAGCGCTGTCTGGTCATGGTTTGCATTCAGGTCCCTGCTTACGAGCCCCGTGGAGAAACTGGGCACTCAGTAGGATGCCTTTGCAGTGTAAATGATCCTCTTTGTCTCGGCCTGACTCCTGCAGCTTGTAACAGGCGACGGTGAAATCACATCCACGGCAAAAAACTATTACAAGTTTCTCTCCTCAGACTGTCCTCCCTCTCCTTCCCCTTTCTGTTATGCCAGGATTGTGCTGTTTTTCACTATTTCTGTTACTTTTTTTTTTTCTTCTATGAGAATACTGAATGAGGTGGAGCATTTTCTTTTTTCCTTCTCTCAAGCCAGCCTTTCCTCTGTCACATGCCATCCACTTAGAAATCCCTGGTCCATGTCTTGCTGTGACTGGTAGCAGTTACCAGATGATGCTTCTGGTTCAGTGTAGCTCGTGTGCATCTTGGAGTAACAACGGTGGTGAGGCCGGCTGGAGTTCTGCACACACTGCCCACTTGTTCTGCTAAGAGGCAAAGGGTGAGCGCAGTTTGCTGGCTCCCGTGTCAGTTGTTACACCTTCGTGGTTATTCTGTAGCACTCTGTGCAATGGCTGTGTTGTCTTGCCTTGGACTTTCCCACAAGTCCTGTATCCACTGTCATCTCAGTGCTTTCAAACTTTATGAATCGCCTTTTGGGAAGGACCTTTGGAGAACCAGGCTGTTGCGAGAGTTTCTTGGATCTTAAAAGAGCAAGAGGGTCAGAACAGCACCATCTGAAACAGCTTTCACAGGCTGAGCTCAGCCTTGTAAAGCAAGGCTCTTAGAAAGCTCTGCGTTTCATAAAACCACTTCCCAGAATCTGTGCTACTTATATCCCAGGTTTTGCAGTGTATCTAGACTGTTTTGTGAGCAATCAAAAATCGTATAAAAAAAAAGGTTTCCCTTTGTAAATCTGTAATTGGGGAAAGGAAAAAAAAAAGATGTTTCAATAAGTATGGAAATGGATGTTAGTGTAGTCTGATCCACAGTTAGTCTGCACTCAAATACTTCTCAAAGTGGCCAGCTGAGTGTTGGCTAGTTAATGCGAGATGTTTAAAAGAAGTTGAAGTACCTGTTTATATTCCAATAATCAGGTGGCTTTCTAAGGTTTTCAGCATGCACAGCTTGAAACCTTTTAGGGTTCCAGGAGTTTGTAGCGTATTTGGCCACGTACTTTCTATAGACTTCAAGATTTGCTTCTCGCAGAATATTCTGAGTTGGAAGGGACCCACAGGGATCATCAAGCCCAGCTCTGAAGCGAATGGCCCTTCAGCCACAGTGATGGGAGGGTTTTGCTTTCTGCACATACAGATTGATACAAAAGGAAGAGAATTTCACTCTCTTCACCTCCAATTATCTTACCCCAATGGGCCAAAGAATGCATTTGAGTAGAAAACATCTTTTTCCCCAGGGCCATTTACAATCCCCAATCAGCTCTTCAAGGTCACTGCTGATGAGTTGGGATGGGGCCTTTCTGCCTGCAGAGCTGTCAGCCAGTGGCAAGGTGCACTTCTCAGGTTGACATTTGAGGGAGTTCACTCCGAGTTGGTAAAGTTTGCGTGGAGGGGCTGCTTTGTTTAGTGTTTGGTGCTGTTATTTCCGAACGAGGGAATACAGCACGTCTGTAATGCCGGGAGCCAGGCCCATTACACTGCTCTTGCTGTTGAGGCAACTACAAGCATGGTTGTTGAATTGTGTGGCACTTCTCCAGCTGAAAGTTGATTCTTGTCCATGGGGTTTGGTTTTTTGCCCTTGCCAGTGCTTGATGTGATTAGAATTGGAAAGGAAACTATTTTGTGTGGACTTTTGCTGGGGAAAAAGCACTAAGTAGATCTGCATCTCTGTTTCTGGGGTTTTTTGGTGTTTCGGGTTGTTTTTTTTTCTGTTCAGCATCTTTCCCATCTTTTGATGATGCACATAGGATTTTATGGGTCAGAGTGAAATATTTGATTGATCATATTATGAAAAATCAATGAAAAAGCTGTCAGTTTTGTGCTGCCTGCTACGTATGCAGCGATGGGTTTGACTGCTCGCCATTGTGAACGGGAAGAAAATACCTTGGGGTGCCCAATTATAGCAGCAGTGAGAGGAAATTCAGAAGAGTAATTTTGTCTTCCTTCATTGCCTTTATGTTGGCCTCTGAGTGAGTGGCCATTCCACTCCTTTCAGATTTCACAGCAGCAAGAGCACTAATGGCAACTCTGTGCAATCCTGACTTCTTGTGTCTGTGAGACTGAATCAATGCTTTTCCTTCCACATTTAGTAAAACAATTTTACACGCACACTGAGCAGCTATTCTTGTCTATACCTGCTTTGAGGTGGACTAGATGAACTGGAAGATTTTATAGAAACCCATCTCTTTCATTTGTTCTCCCTCACCCACCTTTTTTTTTTTTAAATAAACTGCTTGACGAGGGACCAGTTCTCTAAAGGAGGTATTTTTAAAGCCAAGATGAGGAAAAGCCAAGTGTTTTAATAGGGCTTACCTCATAAGAGGTGGAAGTTTAAAGCAGGAAAAAAGAAAGTTAACATAAACAGAAAAAAAGCAGTTGAGCTCTCCCAGTTCAAGCATACAAAAATCAGGTGCTGTTACCACAGTATCTGAACACTTAAATTGATAATGTGTTTATTGGTGTAACATTCCCATGTGGGTTGGAGCAGAACCTTTTGAAGGGGAGCTGTGAGCTAGAAAATGAGTTTAGGGGCTTGGATACCTAAAGTAGGTTCTAAGCAGGGTTTAGATGCTGTAATCCATGACTGCAGTCTGTCTATTCCCTATTCAGTCACTACTTACCCTTGGAGGTGATGAACCTCCATGACACCTATGACCAGCTGGATTTTCCTTTCCTACCCACCCAGGACTGCTCAGAATGGGAGTCCCACAGCACAGCTCATAGGGAAATGTGACCTGACCCCAAAACGAAGAGTTTCTTTGCCTAAGTTGTGATCAAATCAGACTCATTGCTCGGGGGAACCAAGCTCCTGACAAGCATCACACCTCTGTTTTGGCTGCTTTTAAATTGTAGCTGGGAAAGGAGAGAGCCTACAGGGGAAGGTGCTTGCCTGTGAAGAGGAAGGCAGGGGTCAAGTGCTGTTTCTGAGCACCGTCTTCTAATGTGCTGTTTAATATTAACATCACATCCATAAGCAGAAATGAGAACAGGCAGCAAAGCTCTTCATTCCCATACTACAGAGTCATGCTTCCCCTTAGGCGTAGTTCTCTCTCTGGCCCAGCACATGCATTATTATAATTTGGGTTGAGTGGCAGGAGGAATCCCCTTCCTCGAGGAGAGGCATGTCTTGGACTAATGCTCTCTCCCCTGCACTGAAGGCTTGAATCTCTTCTGGCAGTCATTTAAAAACAGTGACCCTGCTTCCTAACAGGAACCCAGCTGCATTTTGGAAGATGTTTGTGTGTGTGGTAGGCAAGAGATCTCTTTCCAGCCTCTGTGGCAAGAGGTTGTGTAATGTATAATCTCTCTTCTTAACTGTAATTGATTGATCAGTATTAACAGGCAAGCACTTTGTTTGCTCTGTTGCAGGAGTTGTTTGGGAATACTTGCTAGCAGCAGGGCCTTCCACGGATCAAACGGTGTCTGCTCACTGCTTAGTCTGTGATTTAGAGGCAAGCAGGCAGGCATCACATACGCACATGGTTTGTTTATCAGCACAAGTATCAGCTTTCCTAGGGTGACAATCCATGGCTTTCTCTGTAGGTAGATCTTCACAGCATAACTTAACAGCCATGTGAAACTCGTGACTATCAACTGGCAGCAAACTACTTTTTAGGAAGAGGAAGAAAGTAGCTGCTAATATTCCCAGCCAGTCAAATGTCAGCTGTACCTGACCATATGCATAGGGAAGAATGCACCCAGGCACCAGCACAGACTGGGGCTGACCTGCTGGAAGCAGCTCTGCAGAGAAAGACCTGGATGTCCTGGTGGACAAGCAGCTGTCCAGGAACCAGCAGTGTGTCCTCGTGGCCAAGGTGGCCATTGGTATCCTGGGGTGCAGTAGGAAGAGCACTGCCAGCAGGTTGAGGGATGTGATCCTGCCCCTCTACTCAGCCCTGGTGAGGCACATCTGGAGTGCTGTGTCCAGCCCTGGGCTCCTCAGCACAAGAGAGACATGGAGCTCCTGGAGCAGGTCCAGCAGAGGCCACAGGGGTGATGAGGGGACGGGAGCATCTCTTACGAGCAAAGGCTGAGGGAGCTGGGCCTGTTCGGCCTGGAGAAGAGACAACAGAGAGGGAAACTCATCAACGTCTCTTAAGCATCTGAAGGGAGGGTGTCAGGAGGACAGAACCAGGCTCTGCTCAGTGGTGCCAATCACTAGGACATGAGACAACAGGCAGAAGCTGATGCACAGGAAGTTCCACCTGAACATGAGGAAGAACTTCTTTACTATGCGGATGACTGAGCACTGGAACAGGTTGCCCAGAGAGGCTGTGGAGTCTCCCTCACTGGAGATACTCAAGAACCATCTGGATGCGATCCTGTGCCATGTGCTGTAGGATGACCCTGCTTGAGCAGGGAGGTTGGACCAGATGAGCCACTGTGGTCCCTTCCAGCCTGACCCATGCTGTGACTCCATGCTATGTGCACTTAGCTGTGTATTTGGGTAGTTCCATAGTGCCTAACTGCAAATGCAGGAAGAGAGCACATAGGAATACTTGCTGCATTCACAGAAACTTGTTCTCTTCAGACGCTCTAAAGTTCTCTTCTTTCCCTCACACTTAAAATGTGTTTTTCTGGGGGGAGTCTGAGAATATGTAACTAAGCTGCTCGCCTGGCTTTCCCAAGGAAGCAGCTGCTGCTGTGCAGCAACAGAGAATGTGGTGGAGGAGGAGGCAGCACTGCTTGCTTCATGTAACAGGCACAGCTGCAGGAGATCTGAAACCTCGTGGCTACATTTGACCTGGTTTCCTTGACAAAAGCACATCTGGTTTTCAATTTGATTTAACTTGGAAACTTTGCTCTGCCTGTGCTGGGGCTTGGAGTCCCGAGATGCAAATCCTTCAGCAAAACGCCATTGTGTTGCTGCTGGGAAAATTACCAAGAGAGCAGATCTAAATGTCATCTTGGTAGTCCTGTGAGAGAGGCTCACCTTTGTCTTGTCACCTTATGTGGCTGGGATTTGTGCCTGGCAATTTGAGTGCTCCAGGAACTGTCAGACCCCCTTCTCCTCCCTGTACTGCTTTGATTTGGCTGGTATCACCTGGCATCCCCTCACAGTGGCATTGTCTTGGTGACTTTCCTCTGAGCTAGTATTTCTTGCCTGGCATTGTGGACAAGAGGAGCCCAGAGTGTCCTCCTCTGTGAGGCCCATGTGCTGTGCCATGGACTTGGTCTCTGTCTTCCCTGGAGCAGCTGGGCTGAGGAGTTTCTGTAGCTCCTCTAAGGCTCCTGCAGGTGGAAACAGGCTGGTCTTGGTTGCATCCTACACCAGAGATCTAGGAATTTTTTGGTGCAAATGAGCAATCCTTTTCATCTTAAGAGCTGGGAGAATAAATGCCTGCAAACTGCAGCCCTCTGACAGAATGCTTGCTTGCTTCTGGTATGGAGAGTGTTACCAGCAGAGACAAACAGAGGGAAGATTTGCCAGGGTTACTGATTATAAGACTGTAAAGATTCTTGAAGAGCAGGCAAGCCTGAGGTTTTAAAATTCTGCCTTCCACAGTCCCTTCCAGTATCCTGTCTTAGGAAGGCTGTGTGGATGCTGCAAAGGTTCAAATATAGACCGAGTACTTGGAGTCTGGATGTTTTAAACCAGGGCCTGAACTGAAGGGCTGTCATGCAAAACAGATGTATTGGGGTGGCAGTGGAGGAGGGAACAGCTAATAGATGTTTTCCCTTTGCTTGACATCTGTCACCTTCCCCCATGCCAACCCTTCCTCTGTTTATAGCAAACCATTTGCTCCCATTAATTAGAACTGGACTGCTGCCATCTGACCAGCTTTGTGCCTGTTCAAATGTCAGCGGAGCCAGGACTACACAGGTGGGGAGAAGGGCCAGTCAGAGGAGATCTGTTGCATCTGTTCAGGGATGGATAGATGGGAGGGAAATGCCCATGCCCCCCCCTTCCCAAATCAGGCACGTTGACCTACAACAATAATTGAAATGCAGACTGGGAGCCCCAGGATGCCACTTTACCCAGCCCTTTTCAGAGCAGGCTGCACTTTAAGCCATCCCCTCCAGTTAAATCTCTTTACCAAAGTGGTCTGTATGAAGCCTTGCATACGAGAAGATAATGGTGCTGTCATTTTTACAAATAATCACAACGGGAGCAGAAAAATAAGAGGAAGATGATTATGCCTGAAAATCCAATGAAGTTCCAGTTGCTAATGCAGTGGAAACTTAAAGGAAGCTGTACCACAATCCCGAGCTGTTCCTGCCAGGCTGGCTTTTCTGCTGTGATTTAGGAGTGTACAGCTGTGTTGCCATGACATTAGGAGGAAATGTACCTACCCTGGGATGGTTTTCCTTGCGTAAAATACCATGAAGACAAAGTATTTAATGTGGTAGGTGAAGCGAGCCTTGAGTGGGAGAAATGGGTTAACCTAGATTGGCCTGGCTGGGTTGTAAAAGAAAAATCCCTGCAAACTCTCCCGTGGCTGCCTCCAGCAGTGATGCTCTGCTTCTGCTGGGACCGTGAAACGAGAGGGTGGCACTGGTTTTAACACTGAGGATTAAACTCCGTCTTAGAAGGCAGTAGAACAGCAGGCTTCCCTCACTCCTTCATGTAATGGTGGGAGGTGTTTCTTTGTGATTTGGGATGGAGGGGGTTGACGGGATGTGCCTGTGTGTACCCCAGAGTACTTCAAGCCTTTTACATCCTGGAAGATGATCTGAATCTGTTCAGGCATGGAGGACCTGGATGCCAAGGTTGTGAGTATTCCAAACACCTGAACTAATGGCAAAATGGTCTGGGGAAGAAAGAACGGTGCCTTGTTCTCACAAACTTTCAAGGAAGGAGACCTTTTGAAGTCAACACTAAAGAGATTTCTAAACAGAAAAGCTTTGGAGATGTTTTTACACCATGTTGTAGGAATTATGTCATTCCCTTCTCCATGGCCTAGCATCTGAGGATCCCTCCTTTGTGTTCCCCTGCAGGAACAGGGGCCCCTGGCCCCCGCTCTGCTGCAGTGGCAGTCGTGTTTGTCTGGGCCTTAAGTGCCTCATGTTGCAACATCCAAGTCAAGTATGCAGCTTCCAGCTCCAGTGTTCTCCGATCAGGAAGGACAGCAGTAGATCTTTAACAGACCTCTTCCTTCTTTCTCATGTTCCTACCCTCAGTGCAAGATTTTTGTTCCCTCTAAAACCGAGCATTTTCTGTTTCTTTAAATCACCAGCACTTTCTGTGCTGATGACAGATACTTGCCTCACCTCTAACCAGCAAACAGGGTAAAACATAGAGCTGACTTATCTCCCAAGTTCTGCAAGAATCTCTCCTAGCACAATGTTTTCCCTAATTAAACTAACTTAGGGAATCGTTTACAGGTCAAAGTAAATGGACCCACTCAATGCATAAACATAGTTGGAAAGCAGAGTGTCTCACAGGGTGATGGATGGAGAGCTGTCATTGTGGCTCATGGGTTGGTGGGGGTGGAGCTGTCAGTCCTCTGAGACAAAACGTGTGTTTTCTGAGTGCCTCAAAATTATTAGTTGTGTCTGCGTTAGGTAAATAGAGTCGAGCGTAACAGGAGCTTGACAGATGCATCTTTTTCAGGAAAAAGAAATGTTACTGTGTCAGTTAAATAGCAGAGTATTAATTTGCTGCTGGGATGATGATATGTGCCAGTTTTAATATCAGTGCTGCTGGATTACCAGCAAGCTTCTGCAGGTTTGGGGATGACACTCGTCACACAAGTCTAAAAGTAAGGGAGAGCTCTGCCAGCGGGGCCGTGCTCTTGGGAACAGCCTACGGGTAAGAGAATGTGCATTTCTCTATGTTTTGCAGACAAGGTAAACCACAGGGTTCATGTTTAAATACAAGGTCTCGTCCCCCTGCTTGGATTTTTACTTGAGTGAAACGATTTGAGCTTTTCTCAAATATTTCCTATTTGAAAGTGTTGAAAATGAGCACATGGAGAAACCACCATTACCCACCACTCAATCCCTGCCCTTCTGTAAGGTGCTTTGCTTCTGTAAGAGAAATCTGTTGTGTTTTTTCTTTTCTCCTTTTTGCGTTGGATACTTCTCCGTATCTCTGAGCATCATCACCTGTTGCTCTTAATTTTTGCTTGGGGTTTGTTCACCCTGGTTTGTCTGGTCACTACAGGCTTTTCAGTCATTCCCATAAAAAAGTTGTATTGTCCTCTCTGTGAGATGTCAAAAGGCGGGAAAAGACAGAACAGGTAGGGAAGTGAAGAGGAAAGGTGAGGCAGAAGCTACTTGGATGCTCAGCTGGGCATTCCCAGTTGTAACTACTGTATGGGGGCTACAGCCAGTGGTTTGGGTAGTGATGGTGAGCAGTGCCTCGTCACGGCCCCCCAAAGCACAGGAGCAAAGTCTCGGGAAGAGCCCGTGTTCCTGGGAGAAGCGCTGTGGGCAGATGTGGTTTGACCTCTCCATGGTCTTGGCTGTGAGCACATTGTGCCCATGGTAGCAGCACCTCTGGAATGAGATCTCTGGAAGTGCACTGAAGAAATGATGCTGAAAGGCAGCCGATGGGAATGTTCATCAATGGCTTTTCTGAGGATTCTTTTCCGAGGCAGGTTAAAGGGGTGTGAGAGCTCTGCTTCAGCCAGTGCATCCATCTGTTCAGCTGCGTAATGCAGGAAAGGGCACCTGTGCACAGCAAAGAGCAGCACTTGGCTGCTGCAGGGTGCTAGCCTGCCTCAAGACATTCCCTTCTGGGAATACACTGAGAACCAGGGGGGAACGTTACCGATTGCTGAGTGTTAAATCACCGCATTCCCAGGACACGGAGTGATCTGGATGCGCACAGCAGGAGGGCTTTCCAAGGTGTGTGGCATTGATGGATGGGGTAACCAGCACTGACAACAAACTCGAGTTCTTAATAAAGGAAGCTTGAGAATTCTTGTAATTGTCACAGAAACATTTTGCAACTGTGGAGAGAGCAATTTCTGTCTCCTCCCACAGAATAGGCTATTTCAGAATTCAGTCCTCATATCCCCTGAAGTTAAAGAAAGGGACCAGGAGAACAAGCTGATGCCTCCAAGAATGTATGTCCTTGTATTGATTCAGACACTCTTTCTTACTGCTTCTGCTTTTCTTTAGCTTGTGAGCTTGTGATTTAGATTACACCTGAGGTTGTAGGCTTTTATAATTTTGGGGTTTTTCTTGGTCACAGAATAATTTAGGTTGGAATAGGCACTTAAGGTCATTAAGACCAACTGTAAACCTACACTGCCAAGTCCACCACTAAACCATGTCCCCAGCTGCCACATGTGCAGGTCTTTTGAATACCTCTGGGGGATGGTGACTCAACCACTTCCCTGGACAGCCTTTTCCAATGCTTACAAACCTCTTGGTGATGAAATTTTTCCTAACATCCAATCTAACCCCCCTGTGACACGATACTGTTTGTTGCAGCATCCCACCATTTGGGAGTAATTTGAAATCAGGTAGAAAAATGCTTAACCAGGTACAGCTAAATACCCTAAACAAACCAATGAATGCTCAGCGTCTCCCCCTTGTCCTGCCTCTGCCAGGTGTGCATTTGTGGCTGCTCCTTGAGCAGTGAGGGCACTGGAACGGTGACTATGCCATATTCGTTTGTGTACACAAACACCAATGGAGAACCAGCAGTGAAGCTCTACTGTCCCTTCCTGCCCATAAAAATGTCTCCCTCCTTCCCTGTAAACATAGATTTTATGGAGCAGTAGCCTGGGCTCAGCAGCCTGGGTCCCAGCCTGTTAGAGGTAAGGGTCAAAGCAGAACTAGGACTCAATGTGATGCTTAGGCCTCCTGTTTTGCACTTGGTTTGAGCATGATGCCTGCTTTGTTGTTAGCTGGTAAAAATGACAAGGAAAGACACGTTTCTGCAAGACAGACTTAGAGTGCATTAAATAAATATAAATTTTATTAAAAACACCCACATCTCAGCGTTATCAGGAATGATATAATAATAAACAGCTTTCAAATAACCTGCATTACATTACAATACTTACAGTATTTATAACCATCCTCGGATTCTTTTTATAGACATACCAAACATCTCATGAAAATGAATGAAACTAAAGTAAAAAAAAGTAGAACATAAGCATAGAAAATGCACACAGAAGTTCATTACCTTAGTGTCAAACTGCTAAAGTTTCCTACACAAGTTAACCACTAGCTTTAGAAGTGAACTTTATACTGCTGTGCGTCAATCAAGATGAAATATTCATTCAAGTAAAGTTGACATCTCTCAGAAGCATCTTCAAGTATGGCTATAGTCAACCTGATAATCCTATACAAGCAACTCTGTCTGCTTTGCCATTCGTTCCAACTGAGGCAGGGTTCTGTACACCAAAAATTACAGCTCAGGTATTTACAATACAAAACTGATTCACCAACTAAGCTTCCTGCTCCTGCTGCCAGCAGTTTGGCAAATGACAGTGCACGGCATGTTAACCAAACATCTACTATGGATTACATGAATTATATAGGATTTTAAAAAAAAAATCACCAAAAGATGAAGATATATAATGATTTACTTAATCTGACATATAACCATCATTTTTTTTTAAAAAAAGGCGAAACTTTTGTTTCAATGAGTGAGTAAAGTCACAGACTGAGGAAAAAACAAAATTGCCATAATAAATATTTGACCATTAAACCCAAAGGCCTCCTTTGATTTACTTGAGTTAGGTTGTGATTCTGTTGGATAGAATTTTTTTCGACCAAACTTAATCTTACAGTATATTGCACAAGATATAGCTGGGACATGGAGGTTTGCATGTTTAGGGAAGCCCTTGTACAGACTGTACCTTTTTATATTTCATTTTATTCATTACAGTATCCAAGAAGCCTTGTTTAGAGAGTGACTTGAACAACTCTAGCAAACAGTCACTTGCCAAACCTCTGCCTTACATTTTTCCCTTTAATCAGCTCAGTGCATTCTACTTTCTTTTTGTTTATTCATTTGAAACAGTCAAAACATTCTAAATCTCTTAAACACTTCTGTTACAATAAAAAGAGCTAACGAATTTACAAAATTAGTTTTAGTTACACAATACATGTACAAGAAAAATAAGAGAAGGGATTCAAAAGAAAAACATTAAATCCCTGGGAAAAAAAAGAAAACAAAACAAAAACGAAAAACCCAAGAATAATATATTTAACCTACAACAGCTTTACATACACACAGGTGACACGTTGGCATAGGAGAACATGAGCTGAAATATCCCTGAATTTTTAGAACCAAAAAAAAAAAAAGAAAAAAAAAGTTGAAGTTCAAGTTATACTTGCTAAAATGTCAAGTATCGAGAGTTTTTTTTGTTTAGTTTTTTTTTTTGTTTGTTTGTTTTTTTCAAAGGCTATTGGGGGAAAAAGATGGTATACAATATATAAACTTTCACACTCAGTTCAATATCCTATTGCCAAACTAGTGTTGAGGTATATGACAAGTAGGAACATCACTCAAACCTTTTAATGTATTTTAGCTCACATTATGATATATTTGTAGCAGGCTGAGTAGCACCATGATGTGAATTCAGCTCAAAACCCAAATATATATAGATTTAATATTTTTACAGTACTAAAATACTAAAGCATTGCGTTAAAAAAAGTTTTGTTTACAATTTAATTTACTATACAACTCTCCTGCTTTTTTTTTTTTTAATAGAAATTAATGATTTAAAACCACCACAGCAAGCCAGCTGCCTATTTTTTTTTTCTATATTTAATCAACGGAATCGCACAGAACTAACCCTGTTTCGTTCATCTTGTGTAGGCATCGGTCTGCTCAGTCTTCCTGGAAAAGAGGCCACTTGCACCGAGAAATGACTTGCACCACAATGTACATAATTATCAACACAAAAGCAGTTCTGCCATTCCAGTGGGAGCGCACAGATCTCTAGAAACAGCAGAAGCCCAAGCTAACTAGGTGTAATTTGTTGCATGCTGCTAATTATTACCTGTGGTTAATATAAAATTCTTTCCTTAAAACTGTACATATTTGAGCAATGAACTTGTCATAATAATTGTAGAAAACAGTTTACAGTATAGCTGTGTGAGATGAGCACCAGAAAAAATGTGTTTTGTGTACTAAAGTATTCCCTTATATCCAGTAAGCCCCATTTTTACCATAACTGACTGTATTAAAAATGGATATGTAGCCCACTAGCTGATGCATGGCTAAACCAAAAGTATTTAAAAGCTTTTTTAGTTTAAAAAAATTATCTTTGCATTTTAAAATCAAAGTAAACTCTTCTTTTTTTTTTTTCTTTTTAATGTCTTAGTACCTTAGCATTGTTCAAGTTGCCAAGCTTAGGTAGACAAAGTGCTTTTGAAACACTATTTAAAAAAAAATATCTTTCTCTCTATTTTATTGTCCTTTTCTAGGACTTGACTGGATGAGCAAAATCCAGAGGTCTTTGTAATTCCCATATGTTAAAAAGTAAGCTTATTTTAACACCAGGTAACTTCAATACATACATGAATGAAAAGGTCCTCCCCATTGCCGAAGAACATTTGACTACATCATTGACATTTTGTTATAAAGGCATTAACTGTTTGACTGATAAAATAAAGACACCATTCTCTTAGATAGCACCATGGTTTTAGAATATTCAAACAAATTCAGTGTTTTGCTGTCTATTTGTTTTATACTTATCTACTTCGTTAAATAAAATCAAAAGACTATTAAGATTACAGTAAAAACTGCATGTTAAAAAGCCATAATTCCAGTATTTCAGTACATCATAGATTCAGCACCAGATGTTATTTTAAGATTCCTGCAGTTGTAATACTACAGTATTATTTTTTTAGGGTTTTTTTTTTGCTCCTGTTCCATGACTATGCAAACTTGATGACATTAAAAGTGGCCACAGATGTGCAAAACTGTAAGAAAAAAAAAAATCCATTTGCAGATTATCTCTTTCAGTAATAGAGCCAGTGTTTTCCAATGTAAATTGTGAAACACTTTTTTGTTGTGTTCTCTCTTTTTTTCCCTTTCCTTTTCTTCTTCCTTTTTTTTTTTTTTTTTTTTTGCATAGGATGCTTTGGTCTTGTTTCCTACGTGCCATCTGTGACCACTTGAAAATCAGTGGAAAACAAGTGCTCTGGTGAGATTTACCTCTTTTTGCTGGTGTGTCGAGGCTTTTTCCACTGATGAGTTCCATAAAAACATTGTTTCCTTCTCCACCCTTGCCTTCCCCGAACCCTAAAGCACTACTACCCTAGTGACAAGGTGTTTTTTTCAGATGAGGTAACCAGCCAAGGTGTGAAGTCAGATATATCGGTTGTAAGGCCCTGTAACCCGTGTAAAGGCATATGGAGATGTGGTTACTGTGGAGTCCGTGGTGACCGACAGTGTCCTTTGTGCCAGGGACTTGATGAAGCGCACGTACGTTGGCTCAGAGGGCTCGTGGGGCTCCGCGGGCTCCCGCTTGGCTTTTTTGCCGTAGGATTTCTGAGGCACATAGTCTGGGCCGTACTTCTCGCATTCCTCTTCTTTCTCTCTCGCCTTCTCAGCCATCTTTGCCTCCCACAGAGCCAGACCATGTTTTGGCTCATTCATGCTCTTGTGCTGGTAAAATACAAGGGATATTCTGGTGGGATGGTTCCTGTTGGGATTTTTTAAGGGAGTCGTTGCGTGGAGCTCACGTTTTGCACACTCTATGAGAATTGACCCATGAGATGGAGCAACTGCCACTCCTCCAATTTCTGGATCCAGAAAGTTCTGCTCACTATCTGACCAGACTTCATCGGGATCCTCTGCTTTTTCTGGATTCAGCACATCAGTTTTATCTAAACCACCCTGGGGAGTAGTCCTGTCATGGTTTTGACCTGGAAGCATGTTAGACAAACCATTAACTGCATGTGAAATCATTTCGTTATCCTTATTCTGGAGTTGCAGTGAATTAGGAGGACCACTAAACATACTTGGAGCAGAATGGTAGTCGTGTGGTAAATGTGGAGGGGGTTGCATGTGATGATGTTCACTTGTTTTACTCACGGAGGCATAATCCATGCTCGGATTACTCAGATTAGATTTTAACCTCGAGGCAACCTCCATAAAATGGCCATTGGCCTCATGGGTGGAGTAAGAGGAAAACGACCCTACGTGGTGTAAATTTGGTCTAATGGTGCAGTTACTGAAGGAGTCTACCTGCATATTTTGGTTTCCGTAATTCAAGTACTTGGGACCGAAACTCTGGTTATTCCCAAACCTATGCTGGTATAATGTTTGAATGGGTGGTAGACTGAGTTTAGACATATGGTCTTGGCTCTGGCAACTATACAGGTCCATGTGCTGCTGCTGGGAAGGGTAGGAGCCCAAGTAAGAGGGGCAGTTGTCCATAGCTATGTTTCCATTGCATTGGTAAGGGGGATATTGGTTATTTTGACTTAAAGATCCTGAATAAGGGTTCATGGGACTGGAAGAATTCAAATAAGACCCCGCAGACTGTGATGAGGTTGTATAGAGGTTCATGGGATTGGACCCTCCATATGGATCTGAAGTGTACGAAGAGTTTGGATAAGCATTGGCTGGATTAGGCAACCTTCCATAGAGATTTGCAGAACCTGAACCCGAGTAAGAGTTAATGGGATTTGACTGAGGGTTGTTAGGGAGAGTGCGCTGTGGATGTTGCTGCTGCTGCTGCTGCTGCTGTTGTGTGGCTGGTCCTGAAAGACGTAAAAGATCTGTAGATGTAAAAAGGAAAAAAACAAACAACCACACAACAAAGAGGCTTTAAGAAAAAGGCCCCAAACCAAACAACCACCCAACAAATTACATACTTTATATGAAATTTCTAAGAAAAGTAGATTCATTAACAGATGCTCCCTTTCTCATATCTCAAACACCATCCTTTAAGAAGCTGAATAAATACTAAGGCTACTCTTCCTCTTTGGCATGTATCCAACGAGATCAGATGCTAGTGGCAGGGAGGAAAAGAGGACAGTGCAGTCCGTTCAGAGTCACATGCACAAAATCCAAAGAGTTGAATCATCTTTTAAGTAGCCCATGAAATGGAGCATCAAAGTGCTCCCAAATACCGTGCACAAAGTGACTTTCTTTTCCCCAAGACTAAATAATTCTTTTCATCTACATGAACAGAACTGACTCCAAGAAATGTATGTTAAAACCAACATTCACTGATAGACAGAACAGTGCAGTAATAAGTGAGATCAACTGAAGACATAAGAGCAAAAATACCATTCATTAAAGTGCAATGGCATCATTTAATGGTCACAACCCTGGGTCATGGGACAGCTGATTTCTATTCATAGGTATTTCAGTGACCTTCTGGGTGGCCCTGGAGGTCTCCCTTTTTTCCTCTCTGGGAAAACTGCTGTGACAATAAAATAGTTCTGATCACTCCTTTGGTCAGGACTCTCAAATCTGCTGCTGGGAACTGCCATAAACTCTTACTCCACTATGGAAAACCTGCTTTGCTTTTGGTCGTGAGGCAGAGAGTATAAATAGTGGTAAAGAGGTTACGCTTGTATCTCCTCAAATTAGGAGGTTCTCTGTAACAGACTGAGTGATGTGTAGGTCATTCTTTCTTTGGCAGCAGCACCACACACTTCTCTTCATGGCTTCTAGCACTACTAGTCTTTTAAAGATACTTTACAATACACTGAATGGCAAGCAGAGTTTGCTTCTAGATTTCTACAAGTGTTAACTATACAACAGCAAAGGATTTCTCAGTGCAGCTTTTTTTTTTTTTTCTTCTCTGGAGTTGCACCAAATTTGGCACTCTAGTATTTATATAATATTGATATTCACTTTCAAGAATTCTCTTGCCTTTTTACTTCAATACATTCTTGGGCTGAAAAAAATGGTTTTCTTGAGGCTGATTATAACTGGCCCTGATTTGTAGGACGCTTACCACTGCTGACCCCGCTCAGATTCCTGTGTTTACCTGCCAGCTGCTTTGCATGACCTGCTGCTTCAGAGGTGCCTTGCTTGTTGCGTGCTGCAGCAGACTTCTCTCTCTCAGCTTTGCTAGACCCATTCTCCAAGGAGGAAAGCTTTTCTGCAGCTGCTTTCTTTGCTTCTAGCTTCCTTTGCCGACAGGTCTTAACAGGCTCTGCTAACATCCTTACTTTTCGTCGAAAGGAGGTAAGGACCTGGATGCTGCCATTCCTCTTCTTCTCCTCCTGGCCCTCAGTGCTTCCAAACTCATCCACATCAGAGACTTTGTATAACGGGAGCACGTGGAGCTGCTCATCTTCTGGTGTTTGGCCAATTTCACGATTGTCTTCTCTAGTCAGTGTGCAAACCTGTCAGAAAGATGTATTAGAGATGTGAAACTCTACCTCTGCGTTGTGCCTTGCTCTGCCACTGTCAGCACTGGCATCTGGCAAGCTCTTTGTAAACTGTAAGTTTCTGTGCAATTTTTGCATATCACAACAAGCCTCCAAATGTCATTTCTTCCATTACTTTGTTGGACGGTGTTAAAAGAAACAGAAGGTGTACAGATACCTATTTCTTTTACCTGTGCTGAAATGAACAGTATAGTTAGGGATTACCCTCATGTGAAATAAACTCTGATCCATTGTATAGTGGCCAGAGAGATAAAGCAGTAAAATTTGGGGCTTTGTACTCACCTGAAGAGTCTTTCACTACAATACAGGAGGAGAGAGTGTGCAACACAACACACTGGTGTTGTACTTCACACCCCCTTACAGTGTAATAACATTACATCAATACAGTGTATTGACACTACAGTGTCACTGTAATGGTAATAACAAGATTTAGGGAAGTTACTGTTGTCATGCAGCAAGCTCATGTTAGTTCCAGCTAGAACAGGTATTGGGAGGATCTTTGTGGAAAAAGATGCTGATAGAGACATATTCTGCAGCAAAATCATTGTCCCAGCTTTGGGAAGAAAGCTCAGCTGGAAATGGACATTGTACTGGTGGTGATTAACTTGTGAATTAAGTCAGACCCTGGAAACAGGAAAAAATTTAGTTGAAATTAAAAAGGCAGATACTCTCTTTGGTTGTAATAAGAGCTGCACTGTGGATCTAGGGAGCTGCTTCAAACTACAGCCATGAGGATTTTTCATTACTGAAGAGTATTCTTCCTCATGTTTGCCCCAACTGTTTTGTCACAGAAATAATCCAATATACATTGAAAACCAGCTTGCTTTTCTAGTATCTTCTACAGAACTTCTGCTGTACATGCCAGAAATCAGAACTGAGGAGAGTAAAGGGTGCATGTACTTTCAGACTTTCTGCTCATCCCAAGCAGAAATGAAATCCAAAATTTCCAAAACTCTCTCAGAAAGAAGTTATCTGTTTCCACTTTTATTTTATTAGAAGATAAAATCCAAAGTAGTTATAAAAAAAAAGTGTTTCAAGAGGATAAATATAAACTGTTTTGTGCCAGGAACACTGAAATAGGCATTTCAGCTCTGCTGGGACCTTCTTTCCATTGTCCCCACAGTTCCTCTTTTACCAGTTCTGTTTCTTTAATACACTGTAAGTCTCATTCATTTGAAAGAAAAATGTGTAGGGGGTAATAAGTTAGATCAGCTACTGCCTAAAGTTTTTTTTTTCACTAATCTGCATTATGCAGTATAAGTTTAAACAGAGAGGAGATAATGAATGAAAGCCATGAGCTGAGTGCTGGAGTGAGGAGGCTGTTCCACATCCCAGACTTACCAGAGTACTCCCGTTCTGCATATTGTGCAAGTCTCTGTGAGCATGAGCACAGAAGTCGAGGCAGGCGGTGACCCCTGAGAACGGGCGACCCTCCTTCAGCCCCAGGCGACACTCGGGGGCTCTGTGTTCGTACTCGATCTGGAGAGACAGGACAGGTGTCACTGGGTGCTCCAGGACACCGAGTGCACAGGGAATGCTCCGCTGTGACAACGGGCAGGTCTCCCTCACGTCTTGGAGGTGACAACACATCTCGAAGGCAAATAAAACTACAGCAATTCGATGGCCATTTTGTATCCATGCTTCATTCCTGGCTTCTTTGTTCCCTGGTACCTTTTGTCTCTGGCGTGATTGGGAAACTAGCCAATAACACTTTTCCTTGTGTATTACTCCTGACTTTCTGCCAGGGGTTGGTGTTTTTACATGACAAATGCAGTGCATGGTTTCCGTGACTGGCACCGTGAGAGTGATATGGTTGTGTAGACTGGAAGTATACCAAGCTATTAAGGGAAAATGGCTTTAGAAAACTGACTTCAGAATGACTTAATGAAAAATAATAATTTGCTTTTTGATTTGTAATATTTTGGCATGCTAAACATGTATTTCATTAGCTTAAGTACAAATCTAACCCCTGACTAAAAGGAGAGGGAATTCAGTCAAGACAGTACTTTGTACTCATGCAGTCATTATTAAGGAGCTTTACAAAGAATTCATAATGCAACAATAGACCTTACACAAAAAGAAAGGATTTTGTAATGGAAGATAAATCCTTAGAAAAATGATAGTTTGATATTATATTTAGAAAATTAAAAATGAAACCACATTTATAAAATGCTTTGCTGAAATTCCTGAACCTTTCAAGTGAATGCACAGAACATCTACACTTAATGGAACCTAATGGATCCCTTTTTAAGTTAAGGTCAAATTAGAAGCTTTGCCAAGTCTTCATTCAAAATCGCTAAAAATATGTCTAGTTTGCTCACAGACATTTATTTTTCAAATCTGGACTATTTACTTCCCTGGAATCTGAAAATAAAAGCAGAACAAAACTTGAAAACTGTGTAAACTTCTTTGGAATTAAATGTGAGCGGTCTGAAATGTTAGCCAGACTATAATTATCTGATCAAGCTATACTGGTGCAGCTGCTCTCTAAGATGTTCTGTTTGGTCCAGCTGGGAAAACAGACCCTTTCCAATTCTTGATTGTAATCCAGAAGCAGTCCATATTTGGATTAGAATAAATCTGGGAATTCGAAATGTGGTTTTAGGGCTTTTTTGGTTTAGAACCTTTTACAATATCATACAAATTAGGACTCAATCATCTCTCTTTAAAGCCACTGACAGCAGCTCGAGTACAGTTTCCCCACAAATACAAGGTCTACATGAACCTCCTGAGACAGGCCAACCTATACACATGCCTTATTCCGTAAGGTAAAAATTGAAACTTGTAAAAGCATGTATTTTCAACAAATGTTGGGCAGAAGAACCTCAGCTTACTTGGAGAAAAGTTCTTTAGTGAGTTTTTGTGGGAAAAGAAAAGCAGCCCAAGCAAAGAAACATTTTATTGTTCACCACCTCATTTTTTTTTCTTCCTCTTCCTTTTTTCTCTTGCAGAATGTCTCTCAGATATTTGGACAGATAACCACAGCTAGTGGGCACACAGCCAGTTTTCTCCAGACATTATCTGATCAGGTAAGTGAAACTGGGTAAGTCTGCACTGAGTCTGCTTACCCTGTCTAGCTGCTACTAAATATGCAGTAAAGGAGTGAATTTTACAGCAGATAATAATGGACAGTTTTGGTGAGTTTACTGTTTCTGTTAAAGCTGAAAATCTGTCTTATGCTGGTTGTACAACGCTGTCAACAGGAAAGCAGGGCGATGTCACAGTTTGCAGTAGATGCTGAAAGTTTGGGGACTGTCAGTTCTGTGAATGTTCCTAACAGTAGTAAACCTGAGCAATGAAAATGAAAGCCAACAGTTACGCGTTTGCAGGTGGTGTGTTGTCAAATTTCGGTGTAACTATCTGAAAGACTTTTGTAATGAAATGTAGATGAGACACAGTCACACTGGGAACCTCATCAGAGCTCTGAACGTGCTGGTGTCTGAGAACACCAATCCACGGAAAACAGGCGCACGCGATCCCCTCATGCGAGAAGGCTGATGCAGGCACTTGTGTGCCTACGCAGGGATGAGTGTGTTCAGATATAAAACTTCACTTTGAAAGCATGTTTATAAAGGCTGTTTTGGTGAAAACGAAGTTCATCTGCTGCTTGAGAGAGCAGAACTGAAACTGTGGCTTCAGGACTTGAGTGCAAACTGTTGCCAATCTCACACCATATTCATGGCAGCTTTGCTGGTTTGGCTGGTAAGTCATGTTAAATCAAGAAATTTGTATTTTAGAGCTGAAGAGTGAAATCATTTCATTGTGTTGATGTAGGTGAAAAGATTGGTTCTATTTAGTGGACCAAATCCTGCTAGTTTTACTTGTGAGAGCGTTTTAAGTGTAATCATTCATTTCTATTTGTCTTCATGCTGATGTCAAAGAAATGTTGGCACGAAAGGTATATAATGGTTTGGTGCAAGGCTGAAGCATTGGGAAGTGTGTTAAAAATCAGGTAATTTCCATGACTGCTCATATTCCCTTTTTTCCCCATCATACCTGGTTGTTATATGCATCAGGTGCAAGCTTCTTGTAGGTAGGTGCCATCAGGGTTGACAGATTCTGCAAATTGGATTCTAGTTTTTCTTCCTGTTAGAAGAAGAAACAGGGTTCAATGACATTTCCATACTGTACGTCTGGGATCCAACAAGTTAGGGTCTTTACACAATTATGTGTACACTGATAGTTGTGTAAAGGCATAAACCAATATCATTGGTGTTTAGACAGTAACCGTTGTGAATCTCCCTTTAATTTTATTGTTCCAAGGCCTTTAAAGGAATGGAGGAGTTACCGCAGTGTAGTGGAATACCTTCAACAGGACGTCATAAAATATACTCGTAATTTGTTTTATATTAAGAAAAATCACGTTCTTCAACATGGATATGTTTTAGATCTAAGTGTGATAATCCTCATTATTTTCCTTGTTGGAGTTTTGCGAAAATAATTATCTTCAGAAAGCTTGAGAGAAGTAACATCAGAATGGTCCATCAAGTAAATCTGGCTAACTTAAGGGTTTTGCACGTTGCACTGACAACACTTTGACATACTGAAACATTTTTACATGCAGCAATTTAAAAATATTTAAATATTGCAGCCTTCAAAATGTTCCCAGTCCTTAAGCAATGCAGAATCATGGATGTGTCTAATAACTGGAGATATGGAGGTGGGAATGACCGCAGCCCCTTTTTTCTCCAAGTTGTACACTCTCAAAATAAAGCGCTCTTTAAAAATAATCCAATAACATACTCCAGAGTTGTTCCCCATCCTCTAAGGATGAGAATCCTAAATTCAAAACCTCGCTTATATGAGGCCCTTATCTTTAATTTTAAGTGCATAAAGAACAGTGGCATACTGGAGTGGTGTACTCATTTTTAGGAGTTTTTGTATTTTAGGAAGATGTGAAGAGCTGTGAAAAAACAGGTTTCAGAGAGGCACGTATTTGGTGTGTTTAAAGTTTGTATCCCATACTACAGGACAAGGTCGTAGTTTTGTTTGACATGAAATTGTCAGAAACTATCTTGCTGTGACCTTGTGGCTGCTGCCAAAATGTGGAGCTTTTGTATGGCCTGTAGGATAGCATTTGTCAGTGCCACTTCTAGTTTTTTTGGTGAGAATTCTGTTTGTGCTGTCTATAAACTGTATCTATGCTATGGAACCCAGCCCCTGGTCTGGATGCATGCTTTGGCTCACCCCAACTTAGGGACCAAGACTGGAGGGTAAAAGCCTCTTTCCTGCCTAAATCTGGCCTCCATAGGAAGTAAATCCAAGAATGCGAGTTGGAAGAGTGCCCTGGTGTGCTCTGGCCAGGTATCCATCTTAGAAATGTAGGTAGTTCAGGATTGCAGGCCGTGATAAAGAAGGCATTGTGCCACAGCATGTTTGGAGGAGTTCTGTAGCTCTTGGTGCTGTAGAAGAGCAGTGGGCAGGAAAATCTGTATGTTAGTGACGATGATATTCTGAACATTGCACTGTTTTCAGCACAGGCTGTAGGATGCAGAAGTACCTCTCTCTGATCACGTGAGAGGAATGCTTGGATTTGAGTAAGACATCAGAATACAGTGGAACTGTGTCCTTACGTGCCAGTACACAAGTAAGGGACTAAATTTGCATGTCCTTGCCAGAAAGCAGACTGGGCCACTGGAGCTTCACATGACTTGCTGGAGGTGTCCAGGAGTCACTGCAGTCATAACTTCAGGGTATCTTGTGTCCAGGCTAAGGTCAATGTTTATATTACTCTGGCTCATTTTAAACATTTGCCAGTTTGCTGTAACACAGAGCCCGGTCTGGAAACATTCAGTGGGGCAGGACTGTATGTAGAATAAGTCTTCCTAACCTCTTCTTCCTATTGTCATCTCAGAGTTTCATCATGTTTGTCTCCATTGAACCAGTCTGCTCTGGTTCCCAGTTGCAGTGTTATGTGCCATTAGCTGGTAAACCTTTCACTGTGCCACTGGGGAATGCTCAATTGCAGGCCTAATACGGCCAGAATTATTCAGGCCGTGCCCTCTCCTCTAATTGTGAAAGCCTGCAAACATGGTTTCAAGTCTCAGGGCTTTTACCAGCTGTCAGAATTTGGACAGTCAATTCAGCTGGCTCAGTGACTGGAATCAATCGGTTTTGACTGGCAGTTATTTAATTACCCTACATGTACAGCACTCGGGGAGGCCTCGGGCCCTGCTCTCTTGTGCTGTATCTCTATTTACAGAGTGACAGAAAACATTTCTTTGCAAATGAAGCTCATTTTAGAAATGGACACCAACCTCTTTTGGGTCATCCCCCATCAGCTTAAACTTTCTTGGAATCTTGCTTCTGGCAAACTTACAACCATTGTAGTACATGCTCCAGGAGCAACCAAAGGAAAATGAAGCACCACAAGTTTCAGGGTCCAGCCCTTGGCATGCACAAGTCCGTCTAAAGATAAGAGAACACAGCTGTTACCAGCAGGCAGGTCCCCCCGTGGTGCTCTGGCAGTGGGCATCGGCGTTCTGCCAGTGCTCCAGGGAATCAGCGGTGTGGATCATCTTCCGTCGGTAAATAATGAAGAAATGCAAGAGGGAGACATACACATCATAACAGAAGAATTTATCAGAGTGAATAATTTCATGGTTACAAAGCAGGGTCTTTGGGGGTTCTACACTTGTGTGAGAAACCTGGCTTTGCTCGGATGAGGGCACGTTTGCGTGGTGCCTTGTTAGGTACCGATATTCATGGTGCCTCAGGGGCTTGTGCTGACAGCACTGCAAGAATGTGGGAGCCCTCTGACAGGAGCTAAGCAATAATTCCTGAAATATGACTCTACCCATGAAGCCAAAGTAAGATACAGTGATAGCTGTGGTAATTTTGGTCTAAATGTTCTTCTCTCTCAGAAGGGCATGGGAAAAAGATATAGTGCAATTTCTTTAGATTGAGGCTAGTCTGTGTCAGCTTACACAAGTATGATTTAGTGCACCCAGCTTGTATTTCAAGGTTGAGGTATCAGCTATCCTGGTGCCTGCTGAGATCTCTTCTTTTAAATATACTGAGATGCTTCACAACTCTGAGAAAGTGTTTTTCCCTATTTATAAGTGTTTGCTTTGGGTTTCCTGCAAGGTTTGTGGGTTTTCAAACCACCTGAAATAGCTGGGAAGGTTGTAGATGTTTCAGGGTATAACAGCACGAGCAGAGGTGCTGGGTCTGAGGCTGAAGACGGGGCTGCAGGTTTGGTGAGCGCAGCCTTTGCTCCACTTACTCTTCGTTCAGGGCGCAGCGCCGGTTCGTGAGCGTGCCGTACTTCCTCAGGGTGTCGGTGAGCTCAGAGTAGAGCTTATCAGCCAGGCTGGTTGGGATTCCCTCCCAGACCAGGATGAGAATCACGATGACGGCCGTCTCACACGTGTGTCCCGCTCGCTCGCGCACCAAGCAGAGCAGCTTCTCCTCCTCACTGCTTCTGCGGACTACCTGCATGTACAGCAACACACACCCCAGAGCCCCAACACAAACGATGCATTTCTTAATGTGAAGAGCAAGAGAATAGGAAACCTCAGCATTACTGTGCGTGTGGGGAGCTTACTTCTACTTGTACCCTCCTCTTTGCTTCTGGCAATTCAGTCTGTTTTTCTCACTGTGATGTGGCAGGGCTACACAAACCCTTTGTGATAATGAAGCTGACTCTAAGAGGTTGACTGATGGCATGGAGAGCCACGGTGGTGGAAACCAGCTTTGTCAAAGTATCCTCCATTCAGCAGGGATCCTCTTTTGAATCTGTGTTACGGCTGTGGCCCAGATTGATGGGTGAGCAAGAGGAAGTGAGCAGTGAGGTGTCTCCCTGCACAGAGCTGGGTAGTGGACACCTGCCTTAGGGCAGGAAGCACGCAGGGCAAGGCAGGCAGTAAGGAAGGGACCAAATAACTGGACATGGGAGCTCTCTCCCCTTCCCTTCCAAACTTAAGCAGCCGTACTCATAACCAGCCTCACAGTTTTGTGACCTGCTCCTGTTACATACAAACATTACAGTGTTGAGAGGAAAGCACTAGATGTTTTTCAAATAAAACAGTGTCCTTCCAGTAGCATAAGCACTGAGAAGCATTTCTTAAAAGGAGTGCAGTCTGGCATGCATAAAGACTATAATAATGTATTAGTTTTTCCTCATCCTGTCTTTCCCCAGCAATCCAAACCACTCAGTAATTTGTTCCAAAGTACGACAGTGTTTGCTAAGAGGGTGTCCTAACACTTCTCTCAAACTGGGAGGGTATTTTAAAGATATCACAGTGGTGCACTTACTGGACTTATTTGTAGGCTAAAATTAAACAGCAATGAAAATGTCAGGTGGTGTGAAACTTAAATCCAAGCAAACATGCCTTTCTTCTTAGGTTTTCATATCTTTAAATCAAATTTTATTCTTGCTATTCTCCGTGCAACAAGTAAATGGAATGAGAGGTGGGTGGGAGCAGGCTACAGGCACCCCATATTACTGCTGCTGTTGAGCTATTTTAAGTTTCCTAGTGTCAGCTAACTGGACATGTCACTGCTGTCAGCTACATGAACCATCGTACTGAACTAGATTAATTTGTTTACATCACTTACCCATTTAGCAATTGGACATCCTTGAGAACTTTTGCCTTCTTTCCCAGTGTAGACAACCCTCTCAATCCTTATAGCTTTACCCTTCTGTCCAAATCTTAAACAAAACAAAAATACGTACAATAAGCAGATTCATTTGGTTCTGTGTGAACACTGAAAAGATGGAGCACATTTGCCAGTCTTATCTTAGAAAAATAAACACTATGAATTACAGGGAAAGATGTGCAATGTGGTTTATCTTGATGATTTTATTACAGTGGTGGAGTGATATATTAAGAGAGGCAAATGTCTTTAATACATCCCAGATGGGTAAAAATTATCAATATCACATTAATATTACCAAACATTTTAACCACCTCTTTAGAGCATTTGTTATAGATGACATTTTGAAAAGTGGACTTTTCAAAAACAAGAAGTCTCTTTATTTTGGTGAAGAATTTTATATTTTTCTTTTATCTTCTGAGTTGAAATTGTTTCTCTGAAATGTACATAATTAAGTTGTCATGGAACAGCTGGCATGTAACAGTCACTCTATTAATTTTCTGTGCTTGTTTCTGGCTTAGTGTGAATCAGTTAAGTCAGGATTAATTTGCATCATATCTGGTTTTTTTACTTTATCATCCACTCATAAATTGTTACTTATTTACTTCTACTCGACTCCTATACTCCAGTTAGGATCACAAGGTGCCCTCAAATAATGCCATTTGTGTGTCTTTTTGCCACCAAGGTGGGCAAGCTCAGCTCTCACTGAAGCTTTTGATCAAGGGGATTACGCTCCCAAGGCAGACTCTAGCTCCATGTGCAAGCCAGGAGCCAGAGCAAAGAGGATCCACTTTCCAGGTGGAAATACGTGGCAAATGCCGTGTGAAGCAAATCTTGGCTCAATAGAAAGTGCTGGATTTGTTGAGCCATTTGCAGGCATTTCTCTGGGATTGCCCACCTGCTGAGCCCGGGAGCACAGCGGGGCTCTGGGGAGGCCAGGGACAGAAACCCCAGTGGCCGCAGCGTTACAGACTGAGCCGCCCCGGCCGCTCGGCTGCTCCTTGGCACTGGGCAAACGGCACTTCCATCACCAGCTCTGGAATTCTGCCACTCTCAATGGTGTTAACTGTTGCTTTTGATAGCCAAGTGTGGGGACTAAGTAAATCACAGACTCCTTGTTCTTTGCCTTTACCTAGAGAGCAATCAAGGTTCCTGTTATGCAGCCACTTAGTGATGCCTTAAGAACTTTTGACCTTTTTCCCTCTTGTTTTTGCACTAAAATCTTGGTGACATATTTGAGGGCCAGTATCTGTATTTAAACTTTTGTCCTGTAAAGGAAATGAAAACTGCTTATTTTTAGATGTGATCTCATTGTGAAGTTTCAGTGTCACAGGAAATTATACAAACAAAATGAAGTTGTACTACACATGTTCTGCAGGCAACTGTTAGGTCACTTTTTCCTGCTTAGGCTTTGATGTTAGTATTTATTTTTTTCTTTAATTAACCAGATTAAAAAAAACCCCATTTTTAAATCTTAACATTTTCTATCAGTTTTCTAATCTGGATTGCAGGACAACTGTGTGGATGCCTCTATAGAAATATGTTGTACATTACACACTGGAAATGAAATGGACTTTGTCTCAAATTTTTTCAACTGTCAGAAAGGAATTTGTGCCTGATGTTTGTCATGCTTGCTTTCAGGCCAAAGCTGATTGCCTTTAAAACTGGAGCAAAACTCACTGAGCATGAAGTAGGAATTGGGAGAAGGAAGAGGTAAAATAGCTGTATCTGCTGTGGATTCTGCAAGAAATTAGTTCTGGTATAGCTAAGATATTAATTGTAAGTCTAAATCCAAATCCTGGCTTCTTTAGCAGTGCTGATACCTTAACAGTCAATCCATATGCATGGGAAGCCAGGTTAAAAGTGCTTCAGTTGTGATTAATGTCACCAACTGCACATGTGTGCTTGAGAGTATCTTTATAGTGAAGGGTTTGGGGTTTTTTTACTTAGGGATACAAAATTAACTAACAAGTTCTGGAGTTCTTCAGTCAGAATTTCACAGTTCGTACCATACAGCTGAACACTAGCCATTGTTCAAGTGGCTGCTCCTATACTCTGCTGAACCTGGCTGGGTAATTGCATGTTACCTATGATCTCTCGTGATTTCCTTCTGCCAACATGAAATGAAATTGAATTAAAAAAAAAAGAGAGAAAAGGTAAGGTCAATATTAAGAATGAAAAATTACATTCCAAAGTAAAAAAATTGGAAAAAAAATCATCTCTATAATTGACATTACAACATGAATGACTTTCCTCTTTTATTTATTATTTGTAAATACCAAAGAATTAACCAGTTGATGAGAGCTCTGGAGATAACAGATTGTAAAGAATTTCTTCAGAGAGTCAGCATTCACTCTCCCTTCCCAGAAGGAAGCTGATTTATGTAGTTTACATGCACTCAAGCTGCTCTCAAAGCTGAAAATTATTGGGGCAAACTGTGCACAAGAGTCACAGGGAAGGAGGTGCTAAGAAAGAGAAAGGACCTCAGGACTCGGAGGTAATCTGAAGGGTTCAATAGGCTTTGAGTGCCCCAGGGTTGTGCAGTGATGAGCACAAGCTAACAGACCTCGTGAAGAAATGGTGCTCCTTAGCTCAGACCCAGCACTGCAATAATGCCCACTTGCTTTTGGTTCTGCAACTAGCTGGAGCTTCACTGCTGTTCTGGAGTCCAGATTTTTAAAGTACTAACAAATCAAATTCCCATCTGTCTCTGATTTAACTGAAGAGTTTTTTGTTTGCTTCTTTGGTCAGAGGGGAACTGAATTCCCAGATACCTCTAAAAATCTAGTCATTACTGGCTATAAGTAATGCAGAATTCACAGGGGACAGAAATCAGAGTCACTTTTGTGACAGCTTTTAATTTATATATCTTAGGCTGGTGGGTGGGGTTTGTGCTTACACGTATTTTTAAACAGCACATATCATGTATGTGTTCTGTGCCTTTAAAAATTCCTGGTTTGGTTGGCATTGATGTAATAAATACACCACAGGATGCAACATGATAACAAGGACTGTCCACAATCAAGATAAGACTGGGTTTGTGCAATACTCCGAGGCAGGGGAATGTTTTCTCACAACACTACTTATCGATTCTTGGGCTGAAATCCCATCCAGTAATTTTGTGGCATTCCTCTGGACGTGAATGAATTAGATTTAGATTTAGATATTTAGTAATTTGGCGAGGGGGAGCTAATGTTGAAATTCGGTATTCTGCTCTTCGTGCTCCTTCTCCACTGGCATTCTCCTAGCCAGAGGGAACACCAGCCCCATGCCTGCCTTTGCAGCCACTGCCAGCCGCCTTGCTTGGCAGGCTGGTGAGAACTTGTTCCGGCTTGGGTTTGCTGGCATCTGTCTCCAAGGGCACAGCCCATGCCAGCCAGCAGACTATTAGCCCTGTCAAATATTGTGACTCTCTGGTGAATAGCAGGGTGCGTAATGTTGGCAACACTGGAGTAGCTAAGCCTACAAGTAATTACTTGATTTGCAGTTGTTTATTTCTTTATGTGCAAAAGCTGGAAAAATTCTGACATCCACAAAAGGATAAATGTTAATCCGCTCTGTGCCTTTGCACTAATTACCTTTCTTCCATGATTTCTCTAATAGCTGCCACGTTAGGACCGGCTCCTAGATGGGTATAGAAAGGACCTTCATCTTTTTCAATAATTTGCTCTGTTTAAAACAAAATAAAGGTTATTACTTTGAAGCTTAATTCTTTCATGTAGAATGTCACATTGCAAAGCTTACATCTCGCTTGTTGGAAGACTGCTGCATGGGCCTGGGGTCAGTTTTCAAACATTTATGTCTGAGGTATTTGCCCACACGGTTTGTACAAAACACGCGAAGCAATGGCTAATCCTGCAAACAGCCGTGATAGGGACTGTGTGCCTTTCCCTAAGACAAACACTTGTTCCACATCTCAGGCTCTACACTGGCATTCAAATTGGCGTTTTCCTGTTATCAGCAAACAATTGTTTCTCCTTCTCCCGCTTCCTCCTCTCCCAGTATGTAGAAAGGAGGATAAATGGGATAACAGTGGTAAATATTGATGTTAGGGAGCTGTACTGTGCTTGTTTTTCAGCAGACATGTTACAGTGCAGGAACTTACAGCTTGAAAAACTGGCCAGTAAGGTTACACAGAGAATTCCTGCCACCCACAGAAAGACTGTGAAATGAAAAAAAAATAACAAAACCCAAGTTTGCTGAAAGAAATTGTGCACAAGGCCTGGTCAAAATGCTTGTATGCCAAGAAGGTGGCCTCAGTTTTCTGTGACTGCTGTATATCAGCAGTCACAATACATGCTGTATGTTTGGTTGGGTTCCAGGAGGCAGGCTTCAGCAGTGGGAAAGAAACGGCCAGGCCCTGCTTGGGTTCAGGAGATGGTGGAGCTGTGCTGGATGCTTTCTGCCATGCCAACTCCAAGGGCTGGATGAGGTGGTGCTGCTCTTGACAGACAGCCTCTGGAAGCACGATGAAGGCATGGTATAAATCTGAACATGTCAGCTTAATTTAATCTTCTTAAGGACAATATTGATAAGAAAGAGCAATAAACCTGTAGATTATGCTGTGGCACTGGGTTCTTCAGACAGAGTTTCATACTCCTGTATTTCCTAGCGTCTGCTAGGACTGAAGAATTAAAATGTAAATGGAGGATAAGTTCTTAAGTTTGCTTAGTGGTTTCAGTATGAAAAAAAAAATGAGGATAAGGAAATGACTGCCAGAAAAATTTGTGCTAACTATGTGGAACAAACAATATAAAAAAACCCCAACAAATAACAACTATGTTTTCAAAAAAACCTACATTTGGAAGGTTGTTTCTAATAAAACAAGGAACAGCAAGGAATTGGTTTCCAGTGTTCTTCCTGGGAGCTCCAGAAATACCTCCTGTTTTTATTCCCATGGATCATCTCTGAGGCATAGCCTCAACATTCAAAAAGGCAAAAAGGTCCATTTTGCACTTTCGAGGAGCATTGATTCAACTTTCCTCTTTTACAGTTGATACAAAATCCTGGTAACTGAAACTGTAACAAGGATTTTTATTTTCTTCCCCCCATTTTTGGTGCTGAACCTTTAGTCTCAGCCTGAATAGTTTATCCAGTAGAGTCTGAAAGTGCCTGTTACACTTGGCTATGTGCAGTGTCAGTACTGTATGGAACCTTGGGCTAGGGTGCCATGCCTGTCACTCTGCTTCCCTCTGCTCTATTTTTCCAGCTTTTGGAGACAGGGTATGCCATCAAGCAACAACAAAGGTCCCCCCCACTGCTTTTTTTGATGCTGCTTGTGTAGCTTCTCTATGAAACTGTGGATCTCTTTAGCCTTACAGGAGACAAATGCCTGCAAGGGAGGATAAACTCTTGCAACAAGTGAGGAATAATCTGAAATCTGTTTTTGCTTAGGCTTTACTAGGGGCAACTTCAGCAATTTCACTGTTAGAGCAAAAAATGGCCACAAGGCTCCAAAGTTGTGGACTAGGACCGGTTTTTTAAAAGCTGTATCTAACCTTGACAAATAAATTAGGTCATAAAGTTATGACCTACTTTTTATCAGTATGTTGTTGTTACGTCTGCTGCTCAAGGAGAATGGCTGTGAGGCCATAAGCATTCTGACTGAAAAATCAAATAGGCAATTGCTTTACGAAAGAATGAGAAAGGGCCCATGTGTACGGTCGGTAAGTGGAGTAGGCATAAGTGTGTAAAATTTCAGTTTTATAAGTCTTCACTAATTACGGTTCTTATTAAAAAACCCCCAAAAAATCTTCCAACAAAAACATCCAACTAACCCTGTGATTCCAACTTGAAGGCTCATTTCCTTCCTGTGAACTATTATGTTTTTAGTACATCTCAGCACTTACCAACACAGCTGCAAGATGGGAAATCATACTGGGTTTTGGCAGGTGTGTCCAATAAATTTTTTACAGGAGTATCCAATAACTTGGAAGGTGAGTCTAAAAAATTATTGAGAACAGTTCCAGCTGTTCTTTTGGTCGGGGTTTTCTCAGCAGACAAGTTTGCTTGCTGATCTGAAATTGGGGTTTGAGTGTCAAAATCTGCAGCACCGGTATTTCGTGATAGGATGGTAATAGGGCCTGCTGTTTCAACCTTCACATGTTTGGGTGATTTGAGAGTAAAAGTCTTATGATCAAACAGTGATTTGACCTGTATCTGTTTTAGCTGCTGCTCCATTGTCTCAATGATGCTCTTTTGTTGCATGTTCTCGCAGCCAAAGTGCTGATTCTCTTGTTTAATTGTTTTTTTCCACATTTTGTTTTCCAGCTGTCCGGCTGATGGGCGCATGCAGACGTTAGACTTTGTGCCAGCCTCAATTTTTATAGGCTTGCGTGCTGCACTGGGACCAATCTCAGTTTTGGGTTGCTGGTACGCTTGTTGCTCCTGTTTTTGCAAGAGATGCCACCGCAGAGCAGCGTGCTTTTGAAAATCTTTAGGGGTCTGGGACTGCAAGTGACAGCCTCTCTGGTCTTGGGCGTGGGGGGCAGTTTGGCTGTGTGGTAAGTACTGCTGAGGGATCTGTGGAGCTTGTTTGCTCGGGAGGTCTTGGTTCAGACTAGCACCATAGCCCTGTGAGGGCTGGAGGGGTGGCAGCTGCAGAACTGAGGCTTGTTGTGTCTGTTGCTCTTGTTCTTGAAAACAATGATTCACATCTTGCTTTGCGGTCAAGTTGTTTGAAAAATACTGCACGTGCTGCAAGTCCTGCATTTTGTTGGCTCCGAAGCGTTCCATATTTGCGGCGTTCCCTTTCTTCTCGGAAATCACGTGCCTGTTGTTTGGGCAGGGGTGCTGGAGACCGGCGTTTGCCTTCTGAGTGTAAAGGGGAGCTTTGTTGTTCATGGTCTGTGCCTGCTCTAGGCCTAGCTGATGGTTAGGCGGTGGGAATGCAGCTGATTTAACATACTTATTCCCAGTTTGGAAACATTCATCTGCTTTGAGTTGATTGAAGGGCATCCTGTCTAGAGGCTGCTCAGCATTGCTTTGGGGGTGGAATACGGCTTGGGGCAGGTCTTTAGTTTTCATTTGTGGAGCCTGCTGCTGGTTTGGGGTTAGCTGTGGACTGCACGGCAGTTGCACTGGATGCGCCTGTTTTTGCAGCATCTGTTGCAAAATGTGTGAATGCATGAATTGCCCGTTTTCCCCTGGCTGGGGATTCAAGTGCTGCTGTTTCAAGGGGGCCCCTAAAGGCTGTTCAGCTTGTTGTTCTGATCTTGGCTGGAAATGGAGCTTCTGTGGTGGCTGTTGCTGCTGCACTTGGGACTTGAGAAGGGAATCCACCTTTGTGAGCTGTGGCTGCGGTGAGTGTTTCTGGAACGGCAGCTGCTGGTCAGCGGGGGGATGCGGCTGCAGCTGGGAGCTCTCGCTTTTGTACAGCGGAGGAACTTGTTCCTGTTGCATTATCTTCTGGCTCTGGGCCTGTCCTGAAGGCCCCTTTAATGAATCAGGACTTCCAGCATACTGTTTTGTATAGACTGTTGGGGCTGTGCTTGCCTGGTACTGAAGAATTGACCGCAATAATGCTTCACTGGGCTTTTGGGGAGGCTCTCCCTGGCGGAACTGGGTGGAAACCAGTTCTATCCAGGCTGGTTTTGAATAATGTTGAGCCTGTTGTACAGGCTCTTTCACTTGGTCCTTTTCTTTGTCAGGAGGAGTCTCAGGTTCTCTCTGTCCCGGGAAATGCTGATAGTGTTGTTGCAACTCACCCTCGCTTCTGTGTGCGTGCAGGTCTTGGAGGGGAGGTTCTGACGCCAGCGTCGCTTCTTCGGGGCGCTGCAGAATCGAGGCGGCCACAGCAGCTTGCGGGTTGCTTTCACTGACATCTTGTTGCGACGTTTGTGCCTGTCGCAGAAGGCTCTGCTGAGGGTGAAGCTGTTGGCTGAGGCTGGGACTTTCTGACATTGGTCCCTCCTGTTGCCCTTCATTTTTTATCTCCCCAGGAAGAGTTTCATCACATCTGTTGTCATAGGAATGGTGTCCTTCTTGCACCGCGGCAGACAGTGCACTGTTCATTTCTGGAGCAGGAGGGGTGGAGGAATCTTTGTGAAACGTTGAGTTTTGTGTAAAGAAAGCACCATTATTTTCTGCTTGCTCAGAGTACCTTTCCAGAGCGGTGTTCTGAGCTTGCAGGTTACTGCTGGAACTTAGAGAGAGGTCTTGGTTAGGAACCTGCCCTATGCTTCCATGAATATTACTGTTTCCTGCAGGTAACTGGTGAGGATCATAGCCTGGAATCTGTTGCTGTAGCTGTAGTTCTGGTTTCTGAAGTGAACAGCTACCTGGCAATACAGGTGGTTTACCGGAGTCTTCTGTGTTGTAGACCTCAGTAACCACTACAGCTGGCACTTGAGGCAGCTCAGAGTTTGAGGTCTGTGGGGAAATGATCTGCCCTGAGGTATGGGATGAATGTGTTGTCTCATAGGACAACTCATTAGTAGCCTGACTGGTAATGGCATTGATATGAGATGTGTTCTTCTGCATTGCTATGGAAACATGTTCTGGATAATATTGAGACAGCGTTTTCTCCAGGAGCTCACCATGCATGCTTTCCATGGAAGAGGCAGAAACTGTAGCACCATTAGGCATTGGCACTGCCTTGTTCTTAAGTAGTAAGACAATGTCCCTGTTATGGCAATGAATATTTTCCCGCTCCTGCTCATCCTGAATCAGAAGGTCATGAGGGTTTTCTGAACCAACACTGTTGTATCTTGTAGACGGAATCAAATCTGAAGCGTCGTTTTCTTGTCTTGTAAAACTCTCGGGTTTCTTCTCACTATAACAATTGGAGACACTTGGTTTTTCACTGTTGTCTTCTGGCTCAGCTTTTTTTCCGTTTACCTCTTTGTCTTGTTTCACTTTCTTGCTCTCATGAAGTCCATACAGAGAGGGCTCGCTAAAAGTGCGTTTGATCCCACCATTTTGCATATATTTGGAATACACTTTCTTTTCCTGTAAAAGGTCAGGGCTAACGCGATTGTTTGGACTTCCCTTCGGGTGGGGCACTCCAAAGTTGCTTTTATTGAATAGCGGCTTGTGGTCTCCGTTCACTTCCACGTCGGGCCTCTCTGTTGCTGGACTCCCATTCTGTAGCTTCACTGCAGAAGGCTCTGCCTGGCAAACGTGAGAAGACTGTGGTATTAGAAATGGACTCAATCTATTGCCGTCAACATGGTTGGTTCTGTCCTGTTCCATCTGGCCTGCTCCGGGGCCATCCACAAGGCTACCCTCTGAACGTATCTGAAAGAGAAAAGAAACGGGAGAGGATCTAAGTCAGCTTTAGTTTCCATTGAAGGACAGCAAGTTACTGACGATTCCTGCGGCACTCAAGCACCCGTTGCCCTGACCAGATCCCACGCACGGTGTGAGCCTGCAGGCACACCTGACGGGTGTTTCACTATCCTAGCACATCTTGCAGCCCCGGGTCTCCCTTTTTCTTAAAGGTTTGTTCTTCAAGATGAAAAGAGAGTGAAAATACAGAGCGGCTTCCTTACCCCCATTCAACACACAAGAAGATATTTTGCCAGAAGAAATCCCTCCTAGTGGTGCAAAAAATATTCTGAATGATTTGCATAGACTCCTCTGTCATCACATTTTGCCCTTGGTGAGGCAGAAAGTCATGTTGAAACCATGGTTCCTAGAGTTGGTGCTAATCCTGTAATTTGATGAAGTGTGCCAAACCTCTTTTGTCTGACTTGAAGGAGTATTGCCACCAAGTTTCCAATTAGAGGGGAAAACCTTTTTTTTCCTGTCCTCAGCTGTCTGACAGGGTCTTTTAAAACTGGCATTCCTAAAGACCATGCAAGTGGCACAGCGCAAAAGACAAAGCCATGCTTGCCTGCTGTTCACAGGAACTCTTACAGTTCATCAACAGATCAGTAACATTGCCAGAAACAGAGTGATTTTTGAAAGGTTTGATGGAAATGCTTTTTCTCAGGTATTAATATCCTTTTTAATATAGACATCAAGCATGGCTTAAACTATGCATCTGGGTTTTGAATTGAGCTCTGCAGCTGTGGAGCTAGGATTTTTTTCTTCTTTGTTTGGATGGGAAATCCCATTTTCTCATATACTCTTTATATTTTATTTACAAAGTGAAGTTTTTAGCTGGATAAAAGTACTGACAATGTGCAGTGAGCAAATTCCATACAATGACAAGCTAATCCTGTTCACATGCATCTTCTCAGAATTCACAGACCCAGTTAACATAGATAAAGCCCTTGTTTGACTCTGCTTGTAATTTATTCTTTGTTGGTTTGTGGGTCTCAACCAGTCACAAATGACAGAAGGCAGACTGACAGTGGGTCTTACAGATGTGAGGTTGCACAGAGAAAATTTGGACATATGCATGTCTGTTCTGAAGCTTTTATTTTTGGTTTGCATAAAAGAGAATCTGAAGGGTTCTCCATTACCAGGTCAGCCCTGCTTGGACGGCAAAGTCAGGAGAAGCACTAAATGTGGCTGCATAATTTCAGTATAATACTTCTTCTACACAGGAAGAACTATTATACTGAAAAAATTCTCCCATCATGGTTGCTCTGCTTATGTATTTATCCTCCATTAATATTTTTATGTTATTAAAACGTAATTTTAAATGTTGCTTAAATGTAATTTATACAGTTTTCAGTGCAGTATTGCCTTATTCAGTTTGGTAATATGATTCTAAAATGCTTTTAAAAGTAATATTAGTTAATGAAATACATTGCATCCAGCAGAATTCTCTCTACTTGCAGCTCTGATTTCAGTAGCAGGACAATTCAAATGCACATTTTGACTGGCAAGCACCTGTATGACAACTTGTATTCATTTCCTCCGAATCCCAGACTTGTTTTTAGATTTCCTTTTGACCTCCTGAAGTTTGTTTTTTTTAATTCCTTTACTCAATTTATGTTTTTTATGACAGAAGTAGAGAAGTTCTCTCTGCAAGTAACAGTACTTTAAAAAAGGATTTTTGCAGGGAAAGCTAAGAACAGGGAGATGGAAAAAAATGTTTGTCAATCTTGCCTGGGTTTTTTTGACATGGTAGTGTAGGCTTATTCCCTTCTGGAAGTATTTCCCACCCTAGCTTTATAGTACCACAAGACATGAGCCTTTGCAGCTTTCCCAGGGAGACCATGTTCCATGCTTAGCAGAAAGCTGTGTGAAAAGGATTCCTCTGATGTGTCACTCTAGGCCAGGCAGCAGAATGATGCTCCCAGAGCGTCTCAAAAATAAAATGCCAGCCTAATTTGGAAGCCATTCTTTGCCTTCACACCTTTCTTTCCTAAAAACTGCAGGTGAACCACAACTCAGACACAAGTGTATAGGCTGCTGCATTTCACAAGTATGAAATGAAATAAAGGGCACCACAGTAATTAACACCGTGCTGTCAAGCTGCTTCTAAAAGATTTATTTCTTTTAAAAAAAGTTTTAGTCTGTGCAACTAAGCCGTGAGAAACTTTGTCTGGCCCTCAAAGCCTGCCTTGTTGCTTTTTTTGTGGGTTGCAACTAAATTCCTTCTGAGAATTCCCAGGCAATCTTTCTTCTCAACTCCTTACTATGTATCAGATAAACCCACCGTTTTCTTTAGAAGTGGGGGCTCCCTGACTTCTCTAAACTTAGCTTGGAAACCCCTCAAAGGAGCACATCTGTGGTCAGAAAAGAGTCTTAGGTTCACGCTGTCCTCAGAACCCACAAGGTTATCTTGTGACGTGAATGACTGTTCATGGCATTCTCAAAGACCTCATGGTATGTTCCCCCAAATTCTGACCACCTTCAGTGTAAAAGGCACTGGTGTTACACATTGCAAAGAACATGGGAATCATTTGGTTCTTTAAAATACAAAGTTAATTCATGCATTAAAAGTGCCAGATTTGCGTTCTTTGAAATGCATCTAGGATGGGGGTGGCTTGGCATTATACTTCTTTTTCTCTCTATCTACACTCAAGTTATTCACTGTCCTCAAGTCACACCTGAGTAAAAATCTTCCTCAAGCACCTACAAGTCACGGCAAATGTAAAGTAATGTAATTTGTAATGTAGAACTGGCAAAAAATAAATGGCCACGATATCTCTATTACTGGTTTTAACTGGGACACCATGAAGTAGTACTCCTCCTTGCTTGCACCTTAAAAAGTCTTTGTGGTCATCCTTACAATCATTGTCGGGTGAACTGTTTGCCTCTCAGAGTAAATCTACCTTTCCCCAAGTGCAGCAGTTAAGTCTTTTTAGTCTTTCCCATAGCTGTATTTTATCCAGATCATTTAGAAGCTCCACATATTTCTCTTCAGCTATAATCCATTAGAAATTCAAGTCACATCATCAGCATCTGTGAAACAATTACTGCATCTAGGACTGACTCTGCAGTCTAATCCATCATAATTATGACTGGCCTCTTTGAAGATGCCATGATGCGTGACTTAAATATAGCACATTACTGTGCAAATGGATCAGCATCTCATCCCACCAATATGCATCCAAGTTAGAATTCAGACTACCACGGCTTGACTTTTTCAGACGCAGTCGATGTATGTACATTTATTTCTTGCCACACACAGGGCACAAACTGGAAACTAGGCACCGAATGAGAGCCTGAGATTTTTGTGGTGTTTGTTTTATGGACAAGTTTGGCATGTTCCTGCCACCTCTTATCAGTATACTATGGCAGGTGTTGTTACAAGCATGGCAGACATTTCTGCAGCAATAGAAGTTGTGTCATTTCCTTTAACAGAAAATCTTTCTTTAGTTTTAGCCAGTTCTAGAGGTTCATAGTTTATTTTCTATAGCACCTGTATCTGGGGAGTTTGTGAGTGCAAAGCAGCTCAGATGAATGAATGGATAAATACACCCACTGCAGGGGAGTACAGTCTTCTGCAAAACTGGGCACTATTCCCAGGAGAAAAAGTAGGTGGGGGAATAGCTGTGATAGAGCACTTGTGGACCTAAAAGGACCAAAAGGTGAGATGTCAGATGGGTTGTTCCCCCTTCTGGGGTTGGCTGAGACAGACATCTCCTCAGGGGTTTTTTTCCCCAGCAGAAATGCACATCCTCAGATCACAGCCTCAGCTGACTTGTGCTCAACTGATTATCAGGGTGAGACTCGGAAAAGCAGAAGTCAGATACCCAGAAGCTTGTTGGTGGCTCACTGGGTTGTTCCTGGAGTGTTGCCACAGCCTCCATCCTGCTGGCACCCTTCTGCCACTGCCAGATGACACAGAGGTCTAAATTGCTCTTAGACAAGAAACCCCTCTGGCACTTTCTTGACAGGAGGTGAATTTACCCATATGTCTTGCCAAACTCCAGTTTGGTAAGTTGTACTTTCTGCTTACACTCTCCTCCTCCTGTTGTCTGTGTACAGTAGCTGGCTTCACTTGTGGCTATGTATCCTTATGTGCTGTGGTGCAGTTGCATCTCTCCTCTGAAGCTCATGCATCTGGCAAAGAGTTCTAAATACTGAACTTCCAACATGTGAAAAAGCTCCCGAAGTTAAGGGTTTGGTTTCTTTCCTATTTCACTGCTGAATGAAAATTCGAGAAGAGGCACGAATGGTTATTACTTAGGTAAGGACACTCGTGCGTGGCATTGTCAGAAAGCTCAATTTCTGCTCTGAAACCTTAAATCTTCTGGACCTGCATACATGCAAAATGGTTTCTGAGTAAGCCTGTGACAAAGTTTTCTCTTCTTTAACACTGGAACAAGATGTGTAAGCAGTTACAATGAGGCTTAATGCCGGGGTTTGTTATTATGGGATGTGGTTCTCTGGCCTAGCTAAAGGCCAGTTGCTGCAGCTGTGCCCTGGGTTAACACCTGTAAGCATCTGCCGGTGTCCCTAGAGGAGAAAAGACGAGCAGTTCACTCGGATGGCTGAGGGGTGATGTAACACATCAAAGCTCCTTATTAGTGAGACATTTCCATTATTGCTGGGATAAAAAGTTGAACATGTGGTATAGTTTAAGGATTTCCTATATGTTTTGCACTTGAGGTACTGTAGTTTTTACACAGAGAAACAACATGAGCTTCCACGTGGAAACTCAGAGGAGAGGCAAGACCAGGACAGATTCGAGAGAGATTGCATTCATACCCAAGGTGAATCGAGGCTCGAAACCCCACAACATCCCCTAAGGATTTGCTCTGCTCCTTACCAGCATCACTGCTGCCCCACTGCATATGTGGTGGCTGAGGAAAACACAGTGAAACTTCAAGGCAGATGTAAAGGAGGCCCCAGAAGGACAAGGACACACTGTTGTTGGCTGGGCTCTATGGCTTACAATAGGGTCCTTCTGCACTACATTCAGCTGTCTCTTCATTTGGATAGCTTATTTATTTAGGGCATTAGCAATGCTTTGGAAAAAACTTGAGTAAGGATGCCATGCCTTGCCTGTCCCTTGAAGTTTTTAGTTAAAGCTATATTTCTTCCTAAAATATACATATGGCTTTCTTATTGTAGCTTTGAAGAGCAGTTAAGGGGTTAATCCAGAAACTCCTCAATGACACTGTGACTGTGTTCTGCAGAAGGTCATATTACATGAATATAATTGTCTTCTCTGGCATTTAGAGCTACGATAATCTGTGTCAAACAAAAGAAAATGTGGGATGGATAAAATTTGTTACCTAATTTATAGCTAATTTATCCTTAATTTACAGGAAAATGGTGACTAGCGAATATAGATATAAGCAGATGGAAGGGAAGGAAGAGCATGGGATTTGTGACATATGAGGATTAATAATTCATTAAACCTTATCCAAGCCAGACGCTTCAAAATTCATGCATTTTTTAAATCAACTAGTACTAAACCCCCCTCGATTTACTGACATCAGTTCCTGCATTTCAGTGATACAATGGTCTAATTGCAAAGGCACTTGAATCAGTTTGATTTTTGACCTTAATAGAGAGGGCACGATAGTAAAGCTAAACGGTCATTTCCTTTTGCTACACTACATAACCATCAACAAGACTGGATACTGCGTAATTTCTAGCCAGATGTGAAAAATTTTGTACTATTTTAACAATTACATAAAATCAAGGGAAGTAAAAATTAAATGCCTCTACAATATGGGTGGAAAAAAACAATTATGCAAAGGAAATGAATTCCGGATTATAAAATGCAAGTAAAGAGAAATTATAATGTCGCATCATCCAGCTCTCCAGTTCCCATTTTTTGTGATTTATCTTCCATACAAACTTTGTACCTAATTGTACTGTGTAGCTCTTCTAGCAAAACACCACAGCTCCTCGAGTAGTTGCTTTTAATGCCACCATGGTATGACCAGATTAGAAATGTTTCCCGAAAGGTCGAACTTCAGAACCAGGTTGAATTTAAGAAACAAAAGGACCCTGCCATTGCAATAACCAGATCATTCAAGATGAGGTTGGCACCTATGTCTGTTCTTGCCAGTTTTAAACTCTTTTCTGTAGTTTAGGTTTGGAGTATGGTGGATCCAGGTGGTTTGTACTGACAGGCCATTCCACAGAGCTGCACTGCTCCCCAGGTTAGCCTGTTTGGTGCTACCTTGGCTGCTGGGATGCCAACATCCTCTAAGACCAGTATTGCTCAATTTTTTTGAGCACCACCTTGACCGTTAGATATCTTTAACAAATACAGGGAAGCTGAACTAAAGCACCCGTTCATCTTTGCTGGTTTTTTTGAGAATCTTTGTATCTGATAATTATAATAGGAAGGCTGAGGGAATGGGAGTTAAAGCCTTAAATCTCAGGGGTGCTCAAATAAGTGTATGTTGAGTGAGATGCTTTTGCATAATGAGAAGCTTCTCTGAAGTCTGGACCGGCAAAATTGTTTTAAATTGTGACCCACACAGGACATCCTTTGGTAATTCCCCAGTGCCTGTGAATTCAACACTGGCAAAGATGTTGGGGTTGGAAAACAGAACAAAGTCTCTTTTTCTTCATCTCAGTCCATTATGCTGGACTAGATGTGTTGAGCAGTGTTAATCAGGTGCACAACTGGTGCTTTGACCTGTTTCTGATTTCTGGAGAAAGGATGTTATTTGAGGGATGATTTTGCTCTCAGTCCTTCAGCTACCTCATGTATCAAGTGGTGATGATGATATGGGCTGCTGATTAAAACCGAGAGCAGCAGCTGACTGCTCTTGCTGTTCTGGCCCAGCTCTGCAGCGCAGCCTCTTGTGAGCACGCCAGGATAAGCAAGCGTTGGTGGCTGAACCGTTCCTCAAGACACACTTGATGTTATCAACCTGCTGTTTAGGGAAGGTTACCAAGAGGTCACTGTCATCATTATCTTCCAGTTTCTGTGATCTTTGTCCATTTGGCTTCAGACCTGGATATAGCATGGATTTCTTGGGCTGATGACTTCCTAGCACCAGTGAAAGGTCTGTTATCCCTGATGATTTCATCACAGCTTTTGGCAGAGTGAAAAACCACTGGATGGAAAAGAAAAACCACTGGCAAGCTAAAAATTTCAAGGTTTCATCATGTTGGGACAGTAACATTAGAAAATAGGCATATGAGCGGAAGAACTGATAGAAGATAATAAAACACTGTGGGCTGCAGCGTCCTCAGAAAACCTATTTACACAGCTCTGGTTTCCATTATCCTTTGAACTTCAAATAGGAAATCCTGTTGGTCTCACACTTTTGTTGAAAACAGAATTTTTAACAAAATGCAGTTTTCTTAAATTTCTTTTTAAAAGTTGAAGGTCATACTGAGAGGAGGGTGGGGAGAATGGAAAGAGAAGGTTGATGGCTCCAAGGTGTCCTCTGACTGGTGCTCCTGCGTGTCCAGACGGTAAAGCAGAGCTTTCGGCCCCTTCACTGGCCCCACTATGGTAGCCTTTACACCCCTCTACACATTTGTCCTCTGTTTTTCTCATGGCTCTGCCACACCTAGGCTGGGATGTTGTAGTGAACTGAACTTTTGGCTGCTGTGTTTTGAGAAATGAGAGGCAGCCAGAGAGACAGCTCCCACACTACACAGTGTACACTGTGTGTGCCGATATAGCCGAGGGGCAGGTTCTAGGGATCCCTGCCAGGGGCAGTGAGCCATGAGATGCCCTGTGTCTCTGTGAGAGATGCTGCCTGCCCCTGCATGTCCTGCTGGAGGTTCACTTCCACACAGCGGAGCTGGAGGAGTTGAGCCAAAACAAGGGTACTTGCTTTGGAAAAATCTTATACTGTTCTAATTGTTGCATGATTTAATTTAAAAATGTGTTTTCATTCCCACTTGTGATTTAGTTTAATTCCTCCCAATTTGTGCCTTTCGTGACTTACAAACCAGACCAATTGCTCATAAACACATGGGAAAAATAGGTTTGTTGGTGCCCTGTTCCTTGGCTTCAGGGCAACACCAGCCAGACCTGCACCAGTCCACTCCAACCTGTTTTCAAGTGTCTCTGACGATGAGGGTTGCATAACAACACACAGTTACATGCAGTAATTAATCTTACTTATTAGAAAGCTTCTACCATTTAAAACATAACCTTAGATCAGCTCATCCCATCTGCCACAGACATGTGGAGCAGGGGTTTTTTTCCTTCTGTGCTATGGCTTGTTTCTCCCCATGTAACCGAAGACTGTCATTAATGCTCCCCCCTCGGACAGAATAAACAACCCAGTTCGTGACATCCGATCTCCTCCCTGGGTGGATCTATATCCTTACCATTTGTTCCCTGACCAAATGCATGGAGGTCACAAAGCAAATCCACAGTCTGTTCTCTGGAGACATTATGCACATCCTGCACTCTGCTAAATTTTCTCCAAATTCAGATGCTTTTGATATACAAGCAGCTATAACATGTATCTGTATAATCTTCCAAAAACCTGTATGAATTTCCTTGACTTTCCCCTCAGTAACTAAGCAGTTTTATTCCCTCGTTGTATAAATCACACTGAAATCAACAGAACAGGCTTGTTACTTCTAGCAGAGCTTTATAGAAGAGGTTGTTTCCTTAAAACCTTTCCGTGTGCTTAATCTTTGAGCTACTTGCACAAACATCTCTTCTGACTTCCACTGCTGCTGAGGCACCACAGAAGATAAGAATCTAATGCATTTTTAGAGGTCTATGAGAAGATGCTCCCTGGAGCTGTGGTTGCCATTCAGCTTTTCTGCATTCGTGTGTGGTCTTCAGGAGCAGTTTTCATGTGGGTTATTGCAATCTACACACAACAATGGCACGGATTATTGTGCTGAAATCCAGATCTGAGAAAACAGTTCCAGTTACCTCTCCAGCTGTACCAGAGATGAAAGACAAGGTGGTTTTGATGACCAGAGCCAGCTGACGACCTAAGAGTAGTTGAGATCTAATCCTGATAAAAGCAAAACTCTGGGAGAGAAACAAAACATGGGAGCTGGTGCTGCCTTACCACGGTTCCGAGCACGCAAGAGAGCTCGGCGTGGCTACTATTGCCATCTCCTTCAGCTTTAGGTTGGAGATGAAGATGTGGGACTACGTTTTCATTTTGAATCCTCAACATACAAGCTTGGGAAGAACTTGGTCATTGATCTTCTTAGATAAAAGGGCTCTGGACCCAAACAAATTGTCAGTCAAGAGACACTGACTTCACATCATGGCAGCATTTATTGAGGAGTCACAGCCTAGCTTCTTAAGCCTGGCTTGAAAAACATATTTTCTGTAGTTACCATCTTTGCTACAGTAATTTTCTTCCCTTTCTAATTTTAGCTTTATATCACTTGCCAAGAGAGTTTTTAGGTTTTTCTTTAGAAGGCCACTGTTAATCTTGTTCTGAGGATCAAGTGATAGGCTCCAGTTCATGCTTCCACACAACTGAGGCAATTTCTCAGTTCCTTCTTATCTTGTTCTATCCCCACTTACAAAGGATGTGGGTTTTTTGTATAGCCGTTTAAAACTTCTTGGTATTTAAGCATAAATGGGCAGTATATGGGGAGTTCAATGTATTTTGTGACAAGAAACAGTTAAGAAAACTACTAGAGAAAAAAGATTATTACAAGGATACAGGCTTTTTTCCTTTCTGTGCAATATCCCTTCAGTATTCCAAGGAAACTGGAAACCAGTAACAAGTCTAGATTTTGTGAATGGGACGTTTGCTTGAAAACACAGCTCTAGCATGAAAGTTTCTCCCTTTAACCAAATTAAAAGACTGGATAAAAACTTGGAATTGCTGTGCTGAGAAACAGTTGGGACCCCAGAATGAGCTGGCATTCCTGCTTTCCTTTAATTTCCAATAATTCAAAGGAACATTGTTCCTCCTGTTTAAATTTTTCCCTTTGTGGCGGGATGCAACATGAAGAGGCAGAAAATTCACTGCTGCCAAGCTAAAAGGAGCCAGGGGAACTGGCAGATTGTGATTTAACTCTCACTAAGACGTTTAGACTCCCACAGCTGACACTTGGAAGAGCGGCATTTGAGCAGTCCTGAAGGGAACTGCAACACTTCTCTCTCTGTCCTTCCTTTTCAAATATTTTCAAAGCTTTGAAAACAGTCGGTTGTTCTTCGTTCTGGCAACTCGCCACTTGCTGCCGGCTCACATCAGTTCATAGTCTTCTGAGGTATCTAGTGGCCTGCATGGATTTGAGAGAGTTTGAAGCTCTAATGAAAGACCTTTGATATTTTGGGATATTTAAGAGACATACAGAAACGGGTGAGTTAAAAGAGCTGTTGTCAGCCTCTGCAAAGCCCACTTCATATTCTGAGTCACGAGATACCGTTTCACTAATTGATTATTGTCTGTCCACAACACAGTCATGCTCTTAGTGCACAAAGAAGCAGTGTGGATGAAAAGCTCACCATTGTAAAGTGCACACTCAACTGGATTTAGAAAGCTGGGAACTACAGACACATCTAAGATATGAGACTACTTTGAATGAAACTCATAAATCATAGCTGAGACATTTTTCAGCTTAAGTAAACAGCTTTCCTACAGAGGAAAGTTAATGGAAGCCTTTAAATGCCTCTCTTTAGTCTTCCTGAGGACCTAAGCAGGGGAGCTCTCCTCAAAAGGGTCAGGTGACTTTTCATTCTTTAAATCCGCACCTCCAGCAATGAGGACTTGATCCCACAAGCCCTGCAGAACTGCTCCTACCTGGCAAGGTTATGCAGAGTGTTTGCCAGCTAGTCCTTCAGCCAGCAGCCTCATAGCTGCGGTGGTCTTGAGCTCAGGAATGCAGGTGTAGGAAAGAATGGCCTGCCTTGTGTGCTTGAGTTCCTGTCAGTGTGTGCGTGCCCTCGTACGCCAAGTGGATTGCACAGCACAGTCCCTGCTTTTCTTGCCAACACAAACCTACACTCCCTCTCTCACCCTTGCTGCCCCAAAATACATCAGGGAGAGAACAGGTTTGGGGGCAAAGCAAGGATGATAGGCATTAAGCTCTGATATATGCAACTGGTTTTGCTCAGAAGAAATACGGTGCAGTCTGTGATTGGCGGTGTTACCTCTGTACAGGCTCTGGGGGCAATGAACAGCTGCTTTTTCTTAAAAAAAAAACAAAACCAGGGGGAGTTGGGAGAAGAGAGGAGACATAGACATCTATCAGGATATTCAATGTCTAATGCAGTCAGTTAAGCTAACATCCATGCCACTGTCAAATGCACATAAGGGCACTTTATCTTTGGTTTGTTAACCTTTGAGGGTCAGCCAGGTCGATTATGAGAAAATGAGCTAATAATTTTACTGTGGGAAGGGTGGGGGACAAGGATGAATGGCAAGGTTTATCTGCTTATTACACTCCCCAGCAAACAAACCTTCCTAACAGCCTCATCTAGGTCGCAAAAGTTTTCCATGGAAATGGTGTTTAATAAATCAGATGTGTGCCTCAGCTTCCCAACCAAAATTGTCTTAAAAGTCTATGATAGGTATTGGTGATAGAACAACTGCTCTGAAATGTTAGTTGCACCTAAAATTAGAACTGAGAACAAGATGGGCAAAAAAAAATATTCTGGAGTACCTGCAGTTAACCTTTAAAAAAACATGTGGAGGACTAAAGCAGATCAGGTGAATGCCAGAGACAGAATATGTCCCCATTCTGCTGTGCATCAACTGTGCAGTATGACAGAGAGAAATTACGTCATGAAGCTGTTTGGACTCTATGACTCAGGGTGCTGATGGCTCCAAGCCCATCCTATTTCCTACCTTTTCCCTCTAGTACTTTTAAAGTCCTTTCACTGAGAGGTTCCAACAAAACCATGCTCCTCTCTTCAAGCAGAGGGGCCAGCTGTACATGCAGTGAATACGGAGCTTGTGTCAGCACCATGCAGCAGGGCCCCAGTCCCATCCCGGAAACTGGTGGGGATCCCAGCCTCCCCCTGCCTGTGCTCCCTGCCTCAGCCCTTGTTCCTGGAGCTGTGGAGGTAGAGATGTCTTCAGAGTTGTTAGTTGTTTTCTCATACACTGCAATAGAACCAGGCAGCACAAAAGTCTTAGTCTGTGCTTCAGTTTTTCTGTCTTCATTGAAAAAATTCAATGTCTTGAAAACAGCTGGTACTACTTAATGATCTTTTGGTAACTAAGGCTGATTCCTTTTGTTATGCTCTCTGAAGATTAAATTTTGCTCTGGACTCTATTGCCTGAAGGAGGCTATTGTAAAACAAGATACTCGGAAATCAGCAAAAAGATATTCGAGCTAAAACAGAACACCAAAACATTTTAACTCTAGCGGTGCTGCTGCCAATGAGTTAGAGAAAAGATCCTGAGATTATGCTAAAAACAGTCTGGTATTGCAGGCTAATGGCTGAGGAACTGCTTTCTAAAAATGTGCGCAGCCTTGTAAATGAATCAAACCTCCATGGTCTAGGAGATGCTTCTTTGATGTTCGGTTTTAAATCCTGACTTGGTCAAACAGACTATCATGGAAATAACTAGATGCTGGTAAGCACTGCTACTGCTTTAAATTAAAGGAGGGAAATACAAAGCTCAAGGGTTTGCAGTCCCCTTTACAAGAGACACATTGGGAACAGCCTATGTCTGCCGAATACTGAAAAGCTCAATCAGGATTCCAAAGGAAATTGCTATAAAAGATTAAATATGTGGTCAGCAGTAATAACTCTCCCTCTGTTTGTTGTGTCAGATCGTATTTGTGTTGGAGGAAAGATCGGTGTACTTCAGATAGCAACAAGGAAGAGAGAGAGAGAGATTTTGAGAGAGATTTTCCATTACAAGGTTAACAAGAGGAAGTGGATGGGGATGAGGGAATGTGCTCCACAAAACTGCAGGAAGCTGAAGCTGGAGGCAGGCAGTGCAGCAGCTAGAGACTGTGGCTAAAAGTTTTGATGACTATGAACACTGACAGTAGTTTTTAGAGATGAAATTACCAAGGACTGCCAACCAACAGAGTCTTCAAGTCTCCATTGTTGGGATGCTCCTGCAGCACCTGTGGGGATTGGCCCGCGAACCCTGGAACTGGCAGGCAGTGACCTTTTGTTGAGTGTTAATTGCAGAGGCTTCCCCTGGGATCTGGCCTGCTAGGAACCTACTGCAGAGTTTGCACTGACTTATTTGAAAGTTTAAGCTCATGCTTTGCAACTCCGGCACTCGTTTCCAAGTAACTGCGATAACTTTGATTCAAATCAGTCTTTATAGGAACTTGCCCATACAACCGTCTGACCCCTCCCAGTGCAGAGCAGCCCCGCACGCCTTCCCAGGGCTGCTGACTTGCGCTGGAGTGCTCTCCTCCCATCTAGCCTGGCACCAGCACACGCTCATTTGACCTGAGATCCCACCTGTGGGATTTGTGAAGCCACTTCTTTGAGGCTGTCTCTGGAGAGCCCTCCTACTCCCCACAGCGAGTTACTGAATGATACTGGGGCTTGCACGTGACACCGCTCAGCCTTCCTTCACGCTCCAGCTGGAACAGGGCAGCAGCCTTTGCCAGTTATTTTGCTCATACAGGTCACAACCACAGACACAGATTCACAGGGAACTGCAGTAACCAATACATAACAATGCACAAAATGCAGGAAACACTTTTTGTAAGCACTTTGAGCGTCACTGTTGCCTCTTTCTGTTAAAGCTACAGATATGTATTTACAATACACAGAACCAGGTTAATTAAGGCAAGTACTGCCAACGTTATCTTTCAGGAGTAGCTCTGCACTTCACACATGAAGAGTGACTAGTGCATGTAATGCTGAGCATAACTGAGTAACTCTTCCTGAAGGATTCAGGGTGGCCAGACACTGTGAAACAGTGGCCACAGGCCATGAACTGTGTACAGCGTGGCATGGCAAAATGCTGAGCACACAGGACAGGATATGGGGTGGTTTTTTCCGACCAGAAGCTCAGGGATGAACTATTCATAGGCATTGTAAAACAAACAGGTAAGCTTTTAAGTTTCAAATGAAGTTACTTGACTTGAGACTTAGTGGGTTTTTAATAAGCTGACTGAAAAGAGGAGCAGCTGTAACATCTGTTATTAACTTTTGTTCTCATTTGTGGCCTTATTGTAATTTAGATTTAGTTTTAGGTACAACAACTTAACCTAAGTGCAAAATGATTTGTTACTTTATGAATACTTTCATTTCCATGGACTGTACATGGAAAAGAGGACCATAAACTTTTGCATCCACTGCAATGGATGGAAAAACTGATGTTGACTAGGCCAGAGATCAGATTTTTACACAGAAACATTACAGACTCTAGTAACTTAAAGGTGCTACCACTGGTTACAGGAAAAGTAGTGGTGGTATTTTGTATATTGGTCATGCCCCAGTAACTCCCACAGTGCTCTTCAGTTGTAATACTGAGTCTTTCGCAGCTTGACAATGTTTATTTGCATTCTTTGTATTTTTTTGCTTGAAGGGAAGCTCTTCTATGAGCCTTTTTAAAAAATAACAGAAAAAATCCCTTTATTTTTTAACTCTAGTTTCTGTATTTCTCATCTTCTCATCTCATTCTAATCTTCTCTTTTCTCAAAGGGAAAAAAATAGATTTATAGTATCTGAATGAAGAAGACAGATAATATTAAGTACTTGACACCTCAAAAGAGCAAAGATCATCAGCTTTCCCTTTCAATGTTATAGTTAGACAGTGCATTTGACAAAGTTAGGCTGTCAAATAGATCATCTGCTGGGAAGATTTACACAATTCTCTCACTTGCTATCTCTACTCATGACACAAAGCTTAGCTAAAGTCAAGTCGCCCCAGATGAAAAATGAGAAACTGTGCTTCTTCACTTAAAATCTTTGGTGATTTTAAAATGCACAAGGTAGATCCATTAGTTTCCTGCCCTGTACAATGGTGATCCTGAATGCGTATTTAGCATCTGAGCATTTGAGGCAGAGCCCATGAAAGTCCACATGACAGCACAAGGTCTTAGATAGAGGGATATTCCTGAAGGATTCTCCATACCCAGAAAGGTGTGTAAATTCATACCCCATCTGACTTTGCTCCATGTTCAGTGTCTGTCTCACGAGCAGAATTGGAAAATGCTTTACAGCAGAAAACTGAATCACTGTTGTATGGGCAGAAATCTTTCTTTCCTCAGTTCTACAGTCCTCACAGCTGGTTGCTTTTATTGTTTTCATTTCAACTTCAGTTGTATTTGAGAGCTGCTGAGGAGAAAGAAAATCTAGGCAAATCTCATGCTTACACTTCTTGTCTCACAGAAAACGTTCTATATTCCTTTTTCTTTTATTCCTCCCAATTTTAAAACAGAGCTAAGAATTTTCTTGGCTATCTTTAGGGGTGAAGGAAAGGGATTATTTCCTAGCTTTAGATGGAATTTTAGCAATTCAGAGAAACAAGCCTTTGTCATAATGAAGAACAGTATCGTCACCTTGTAGCAGGTGATACAAGTGGTATAGCAAGATTTTTGGTTTTGCAAGGGTAAACACTAGTTCTGTAGTTCAGACATAAAATAGGAATCTCTCTAGATAGGAGGAGTTGACCTTTTCTCTCCTGGAGCTTGGGGGTGCTTTCTCAAGAAGTAGAAATTCTTGTTCTTGCTGCACGGAGAAGATAAGGACTATCACAGAGGGAGGCAGTTGTGTTTTCTCAAAAGGTAAAGAGGGAGAGAAAGAACAGACAGAAACTGTTTGGGGGGGATATTTTGCCCAGGGGAAGAAGAAAATATGTAGTATCACAGCTGAGACTAATTACACTGAAAAGACTAAGAAAAAGAAAGAACAGCAGTCAAGAGGGGAATCCGAAACCTGTAGAAGTAAAATGCACCCGGCCAAGGGTAGAATGGCAGAGATTAGCATTCTGATTTGAAACTGAATTGATTTGCTGACTTTCTAGAGAAAGAAAGGGGAGGACGAGGTTTTTGGGTTTTTTAAGTCATCATCTGATGACATGCTTAGCTAATAGCCAAGAAAAGAAAAATCCAAATACAAGAAATCTTCCTGTGCCTCGGTAAAGAAAACTCTCGGAGTCACTAACACATTGATTGAATCCTGTTTTAAGCAGGTAATGACTTGAAACTCCCTGCTGAAAACAAAGGTGGTTCACAATGATACGTGACAGATGCAGAAGCAATGTGACTGTGAGATGGCACACTTATTTCAGTTTCAGGGATGACGGGAGTTTATCTAAGGATAAAGGAGGGAGGGATTCCCTGTGCAGGGTCAGTGTAAGGGAGAGATCCAGGAGGAGACCAGCTGTCTGTACTTACTAACCTCTAATCCAGGAGGATGGCTTTGTCGTGCTGCTCCAATACAGAACAGGTTAGACTGAATGCAGATGAGGTACCAGCCATCTAGGAAATCATTTTCTGTTTCGCTGATTTTGGTTCTCGTTGTTTTGTTTTCCCTTCCCTTTGTATGTAAAACAAGCGTTGCAGGAGTTCCTGAACAGAGGTCGCTCTGCTCCTCTCGAGGAGCGGCCTCGCGAGCAATGTGGCTCTGCTGGCCCAAGGGCTCGCCAGCACTTCACAAAGGGCCCCGATAGTACATAAATTCAGATCTTCACCAGATAGATAATTTTATGTGGTCTGCAGAAGAATAGGCCTTTGTCAGAAGGAGATGATAGCTGACTTTGTTTGGGAGGGGGAGGGGAGGGACGAGTTTTCTCATTTTCTGTGTATTTCTATTCAGCTGCTGCAGAAACATCCCCATCTGCTTTGAATCTACATTTTAATTCCAAACCCTAGCAAGAAATACAGCAAGCTGGCTTGTTCTGCCTGGCAAAGTACACACACAGCAAGTTGCTGAGCTGAAAGCTGTTCCAAAATCTAGGAATGTAACAAAAGCCAAGTTACCTGGCCTCGTGCTCTGTTTAACCATATGATGATGATAATAATCAAAAAATAGATTTCATTTGTCTGTCCTTTAAATGTTGTCACTTACTCAAGAATATGTGCTTTCTTTGCTCTCTGCTCTGTCAGGAAAATTTGGTTTAAGGATATGAAATGGGTTTGGGTTTTCATTTCTCTGGTGAAAGCAGGCAATGGGTTCTGCCTGCTTTTCCTGCACGATGAAAGGGTAGTGAAACAGGAGGTGCAAATTAAATTGTTGATTACCGTCATTTATAACACCTATATCTGAATTCATGTAGTATGACATGACTTTTGCTAGTAGCAGTGAAATCGTGCATGGTTTATATATATATGTGTGTGTGTGTATATGAAATCTCAAGGGCTTATTTTAGCTTTAGGATCTTCACAGTTTGCATTTCTGCTTGTCTGTCCTAGTGCATAAAATTTTATCCCTAACTGTCAACAGGTGTCAGAAACAGAAGCAGCTGGAGCCAGAGCTGAACATTTCTGTTCTGATCTGATAAACTTGCAAATAAACCATGTGTGACTTCTGTTATGGACACCCAGCAAAAGCTAATCGTGATGCAGACCTTAAGTTAATTTCTGTGCCTGTTTCACAAACTGTAACAGGATAGTGGGTGATATACAGACTAACTCACAGGCCAATAAGCAGAACTGCCTCTAAATTGTTCCTGGTTGAAAGGAATCATAGAAATGCAAGTTATTTGCATGGCATTCTAGAGAGAGTACAATTTAAAGGATTTTTTTTTGTGATGGAAAGAAAATGGACAAGCAAAACTGTTCAAGCAAACTTAAGCTGTTGTGAGAAAAGACAGAAAAGGAGAAGAGGGTCTACTGTGAGCTGAAAGGGAAAAAGAATTGAAAGATGCCCATTCAAATGCTTCATCTGCCTGCTAATTTTAATTAAGACTCCTCCTTTGTAACTATGCCACAGAGCCTGAGTCCTTAAAAAAAAAAATTGTCACTAGGCAGATTTCTGAGAGTCTCCTGATTGAATCATCATTTTAATCTCTTCACTGCCATCCCCCTCTCCTGAGCAGAAGCTACCCGCTGCACTATGTGACAATTAACATGCTGAGAAATGCTACTGCACTCCTCAGGGAGTTTCAGTGATGCAAAACACGGTTCTGCTGTGTGACAAAAACACCAAAACCTTTAAAATATCTCTCTGGTAAAATATCATGGGTTTTTTAAGCCTGGATGCACGCCTTGTTTTCACTAGGAAAAAATACTCTTCATTGACTTTTTCTGAAAGAAAAAGTATTCCTTTCCTTCAGCTCTTCTCCAGCCCTCCCCAAAATCCTCTCCAGGTTTGGAGAACTTGATGAATACTTTGCAAAGAATTACCAACCAGTGACAAAACCTGCTCTCTCTGGGTTTGTGTGTCTTTGCTCAGTGAACTTTTACTTTTCTCAAATCCTTCCTCATCCTTGCCTTACTGCTTCATGTTTCACCTCTCTTCCCTAACAAAGCACTAGAAGCAGCTTCTTGCTCTGTGCTTGATGTGGTCCCAGCCTGCTCTTCTGCACTGTCTCACTCCAGTCCCACAGGAGCCAAGCCAGGTTTATTGAACTGGGTCACTGCCCCCAGTTAGACACCACCCACTGTACCAGTCTCCTCTCCTAGCAACACAAAAAAGAGGGGGGTAACAAAAAAGCACACGAGTCCTTTCTGCGTCTTCTCTCTGTCACCTTTGTAAGCCACAGATCAATCCAAGCAAGGTCTGCCCACAGGGACATGCTAATTGAGATGCTGTTTGGCAGCAGACTCTGTCCTTGCACAAATGTTCACAAAATGACTAATTAAAAACAAGCCTCTTGCCCTGCTTCCTTCCCTTGACAGGCTAACATAGGCACGTTTTTCCTTTCATTATTTTATGGACAACAATAATGAACACACCAAAGAAAGAACACTTCGGGAACAGTTTTGTCTGAAGAAAACACCAAGGGTGGTTGTCCCTTTCTTCTCCCACACCCTGATGGCTGCCAGCATTGCTGGGAGGGTACAGTCCAGGAGGAAGTCATCAAGAGGGGGGGTAGGGGAAAGGTGAGTCACTCCAGGCAATTCTTAATTATAGTGAAAAAGGAGGAAATATGCTTAAGCAGAAGAATTCTGTTTCTGTTGTTCCAAAAGTATTTTGGGTATTTGCGAGGAGAATAAACAGATTTTCCATGAAGCCAGGAAGGTTAGGTCTCGGTGAGAAAACCCTTTGGGTTCTGCTGCTCAGCTGAACGTCTGTCCTCCCGTGGCCTTGCCTGGAAGCCAGAAGGCACCAAGTAGGAGTGCAGAGTGCTGCATTACTCCAGAAAATATACACCATGCCAAATGGGCAGAGCTCTTAATTACATCATAGATAACCATAGTGTAATCATGGAAACATGCAAGGAATGGGAGTAACTTTAATTCAGGAAAAATAGCTAAGTGAGTTGTGTAATGGGGAAAACCAGCAAATGCAGGAGAAGAACGCAGTGGTGAGGTGACTGCTGCAAAGCAGGCAACAGAATGATTTCCACAGCGATCAGAGATCGTGAAGCAACAGGCTGGATTTTTATCTGGCTGCTGTGCGTGACTAACATCAGCTCTGTGTGCACATGAAACGCTGAGGAACTGATTTCACTGCTACTCCATTGCATATGAGTTCATTGTTGTCTAAACTTGGGAATAATTGCTGTGAAACTTTCAAGCGCATAAGAGTTTTCCTGTAGGCAGAATGGACAAACTCCTAAGGGAGAAACAAGTTGGCTCCTTCTGAGGACCTTGATCTCTAGGCTTGGAGAGGAACAGCTTTGCTGTGCTGGAAAAAGCTGCATGCGCATCCACGTGCTTTGGAGGCAGCCTCCTCGCTGGGTGGGAGCCAGCTGCTGAGGAAGCAGCTCTCCACGCACAGCCAGACTCTGCTGGGTGAGTGCCCGCAGTGCTCAGGGACACGGAGGGGAAGCCGTGGTTATTCCTGCTGAGGCTGCGAAGGGACGGCAGCGTGGCACTCAGCAAAACTCGAGAGCGAGACTGAAAAAATGAGCGAAAGAGGGGCCAAAAAGTGCAGCGGTGTTTAAGCACATAGACGTGCAGGTGGACACGTTGTGGGGACTTACAAACATAAACAGAAACTCTATGGAATTACAGAAATACCAGTCTGACTCTCTGAACATCTGAATGCCTCTGGAGAGATGGTCCTTAGGGCCTGTTTGACCAGAAGTCAGGCATGCAGCTTTGGTGACCACAGAATGCACAGCTCAGACGCTTGGGAACACAACTGTCCTGCAGGATACCTGAGCTCTGCTGTGGACTGCTGGTGTTTTGGTAGCCCACTCTCCGTAACACCAGCCTGTGCCATTCAGTTAGCAGTCCCATATGTAGTTTGTGGACCTCCACAAGATCCTGCCAATACGTGGACAGTTGCCAGAATCAGCCTTAGGAAGCTGAGGTCAAAGTGTTATGCAAAAAAAAAAAAAAAAAAGTGCAGTAGCAATTTCACCTTGATACTGGACCTCTCTTGCTAAGCAGGTAAATAAACTTAGCCACAAGGAAAAGCCAAATGCTACAGGAAGTAAGATTCGTATTTCCACACGTAAATCCACTTTCCCTTTATGTTAGCTCCAAACCCTCAACACAGAAAGATGAAGTAGCCTGGTTTACAGGCACAAAAATCTGTCTTCTTCTGAAATAGTTAACTACATTTTTGTTCAGAGTAAGGAAAGGGCAGGAACTGAAAAGAGGGATCTTTACATGTCAGGTTTTTATTTATGTAAACTATCCAGAACACCTTGACAATCTTGGGGATACACAGAGCTATATATAGAAATGTGAATAACTCTATTAGTGAGCATGACACTGTGTGCAAGCCAGAATACTCCTGAGTGTTTTAAGCCTTTTAAGTGCTTTCCTTCTTCCCTATAGCCTTGCATAGGTTATTCTAAATCACTTTAGCACTATGTAAAAGAATTTTTTCTTGCCTTTTATGGTAGTTATTTCAGTATGAATACTATGTAGTCTGAGACTTCCTCAAAACCTCCCAGTTTGTCTTGAAGTTTCCCCTGAATAAACTTGTATTAGGATCCTGTAAAGCTGTACCTCTATCCCATCGAAGTAGATTATTCTGCAGTGAGCAGGTTATACAGAAACCTCATTGCTGAAGAAGTAGAAGTGCTATGACATGAGGATTAGTGGATCAAAAACCCCAACAGGCTGATGATTCCTCCAGAATCAGTACATACCTACTGAGTTACTTACAGAGCTTTTTAGAATTGAATGTGAACCTAAAGAGGTGAGGTCTTTTCCAGGGGTTTTAGTACCGTTACTGTTCCTTGTATTCTGAGCATGAAAAACACATGCTGTGAACCAGTATTTGGTACTGCTGAGCTGAAATGCAAATGCTAAGTCATTCTGACTGGAGTGGGAACTATTCCTGATTTGGGACCCACGGCATGCTTTCCAAGCAGGTAGTTTCAGGAGCACCAAGCCTCAGGAAGACTAAGATTACCCTGGGTTTGCTTTTCTTGGGTGACTGAGAGTTTCAGCAGTGAAACTCTCCTGCTTCACAGGAAGCTTTTCCTGTGGCTGGAACATGTTTAAGGGCTCTCTCCCATGACGGTTCTCTGGTGTTTCGTAACACGTGAAGTTAAGCTTTTGTTGTTCCCTCGCTGGGATGTTTACAGGGTCTTTTTCCTTTTCTCAGCTTCTGATCTTCACAACAGTTGGAGCACTAAACCTGTCATACATGGCTGAAAGCAGACAGTCGAATCAGATTTCCTCTGTGGGGGATGGACATGTGCATATGCACAGTATCATCCCATATTATTCCCTGTGCTGGGAAACTAGCTTAATATATATTTTTCTAGTCACAGGAGGGATGTATGACTGCAATAGCTTGTGGCAGTGAGCAGAATAGTCGCTGGTATTCACAAATAAGGGAAATAAATTCAAACCAAACAGCAGAAAGCTGTCAGACACAGCACCTTAACCACAAGTCAGAGAACACTAGGGAACACTATCTGTAAGAACTGGAAGTAGAGAGGAGGCAACAGAGAAGGGTAATTTTAAACAAGTCTGGACAGTGGTCAAGTCCTGGACCTTGCAATCCCCAGTGGGGATTATGCGAGGAGCTCCTCTGGAGGCAAGTGGAACAGGTTCATGGAAGACACTCCCTGTTTGGGTTCACAGAGAGAGGTCAGAAGGTAAGAAGTAAAACTGAGCAAGCCTTTTTGAAGCAACAGACTTACTGCAACTTGACTGGCTAGAGGACAGTACTTTGGATTGACAGCTTGCTTGTCTTCTATGGAGAGAAGCTTGATAAGTAATGTTTTGGGGAAAGTAAATCAGAAGTAAAGCCCAGAGTAATGCTTCAGAAGGAGGAAGGGCAGACAGGTGATGGAGTTTAGAAAAATTCTCTGTTGTTTTAATGCATGCTAAGTCATGCAACTGCAGGGTAGGAATTTTGTACCAGTCAACAAGTTCTTGCAGAGAGCACTTCACACACACTAAAGTGACACACACATGAAAGGCCGGAGAGCCTCAGAACTAAAAGGGGCAGAAAGCTGGGAATGTACTAAAAGAAGTCCCTTCCTAATTTTTAATTTGGGAAGGGAACTGTTTTGGAAACTGTTAAAGATAGTTGCAAAGTTTGGTTGCAGGAACTGAAGAGAGAAGTTTGAAGGATGTGAAAGGAAGCAGGGCAGTCACACAGGCAGAAAATGTGTAGGTGCTTTGGGAGCAAGCAGCTGCCAAGAACTGAGTAAGGAGAGTGCTGTATATATCCAGGTACAGATGCAGACCTTGGTTAGATTATTCAGATGTCTGGCCTTCTTTGGGAAAAAAAGCAGTGAGATCAAAGGAAGGATTCTAAAGGAGGGCAAGAAGGGATGAGTGAGAATGTGAAATGGAGAAGGCTAGATATGAAAAAAGAGGTTCTGGACAGTGGAAGAAAAAGCTAACAAAAGCATGTTTTGAAATAAAGCAGTGATATTTTTCAACTTGCAGAAAGTGAACAGAGCAAGGGAGAGGTGGAAAAGAGTTTATAGAGGCAAGAAATGAGATAAGAAATAAGATTTTCTGTTTTCTTTTAAAACTAATCTAACAAAATTGTGAAGTTCAGCTTTCCGTGAATGACAGTCGTTCTTCCTTCCTTCTAAGAGCTAGTGTGGTGTGACCAAATGGTAACAGTGATGGACATGATGAGAAAAAGGTCTCTGGTGAGGCAAAAATACAGGCAAAAATACAAGAGGATGAATTTATCCATCTAGTTAGTTCATACTATGTGCTGTGAACGTCCCATTCAAAATGATGGCATGGCTTATACGATATCTTTTTCGTGGCACGTGGAACCAAATCTGTGTGCTGGAGTAAGGTCACTACACTGTCAGCTGGGTGACAAACCTAGTTTGAGCATTGACTCGGGATTGCAGGCCGTGGGCCTCAGGCCAAGGGATGTCGAGCGTGCCACAGAGGTGACGCGCGTACTCCCGGCGGAAGGCTTCCAGTCCATCGGCACGCCGCCATGCCATCCCCGCGCCAATTCGTGGAAAGGCAGCCGGGCTGCCTCCAAAGGGACTGACTTGTCTGCCTGTCCAGATGGACCTGGCGCTGTGCTGGCAGCAGTGAGAACCTGGCAGAGAGGAGGGAGGGAGTCTGTTGGGGAGCCACTGGCTGTTCGTGACAAGGTTTATAAGGAGACTGAACCCTTGCCGAGGATGCCCTGTTAGCTTTGTCCAAAAATATCTGGTAATTTTGCAAGAAATAGGGGAGACAAGGGCAGGTGTTGCACTGCTGTGGAACAGGGTAGCTCCCCTGATTTCATCAGAGTCATACTGGTTGAGTTTTGGCTCAAGGTCGGAGCAATGGCATTAGCACAGTGAGGCTGTTACTGCACTCCTGTAAAATGGTACCGTTCCAGATATTCCTGGTATAACACAGATGTCAGCCTGTCCCTTGAGCGTTCCTGTTAGGATATGTTGCTACTGAGAGTTTATTTGGGGTTTCTGCGTCGGTTTGAAAGGTAGCAACCTCGTTGCTGCAGTTTAAGCCTTCAGACAATGCCATGACAACTGTACCACATGGTGCCTGCCAGGTTCAAGCAAGGACACGGTGGCGCACACGTCAGCAGTGGAGCTGCAAATGAGGTAATGTGTTATCGGCAGACAGGTCAAGGCTCTGTGTATCAACTCCTGGAGCACAGAGCGACTAAAAATAACTTTCTATTGCAAGTACCCATTTCCCAAAGAAGGAAATGCCCTTGTTTAACACCTTCCACCCCAAACAAAGCAGGAATGACTTAATGTAGTTCCTGTACCCCCTGACATCCTAGTGGTCTAGCTGGACACCTGGCTCAAGTGCTCTGCTTTCACCTCCAGAAGGTGACCATAAGTCAAGAGTAATATAAAGACCTGAGCAATCCCAGCCACAACCCCATCACCTGACTGTCACCATGGATAGTATTACAGTTAAGCACCAGCCTCTCTCTGTCCGGAATGTGAGTGTCTGGAGCAAGTGTGGAGAGGAACTACTCCTCGTGGCTTTTGAGGTACACATCATCAAGTCAGAATCTAGACTACTAAATTACCTCACATGTCAACTTCCCACTTGGGTCTGAACTGTGAACAGAGAAGCCTTTGGCTTCTGTTATTAAACCGGACTTTATACCCATACACAGACACCAGAGAGATCTCAAGGAAATATTTCTATTATTTAAAAAAAAAAAATTAGTATTCATATGTAGCTTCTAGAGTGCCCTAAGAAGTTTACTTTATCCACTAAACTGTAGTGGATATTTTGGTCCTTGCCATGTATGAAGAAGTCTATAGCACAACACTTCAGTGTGAAGGGTGTGAGTCTCTTCTCCCTAACAGTGTGGAGCAGCAAGGACTTGAGGCAAGGGTAGATGTGAATGAGGTCTGATTTATTATTAATATCGGAGGACAAAAAGAGTCAAGCTTAGGTACTCTAATTGTATTTTTGCATCTTCTTAAAAAATGTTTATCTGTTTATGTTCTGCAGCTTGTTTCACTACCTTGTCCATCAGCTCTGATGCTTTCACTCTGGCCAAACAATTTCTCTTTCTCCTGCCCTCCTAATTATACTTTCCCATATATTTGCATTAGTAAGTCATGGAATATGCTGATCCTGTCTAATGAGAGTGACAGGCTTACAACTGCGCCACTACAGGCCAGTGCAGTCTTCTCCTGAAGACGCTACTTCTTTGAGAGCATGCAATTGAGGGCAAAAATGAAAAAGCAAAAGCATTTTGAAAAGGCACCTACTAATAGATATATCAGAAACAAGCATGGTAAATAATTCATGGCACATCTCCTAGTGACCAAAACCACAGGTGTTTTAATAACACACATAAGCAATGAGCTTAAGCAGGGCCCTTGGATCAGGCAGGCCAAACTCCTCTGCATTTGCATTATTTGACTCAGGACTGGGCTTTTTTTTTTTTTTTTCCTGACTACAGACAGTGCAGTGAGTATAAAAAGGACAATTAAGCACCACTGCTGAGCAGTCTCTTCTTCCCATGTTGCACACCCTGGCAACAAATCAGTTTTGTCTTTTGCTGCAAGACTCTGCTGGCTCAAAATTACTCTCCCAGAATCCTCTAGAGCAACTTTTTTTTTCCCCTTCACAGTTCATCCTGCCAGTTGCCACTTCAGTAAAAACCATATAGCAAGCAATAACTTTATGTTTTCCATTCCCTCTAAAGGTTAACTATAGGTGAATGTTTTATTCTTTATAACAAGTAATTGACATGCATGAGCCAACTTTCTGTTCAGAACATAATTTGTATTCTTGAGAGATCTGTGCATGTTCTTGTTCATGTTGCTTCTTCCCTGAAGGGATCTGGGAGGGGGAGGAGAAGGAAAAGCTTTTAAAGTTTGGCTCACAAAAGTTACAGAGAAAGATCTAGGCTTTCAGCTCCATCAGATAAATGCTAATGTAACTGCACCGTGTACAGTACAGTGGCACGTACTGATAGGAAAAGAACAGAGTAAATAAGGGGGAGGGAGAAGGGGAGAAGTCAGCAAGCTTGCTGCTAAAATATAAATCATCAGAAACTTTGATCCCGAAGGTTGGTGGGCTCATTAGAAATACAATTCAGGTGGGAATTTAATGAGAGCTTTCTAATGAAAAGTCGATGTAGTTCTTCATATCCTTACACCTGGGCACTTTGTCAGCATTTGCTTAATCAAACTTAAAGATATGATCCCACAATCACTGAAATCAGATTTGTTTCACTCGCTTCAGTGAGTTTAGAATGAAGTTCAAAAAAGCACCATTTTAATGGGGGTGTGGTGGAGACTTTCACAGAGCATACTTTTTTCTTTTTTTTTAATAAATCAAGAGTCTTCTCATGTGGTTACATCTTCTTGTGAGAAGGTCTTTTTAGAATTTGGGTATAAAAAGAGTGTCAGCACATACGCAACCCCTGTAATTTAGAACGTAGCTTGCGGGTTGTGGTCTCGGTCAGGCTGATAGGTGTGGTGGGTACAGCTGTGTAATCCTTGTGATGCTGGAATCTGTCAGCTGCCATATTAATTTTATGACACAATAGTGATTTTTTATTTTGTAGTAAGGCTCTTCAGCCCCCTTGCATATAGTTTTTTCAAAATGAAACTAACTTAAGACTCGCTTTAGCAAACACAGGATGTTTTGAAAAGCTAATGTAAAATCACATACAGAGACTTGATATTCACACTTTCACCTCTGAGGGTAGGTCCTGCTGACCAGCAGTAACCCTCTCCCTTAGCTTGTAACATTCAAATTTGTGGTTTTGAAAGAGTGAACAGTATAGTTTTACTGAAGAAAATATAATTTACAGACAGAACTGAGACGGGATTACGTATTACTTGCACATGATCATGGCCATTTATGAGATTTAGCCAGTGGAGTCTTCACGCTACTTAAGTTACAGTATCCTCCTGCAGCCTGCTCCTTGCAGTTTCCCACTGCACCCACTAACAAGCATTCTTCACACACAGATCCCAGTTGTCTACTAAAAAATACTTTAAATACCAAGGAACTAGGCAACTCAGGCAGACAAAGCCACCTATCTTGTACAATAAAAGACTGAAAGAGCACCACGAGGTTATTCTTTCCACTCACACTTTATTTCAAACAGGTGTGCAAAGGGAACATATCAGAGAGATTTAAATAGGTTAAGCAGACTGTGAATTTCCATCTACGCTCGGTCTAATTAAAGCTATGAACATACGTGAGACTGAGAATTTTGTTTAGAGTAATCCCCTTATCAAAACCGTCATATGCCAGGAACTGCTAGAAGCAGAGTTGCTTATTCCCCGTGTTCTTGAGCTACTGTGTGTGCCATTTAAATATCAACATTGCTCAACAGCTTTCAGTTTAACCCACAGAGGTTTTCCCACAGTAACTTCTGGCTGACTTGTGAGCCCCTTACTCATACCGGTGATTAGTTAATTCCACAAATGCAGTGGGATCACATTTAATTATGACTGCATCAATGTAAAAGGTTTCCAGCCCTTTAGGACTAACCCAGATAGTGCTATGAGATAATCTCCCAGAGGCTGTGATCACCAGACTTTTTTTCTACTTCTGCTTGTGTGAAGGATAAGCCACTGCCACCACAGACAAGTGACAAAACGTTCCTATTGCAAGCCATGCTAAGCATGGGTTTGGGTTTTTTTTTTTTCTGTTGTTATCTTCCTAAAAAGAACTTTCTGCCTCTTCTGACTCTTACACTCTACCATAAAAGCAGAATTTTAAGGTCTACGGTGCAAGGATTTTCCCAACTTCACACTATCTCCCTTGATGCACTTCCAAGCTTTGCACTTCTGCCCAGTATCTGCACTTAGAAATAATTAACAGATTATACAGAAAAAATATTTATGTGCTATTTGTGTACCACAGGAATGTCTTCAGGCATCTGCTGAGCTAGGAGGCCTCCTGTTAGACACTGGAAAGATATATAATGTCCTTTTGATTCCCCTCACCGTTACCTGTTTCTTCCCAAAGGGCTACAGAGTGAGTTCTTCCATGGATGCATGTCAGTTCTCACATGTGATCTCACTGCAGTCAGTGACATTATTTGTGAGATTAATTAATCACCACTGTGGAAAGGCACTCATGTTCATGCTATTTTTAATGAAAGGAAAAGGGGGGAAAAAAGCTTTTCAGTACAGGGACTACAATCCTACATGGAGCAGCAGTCAAAGGCCAGGACTGGAAACAGGTGCTCATGGATCATGCAAGCCCTCCCGAGGCCACCAAATGGGTCCGGGGCTAAATCTACACACAGACCACAGGGCTACCCATTCCCCTGGGGCTCCTTTTGTTGGTGTCTGTGGGACAGATTACCCTCAGCTTTTGCCTGCAAGTCACAAAGCTTTCTTTTTTAAGAACTGCTATGTAATAACCTAAAATAGCCTGCCCCATCTATCCTGAGTGCAGCCAGGCAGAGTTCCTTCATAGTATCTGTCATGCCTAAAAATATTCCTGTTATGAAAATAGAGACAGAGATGTCTGTTTTTGTGTGCTGTGCCTGTGTGTTTAATGTACATGTAAGTGCATGTGGAGATGGTCTGAGGGTAAGCTTCCTCATCCTCCCAGAGTGAACGCTGTACCGAAGGATTATTTAAAACAGTGAGCGTCATGAATAAGGGCTCGATACCTGTTTCTGAGTATCTGTCTCTAGCTTTACTGCTGCACTATAAATACATCTAAGCCAAAGCAGACAGTATGTAAAACAGAGCAGGGAATACCTCTGACTTCTAGACTTGCTAAACTTGCAAAGCTGTGGGCAGTGCTGCTCACACTAATGCTTCACAGGCATGAGAGAAATACAATGAGCAATGAGGCAGGCTAAGCCTCATAAGTGAGATGGGGTATAAAATGGGATTGTTTGGAAGGAAAGGAACTAAAAGAGCAAAGTAGGTAAGATGTACCTTGGCTGGTGTGTAGAGGATGACAGTGGTGAGGGTCACAGTGACAAGGCAGAAAAGTGGGAGGCGTGTTAGATCACATGTGGTTTTCCTTCTCTGAAAGTTTTAAGTCATAGAAAAAGCCCGTAAAGGAGCCAGATATGACCATACAGAAACAGGAACTGATGAAAGAATTTAAGTCTCATGGTAGAGGAAAACCCTATTAGTTGAGTGTTTCTCACAGGTTTTTTTTTTTCCCTTCTTGCCTTTGAAATGATGATGTGTTCAGCTTCCTAAGAGAGGCAAACCCTGCAACTGAACCTGCCCAGTTTAGGTGTTTTACAGTCCGAAGGGAAGCAAAAACATGCAAGCACAAACACCTGCTGAGTTTAGGAGAACAGAAAGAAACAAAAGAAAGACTAAAACAAAAAAAGGCCCAGGTTGTCTCCAGTTCCCTCTGAACCTAGTCCAGATCAGCACCGTTGCTGACTATAGTGGCAAGACAGGAGTTTCTGCAGGATGCCCAGATTGTATGAGGATGTTTATTTCCCACAAGTGCTACCTTTACATCAGGTCAGCGGTGCTTTGAAACCTTCTTTGATTCATAGTTTCTACAGTTCTACAACCAATAGCTCCACGTACTCACCCTCTGTGACTGCTGAAACCTAATTCTAAATTCCTTGGAGGGAAAGACACTATCAGATGAGGTAGCACTTTCCTGCCCAGTTCTGCACACAGAACCCATAACCCTTCCAAAAAGACTGCCATTTACCCCCAAAATGTCCTGATTTAGTTCAAATCATATCCATATATATATAATTAACATTTTAAAAGGGTTTCTAAAGTCTGTGTCATAGCCTATAAAATGCTTTGGCACATGCAGAGGAATTTAGGTACTTTCAGGTTAAAACAGTTTTGGCGAAATGAAGAAAACCAAAAGCAGTAATAAAAAGCCCACATCCTTGAAAGTACATGATGTGTCCTTCCCCGTGCATCAGGCTGCAATGAGTGTGTTGATAGGCAACAGTAGATATGCAAGGATGAAGTAAACAAAAAGCCCAAGGATTATGAAGTAAATATTTGGGTGTATTAGCTAACTGTTTGGGGGTGTTTTGTGTTTTTAAATTCGTTTCTGGTAATGTTTGAGTCCAACTCACCTTCTAAAAAAAAGATAACTGAAATGATCTGTCTCCTGCCCACATTCATCTCCTCCATCAATGTTTTTTCTTATCTCTCTTCTCATGTTTCATGTTGTTTCAAGCAGCTCTTTAGCAAGCCACAAAAATGTTAGCTATCTAGCTAGGTTTAAGTGGACCCCAGCTGGAGTAAATACTCCAGGCATATTATCTTTCTTTTCCATTTCTTGGTTAGTCCTCTTTGGGCCTGCTACATGGAGATCAGGAGTCTTTAAAATGTTTCGTGAGGGAACCATGCATTACAGAAACTCTTGCTTTCACAGTGCTGTGTTTCTATAGTAACCATCTTATTAAAGCACTGCAGCCATCTGCTTTAAATACTAACTTCACAAGACCATCAGGACTAGCTTAAAACAATATCACATGTTCATTAAATATTAAAACTAGAAACAAAAGGAGAGAACTACAGGAGAGAGCTTTTTCCTGTTCCTTCAATCTAATCTTTGAAAAAAACCCAACACTTGTTTGCTCATTTTAGATAATTTAACAGTTTGTGCCACTGCTTTACAAAGAACTGTAGAAGTGGCCACACTTGCTGCTGGTGGCATAAACTAGAACTTTCTGGGATGTTGCAAAAACAAACAAATGAAGGAAAAAGCTTCTTGGGGTAGGTGGCCAGTCTGTATATATTCCTGATAAGAGATTTTCTGAACCCTGTTTTTGCAGAAGTACTCTCAGGCGTACTCTGGTGAAGCCTTTAGAGGAAGGAGCACACAGGGAAACAGCCAGCAGCAGCTGAGAAGTGCCACACCGAAGCAAACAACTGTCTGTTTTTACCAGAGTCTGCTAAAGGCCAAATGCCTCAGAGGAATGTATAATCACTCAGTAATACATGCAGCCAACCTCCAGCTTATAGCCAAAGCCCTGAGACTTAAACCCCCAATAGACTGTATCCTTAAGGAGCAGGAGCCTAGACGTGGTCCTAATTCACAGAAATGTCTGCTACTTACAAAGGAACCTGCTGAAGCGACAGGCTGTGACGGCAAGGTCTTTAGATTAAGCACACCCGCTGTCTTTGTTTCCTTTCAGCAATTTGAAATATGTTGGCTGCTACCTTCTTCAAACACTGGCTTTCTTCAAATTGTGCGAGAGAGCCAAAGGTAGCTCCTGAGAGCCCTTCTCTGCCTTCAGTGTGTGTTATCTAGCTCACACTCCAGAGTTATTTTCACTGTGCTTTACTTCCTGCTCCCTCACTCTGTGCTGCCCGTTTTGAGGCCCTGATCCAGCACAAGCTATTGTATTTGGAGTCAGAATACATGGAAACACTCATAATTTGTAAATTTCATCTGAAAATGCCACTGGAACAACAAAGAGGAGGAGAATTCAGATCTTCCCATGGACAAACCATACACCTCTGGCACTACAGGTCAGGAGAAATATTTTCTAGTGTTTTGCATTCTCTGAAACATGTTTCTATCTTCAGTCACTACAGCTTAACAAAGCCATACATACTACTAAGATTAAGTGCTGCGTTGCATCTGTTTTTCCCACTTCTCTTTACTGCCACATTTAGCAAGTGCCTACACTTAAGCTGTTCATTGTATTGTCCAGACCTTCTTCCGTGGCAGAGACCTCTTTGCATTATGCACAGAATAGCAGCAGTGTGTGCCCAGATAACACGGGCATGGTCCTTGGCCAAGAAATTCACATTCTAATGGATCACCAGACCCTCACAAAAATGTGTGATTACTTGAGATCCCCCCACTATGCAGTTCCTCCTCCTTGATGAAACCTTCTCTGTTTCACACACTAGCTTTTTTTCTGAAGTTCTTCTGGTGTTTCTCGTATTGGTAATCTGAGGGCAGTTGGTCTATTAAGGAACCCTCTTCTGCTGAGAAAACAATGAGTAAGAGAGACAGAGGAACAATTTGACCCCTGTCTGTCTGCCTTCTAGGTCAGGAAGTCCTCTCACTGCCTCATTCAGTGCTGCAACTTTTGGAGCACAACTGATGTGCAATTCAGATAGTATCCAAGATTCCCAGGTCCATCCAGGAGACATTAATGCAAATCCCTCAGGTAAATACCAGAGGTGCTGTTTCATCTCTTCTCCATCTTCCCCTGCTTTTTTGGTAGATTGGATTTTCAGAGGGGGTGAGGGAAGAGGAGTATTGACTGAAAAATATAAACTGGTGAATAATCTCTTGCTCTCTCCCACACATCTAGGTGGCAGAGAGAGCTATGGCTGGGAATAATTGTTTATTATGCCAAGGGATTTTCTTCCCCAAACTGTGCGCTGTCATGACTGTAGATCAATCCATCTAAGTATAAGAAAAATAAAAAGTCCTAAGTCTGTTCTCTGGGAATTGAGTAAAACTCTTTAGTAAGACTTGCAACCATGCATCTGAAGACATAATTAAACTTTAGGTGTGCCTTTTGCTGAACTTGTTAAACAAGATTTCCACTGCTTTTTTACGTAGAGGACAAACCCATGACAGAGTCTGTATTTATTTTGAGATACTCATCTAAACTGACACAATGGCAGTATTCACCCTGTAGCATACCATGGTAATCTTACACTGTTCCCTTCCCTCCTGCCCCAACTAAAAGCATTGAATAAAATAATCTTCATCATAAGCAGCACTTCTTCCCTTATATTCTCTTCACTGGGTGACTAAAAGAAGCTCTTCATATAATGTAAGAAAATATTATACATGCTACCCATAAGAAAGATTATCTGAGTCAAAGATGGACCAAACAGAATTTGTGTATCTGTATAGACCTTACACCGGTTAAGTTAAATGTACTGGTAAAGCCCACAGACATCATAAATACTAATAATCTAGTCCTTGTAAACCTCAGTACTTTCTGATTCAGAACAATTTAAAAAGTGCTGCAGGGTTTCTGAAGAAAGACTCCAGAGGATGTACAGTGATATACCCAAGAGGAAAGCTATATACATTAAGGGACAATTTTATACTAAGGCTCTAATTCTCCTTTCTCCCATTCTGCCCATACTTCTGCAGTTTCACAGTAAGGTGGATTTGCTTTCCTCGGGCAGGAGAAATGCTACAAAGAGCTCTTAAAATAGGCAGTGACCTATTTTCAGTACTTCCATTCTTATTTCTAGGTCTATTATATACAGTGTAATGAACATTGTAATGAACATTCAGCAGTGAAAAGACATCAATAACTGACCAAGTACATTTGCTCACATTCTAAATACAAGATTAAAAGTAGTTAGGAGACTGAACAAAACTGGCAGTGGGTCAGGGGCTGACCTGCAGAGCACTTCCCCAGCTCAGGTCAGAGCTATCTGAGACCACATGAAATCAGTTAGTGACCAAGCCAGAGTGAACACGTGTCACCCTCTCTTGTTTCATTCTGTTTACATAGCGAAAAAACTTTGCAGGAATTTTGTCAATTCTACTGCAGAGCTGCCGTGGGTATGGTTGGAAAAGATGATGACTCTGAACGAGCTTTATACTCACAAAAATTTTATTCAGTAGTGGGATTGAACTGTATTGCAGAAGAGGCATGGAGAGGCCCATACTGTGTCTTTCCTACAGGCTTTATCATTACGATATTTACAAACACTGACATGTATTACAATAACTAATATAAAATGAAACTAACATCTTCTCATCTGCTTCTGAAAACTCAAACTTTCTATTTGGGAGGGGAAAAAGAATTTTTCATCATTTAGGAGGCTTTTGCAAAGCTGAGATTAAATTCTTCGATTCCAGAAGTGAAAACTGGAAGTGATTTTTAACAAGTATGGGTGATTTTTGCTCATTTAGCAGCTTTTTCAAGAAAACTGATTCTCTTAAGGAGTCACTCACAGTTAGAGTACCTGTCTTCCTCCACACACTTGTATTTCTGAGACAGCTTCAAGAATGCTAGAACCTGTCAAAAACTATTTCTTGGACCGTGTACTCCACTTTACTATAAACTGCTAACTTCTAGAAAGCGAACTGCTTTGGAGTACTTTGGAATACAATACAAACTTCTTTGAAGAGCTTCAGGGGTGAGGAAGGGATGCTTTCTTTTTTTCAGTAGGCCCGAACTGTAAAAAATATACGTGTGAAGATAGAACATGGACATTTGACAGTTGACCATTCAGTACTTGGTTTGCTGAAGCAGCGTTTTGGCCATGCTTTTTTTTCTTAAGGCCCACGTCAAAACACCAAATCAGCCATACAGTCGTATTCGTATTTTGTAGATGGAGGTGTTTCATTTGAAACTACTAAGGTATCTTTTTCCTAAATGGATGGTCACAGCCTGACTACAAAGCATTCATTAGTGCCTGAGTGCAAGTGTTAATAAAGGAATAAAAAAGGAACTGTCAATCAGGAACTACACGATCACGCAGTGTTCTTTTCTTTTAGCCAAAGTAAGCCAGCTTTGCATTTCCTTCCCGTTGTGAAAATTTTATGTGCTGAGTTAGTTCAACGCAGAAACAGACTTAGAGTGCTGAAGAATGCAGTCACTTCTATCCCTGAGTTGCTGAATCACTTACCCGCCGCTCCTGCTAGTTAATAGTAGCTATTTTTAGTTTATGGTGGAAAACGCTCTCATGGTGGCAATGATACTTCAAAACAGTTTGGGAGCAAAATCATCTGCTCTGAGCGTCTCTCAGAGCCTGTGCTGGTACGAGCGCCTCGCTGTTCGTTCCCAGCGCTGGCGATCTAGGTCAGCCCGGTGCGCGGGATGTGGCACTCGCTGCCTCTTTCATAACTGCCCGTAAGAGTTCTGGGGTCATGTTTGTAAACACTGCTGCCATGTGCGCGGAAGCACGTGGCGAGACACCAGCACGACCTGGAGTGCCAGAGCCGAGAGGTAAAGCTTGGCGCCGGTGCGACGTCGCTAAGCCAACCAGCGGCAGCGCCCGGCTGGCGCGCACCCCTCGCAGCCCGGTGAGACACCGCGGCGGGCTGTTCGAAGGGCGAGTGGGAACCTTCTTCCTGTACGTGGCACACGTGGAAGCGTGCTAATGTTGATGGTGGCCCCGCAGGTTTGTCTTTCAGTGGAAGCAAATGGCAGTGCTGAATTGTTCTGAAGAAAAATGGAACTCCTTTCTGCCCTAAGTCACTAAAATTGGAGCCCACATGGTCCCAGAATACAATGCAAAACTGTGGCTCTTAGGGAAAAGAACTGTATAAGGGCACATTGCCAAAGTTTCCCCAATGACTTCAAAGACGCATAACAGAGACTTCGTGTCTGTAATAGCTTTTTGCTGGCTTTGCACTGGTGAAATTAAGACCACGTTTCAGGCATTTGAGGAAGTAGCTCCTAAATGATTTCTGTTTATCAGTAGAAATTGCGTGATATGGCCAGTACAAACAAAAGTCACGAGTCTTTCATTTCCTCTTAACGACAAAGAAGCAGATCCAGCCACCCAAACCTATGCAAAGTTTCATCTCACCCTGGCCACACACTTTAGATGCTTCAAGAAAAAAAAAAACCCAAAACATGCGAGAGGGGGAATAGTCTGTGGTCAACGTCCCTCTCCATTATAGCGGCTCTGTTTCAACTGCAGCTGTAAGTCTCATTTGCTTTGACCTTTCCTGGGGGAGCTGAGAATAGGACAAAGAGTTAAAGTGTTACCAGTCCCTGCTGAGTCTGCACTTCTCGGCCAGGCAAGCCAGAGAAGGCGGCTGGAAGAGGGTGTGCACGCAGCAGAGAGTGAGCGGGAGGGGGTGCGGGGAGGGAGAGTAAAACAAAAGGAGAAAAATAAACTGTGCACACCCCGAAACAAAACAGGGGAACAAGTACAGAAAAAGAGCTCGTCTTTGAAGAACAGGAACTTTTCTGTTTGTTTCCCTCCATGTAGTTACATCTTGTTATCTGAACTCAAGGTACGGTAGATATATGAGTCCTTGAACTCTGAACTGGTGAGGAGAGTAGCAAAAGTAAGTCAATACAATTTTAGCTGAGCAGCTGGAAAGGAACAGGCTTTGTCTTTTTGTGCCTCAGCTATGGGAGGCCATTTAATGCTGCAACACACAGCTGTTCAAACCTCTTTCTTACTATACGCCAGGGGCTTGCTAAAACAAAGCAGAACTAAGGCAGTCTTCTCTGAGTGATAATGCAACTGATTTTACATACTGGCTGCTCCGAACTACTTGTGTTTTGTTGAGCCCCGTCTCTTAAACCTGGACAAGAAATGGTCCCTGGTTTGTTAGTGGGAAATGAAAAAAAAAAAGTGTCCATTCATTTCCACAGGCTATTTGAAATCCTGCCCTACTGTAAACGTTACCCAATTCCCTAGTAGTGTTTCTGGAAAGCAGAAAAGTACCTTCCTCACTGCTGTGTGTATATCTAGCTAGCGCTCTCCAGTGCTACTACGCTATCGAGCAATGAAGTTTCTATTTTTGACTCACTGCGGACGACCTTGCTCTAAACCCCTGGCCTGAATATTGCTTAAACGTAAAATGAGCAAACCCGAACAAGCTAGCAGGCTCCACAGACCATCACAGCCCTGCCTTTGGCCACGACTGCTACGAGCAGCCAGGAACGTGGGTGAAAAGCGGGAGCTCTCACAAGCTGCAGTGTGGCACCCAGCGGTGCCTGGGGACACCTGGGAGGGTGTTTGTAAACAGCGCGGCCACGTGCGTGTGAGCCACGTGGGGCTCGGCTGGCTGAACCTCCAAAGTGCTGTGGGGAGAGGAGCAACTGCGGGAGGCAAGTCCGAATGCTCTGCTCCATCTTTTTCCAAAGTAGTTTGCAGTGCTATTGTATCTCTAAACATGGCAGGGAAAAATCCATCTGTCCTTCACGGTCAACTGCGTCTGCCAGCATCCAGAGATGCTGCACGAGCTAAATTACGCATTGGATTTTTTTTCCAGACGCATTTCATCATGGATTGTATCACAAGTCCGTGAATGTGCTGAAGTTAAATAGGGTAGGCTCTAGGTTAAATGCACTATGTAACCAGGCAGGCTGAGCTATGACTATGACCCACAGCAAAGGAACCTCCAAAGGCCAGAGACATTAAAGCTTACCATCCCCAACTCAGGTCTAGGAGATAAAGGGGGACTCTTAAACAGAAAGCTTCGAATGCTGCTATGGTTAATGTTACCTGCAGGTTCGCGCATCTCATCTCCAGCAGAGATTTCTGACAACAAATTAAAATTGGTTTTGTTTTGGTATTTTTCCCTCCTTTGAGCTCTGCTACCAAGTACGATGTTAACATGAGGGTTCGTGGACCCTGACAAACCTTTAATTGATAAAACAGATCAAATAAATGGGAGTTGTGTGGTAGGTTGGAGCTGATGTACGTGAACAGTTTGCAGACTGTGGGAAATCTTGCCTGAATGAATAGGAGGATTGAGGGTATTAAAGGGAGTTAACTAGAGTACCTACTTATAGAAATGTCATAACTGTTTCACACACTGTGATTAACTTACACAACGTACTACTTTTAATGATTGTTATTTTAATTATTTGTTTGGAGGTACATGCAGACACCTACAGTGCCAGTAAAATGAAGATAACATTCTTCCCTGCATTCTTTCTCACTTGGAGTGGAGGGTTTAAACACTGCTGCAAAGCAGTGAACAAAAAGTCATCCTTTTACCCTGAGGAGATTTATTTAATTTTAATTTGCTGAGTTGTTTTGGATAAGCACTGCCGATTTAGAGGTCCGAAAGTTTGTGCAGCAAAACCAGAACATGTTGTCAATCAACAGAAAATGCTACTGAAAACCAAATTCTGAAAAAAAGTGAAAAGCGTCTAGTTTCTGTTTCTTAAAATTGATACTTCTGTTATCTTAGTAAGCAGAGAAAACGATCCGTAAACTTCTGAATGAGCAGGAAGGAGGGTATCATGGGTAAAGCACTGGGGTTTAGGAGATATGGGTTCAGTTCCCAGCTCTACCACAGCTTTCCTGTAGGTCTTCTAGGGTTAAGAAAAAAAAGGCACAGAAATGAATGACTCCAGCAGGGTTTGTACCGCATTGCACGATCTCTGTGTGCTTTGGTTCTCAGTTGTTGCTTATTAATTTTATGCCCCTTCTCTCCTTCTTTGCGTGTTTTGCCTGCTCATTAACATTAGCACCCTGGGGAAAAGGCTGCAGCAGTGCTGCTTAGGAACTCCTCTTACACACACACACACACATGCACAGAGCAGGCACTAATAGCAGCTTTGCTTTATTTACTGCAAATATTTAGTTTTTTTGAAAGGGAGCTGCCTGCCTCTGCTATAAACAAGAGTTACTAACACTCTGGCCCCTTGTGTGCTGCCAGACCCCTTTTCTCTGCCTCTTTTACTGAACTAAATAGTAAGATAGAACAAAAATGGCTTATGTTTGTACAGCCCCAAGCACAGTGGGATTCTGTTTCGTGGCTGGGATATGAGGTGCCTCCTAATGTGCAATAATTAATTTCACTCTATCCACTCTCCTTATATTTAGAACTATCAGAGTTGCCATTCTGAATTAGACTCATGCTCCAGCTTGTCCAACAAAGTATCTCCAAACAGCTCATTGTTTGAAGAAAAAGCAGCTATTTTCTTAGTAGTTAGACTTACTCTTCCAGAACTTCTAATTCATCAGCTAGAGTTTATGTTTCATAGCAAAATACACGTTAACTTGCAACTGCTTTGAAAAGTTGGAGGTTTTTAAGTAAAAATTAGTTTTTAGCTTCTATATCTGTAGTCTTTCCATCAATTTCTTCTCCCTGTCCCCTCAGAAAAGAAAAAAATAGCCCCACAACTACTTTTTTCTTTTTTCCAGTACTACAAAGTATATGACTGACAAGGTGCCTCACTGCTCCAAGTGTCTCTGGTATAGCTTGCCGAGCCCAAGGAAAATGAATGGGGCTTTGTGAAAATGGCAGTTTGCAGGATCACAAGTCAGCTGACATTGAGGAAAAAAAAAAGCCACCTATACTTAATGTATTGTCAACTGCACAACACAGACAAAGTGGAAAAATAGATAGAAATCTGTATTTTCCTGCCTGGTTTCTCACTTCTCAGGCACTGCACACTGTAATAGAAAGAAAGAAAACAGATCAGCACAGTTCTTGGTTTTCTTTCTGCTTTCTCACACCTACAGAAGCTTCTCTGGATTAAGGATTACAGAGAAGCAGAAAAGTACAGGTCTGAACTTACTTAAGGAAAATAAATGTTCCATGTAGAGTATGGAAAGCACCATAGAAACAACAGAGAACTGAAAGGCTGTATTTTTCTGTTTTGTGCGCTTTTCATCTTTATAAATCTTAAGAGTGTTTTTCCCTATTTGGTCTGTATTTTCACTTCCTCCTAGGCATGTGATGTGTACATTTGCAACTACCTGTGCATGGAATGGGAAACACACTAGCATACATTTTCCTTCCCCCAAAATGTCTACTAGATATACAAAATTAAGTAAGTGTTAAATCTAACCCTTTCCAGCTGTTCAGCTTTCATGTTTTTGACTTTTAGTGTTGCCATTTAAGTAATACTTCAGAGCTTTTTGGGCAGTCAAACTTGAAATGAAATAGAAAAGCAAGCAAAGGAGTGCAGAGGGAACAAAAATTTGGTAACCTGGAAAGAAAGTATGTTAAAATCTGTAATATGTGCACACACATACTGCCACTGCTCCATATCCCAGGAAGAGGTGAGTCCCATGTATTTCCCAGCTTTCATATGTTCTCTTTTAGGGATAAATGGCATTTCTTTTTTTAAGCTGTACGTGCACTTGAAGCTTCATGGAAATACCTTACTTCTGTGGTCTTTAACTTTGGGAAAACGATAGAAACTCCTTCCTGTTTTACTGCAACAATTCCTTTTCCTCATTTTACCGTGAGGAGAGTAATGCTACTTGCACACAAGAGAAAATATGCAATCAGTCTTTTCTCCTTTTGCTTACATAAGAGCTGAAAGAGTTTTATGTCCTTTGGCAAGTATAAAAATTTTATAACTTCAAAGAATGTGACTTCAAACACAAGTGAAGTAGCACTGAAAGAACAAACAGATTAAACAAAGATGAAAAAAAGCATCAGGGGCATGAAATGGGGGTGAGTGTTGCATGAGCAGTTGTTGTCTTTCATTCGAAGGGACAAATCTGGAAAGATACTAAAGGATACTGAAGTTGAGGGCAAAACTCTCCTGCCAGAATCAGGCCCAGGGTTAATGTTTACCCTTTGATCTCTCTAACAGCACTAGAAGTGGCAAGAGAAGGAACAAATAGTCAGGGCAAACTCAAGAATGCCTTTGTCACATATTCTCTCACATGCTTTACTCTCGCTTGCTACCTTCTGCTACCCAGCTGGTGCAAGAGCAATGGGAACTGTAGGTCAAAAAGAAGCCAGAAAAGAAAATGAAAGGTGGTAAAGAGCTTACTCAAACAGAAGCAGATTCTGGATATGACATAAATCATTTTGTCCTGCAAATGAGAAGACAGGTGAGCAAGAAACCACTGCAGTGTAATTACAAAATTACAGTGTTGTAATAGACATCAACATAAAATGGGAGCAGCCAATGTGAACATACAACTGCTAGCAGCAGCCATGTGTATAACAAGATCTGGGATCAGCCTTCCTACTCTGTTGCATGACAGTGAATACCATGACTCATCCAGACAAATTCAGAATATGGAAGAGGCATTTGTACCAACTGCTTCCTCCCTACGTGGAGAAAACAGATTTTAGGATTCATTTTGTAAAGCAAGTGATGTGCTTTGCTCAATGTTCTGAGTGTTTCCTGCAAAACTGCCTAAGAAAGTCTGAAAAATGTGCATGGGACTGGATAAGGAGCGTTAGAATCTCTGATAATAAGGTCCTACAGCACATGCAGGGCATAGGCTTCAAGTGTCTCTGAAGACCAGAACTGGCCTGACAGGTTTGGTTTAGTTCCACAGGGTAGAGCATGTCAGTTGGGTGCTTCTGACCAGCTACAGTGCATTTTCACAGAATCACAAAATTTTCATCTCTGCAAGGCATCCCCAATAATTGCCACCACTTCTCCCCACTCTCTTTTTTTTTTTTTTTNTCTTTTTTTTTTTTTTTTTTTTGGTTTTTTTTTGAGCAACAGATTGGTGGCATTATTCACTTGGTTGGGTAAATGCAGAAATTTCCACGAAGCTTCTTACATTTAATGGAGATCCAAAACTTGCCTTGCAGTGGTATTAGCTTTCGTAACAGCAACGCCTCTTTGTGTCAACATGTCTCATTAAGTAATAAAGACTTTCAGCTATTTGATTTTACTCATAAAGTTAGTAGGATTCATTATTTCTTTCTTGTTCTTTAAAAAGGGAATTGTTCTAGTATCCGAACAGGCAGTGAATCATGCTTAATTAAGGAAAAAATATATAACCATTTACAGTGGGATTCTTGTATTGTAAAGAGCTGTTTTGTCATAAAAGCTTTTGGGACTTGAATTAATTATACATTTTTAAAAGGGGAGGAGGGGCACAGAAATCATTTGAAACCTTTGCAACAATTCCCTTAGCCCCCATCTCATACTTCGGGTCAGTCTGTTCCAGACAAACCCGTCAACACAGCCCAGGCTGCGCTCGAGCGCAGAGGAGAAAAACAACGGCATTCAACAAAGGACGCAGCGGTCTAGAATGCAACACAGATGCAGAAAGCTCAGCCAAAACCCAAACTATGATATGTGTTCTTAAAACTGTGCATTTTTGTGTTCCTTTCCCCCTCCTCCGCCGTCCGTGAAGACCAGGGACATTCCTAGAACTCTGTCCTCGCTGGCTGCGTCAAGGCAGCTGCCGAGGATGCTGGGACACTGTTTGTAAACACTCGAACCACGTGCGCGCAACCGCATGGAGAGTCATCATCCTGACCTAAACCTACCCACTTGGTAAGCTGGGGTTTCACTGCAACGGAGCCAAATCCTTTCCCAACACGATGGGACTTAGGGTAGCTCACACCAGGACACTGGAACACAAACTTGGACTGCTTATGCATCATTGGAAAGGAGATTAGGCAGGAGAGTTGTTTAAACTTTAGTCACTGAAATGTACATTTAAGGACAGGGTAGCTCACGTAGAGTAAAGAACGCAGAAGATGTTCTTTATACAGCTGCAAAAATTCCACTTAAACCTGGAAACTTCCCCTCCCCCATGCATACACCTGGTAAAACCAATATTCGTACGCTGGGAAAACGTGTGGAATATATTTGAGGTTAGAGGTAATGCTGTAGAACATGTGAAGATTATTTCATTGTCTAAATTGCGTCAGTATTTAATCAGAGTGCCAATGGTACTGCCCTGTAGCTGGGGAAGACACTTTCAAGGGGTATTTGGTTATTGAGCTGTTCCTGGTTATCTTAGCTATCTAAACACTCACCTGCTCTCTCTGTCTGTTGTGGTTTAATAAAACTTTGTACTTGATTAGGCTTAAAATGCTGAATTATCCTTTCCTGCTGAACTTGAGCATAGAACAAGCCTACTCCTTTCCACACTGCAACAGAAATGCCTCCTGTATTTCATTTATTATTTTTGTTTTAGTTAGAGGAAAAACACACACACAAGGAATTAGGTCAAATACTGCAAGCCTTTATTTATCTGAAAGAATAATCCTTCTGGGATTTCTTGCCATATGTATACTACAAGGCAGCAATACTCCAACTTGGAATCCCCACCTCCACAGAAAACTTTGCTTTTTAAAGACAGCCTGAATTTTGTTCAGGTTACTAAGATGATTCAGAGTTCTGGAAGGTGTTTGACAGAGATGAGCAAGCCTGCTTGAAAAGACAGACAGGAATCTAAATCTTTATGGCTTTTATTTGTTAAAGTGTTTTTCAAAGCATGGCAATTGTCTTTAAAAGTGACCCCGGATTTAAAATCCTTTACTTTGAAAAACTAGTAGATCCACCTATAAGTTAGGACATATTTTTTTCTTCACTTCGAGAAGTGTGAGATATACGGGTGAAATTAGTTAGCTGTTCTTTGTATTTTTCAAACCTTGTTTTTCTCTGCCTTCCTCCTGTTACTCCCTGCTACGTAATGCAAGGCACATTCCCAGTATTTTAATCCAAACAACCTTTTTGGGTCTGCCATCAGCTGTCCTTGGGATTAGTCCAGCTGATGTTGGAGGTTCAGAATTTTATTCCTTAACCCCACCATCTCTGCATCCACCCACTGAGTAATTCCTTGGCAAAATAGGTGATTTTCCATATAAATATATATACACACACACATCTAGATAACTTTTTAAAGCAGACTTATCTACCCTAAGGTAAGGCAGAAGTGATTTCTTTTCAATGGGTGACTGAGAGGATGATTACTCACAGTACTTTCCATTTGTAAGGTTTTATTATCTAGGATTATTGGGACGAGGTATGCAAATTGAACATGTAAGCAGTGATGATAAAGGAACAACCGGAACTATGGCAACTTGTTAGTAGTTACTTGTTCAGTGTTCAAAGGCATATTTCTGCTGCAGAATATCACTAAATGAGTAAGATGGTATTCACTGCCTTATGAAGTAAGGGATGGGAATAATGCTGCAAGTGTGATTGATTCATACAATTCTCTTTTTGGCTCTCAGCCATGATGCAGTCATATGCTTTATCTCTGTTCAGACTACAGCTTTTTTTTTTTTTTTAATAATGAATCATAGTACATCCCACTCCATTTCAGAACCAGCACATTGCCTTTCAAAATGATGTCACAACACTTAATGCTGCTGGCTGACTGCCTTAACAGCAATCAGAGAGCTGGACTAAATAAATACTGTATATTATTTGCCAAAATAATTTGTGGTTGTGTTCTCCAGCGCAGTTTCCAAGATAACCACTGACTCTACTTGAAACTTGGCAACTTTTTTCTACCACTTTCAAGCTCCAGTTGTGAAGCTGGCTTACAGATGCTGCTACCATGCCTAGAGCTACTGTGTGGCAGCCCAGGGAGAGAGGTAGAGGGGTCACTCGCTGTGACAAGCCAAATTTGACAGCTCTTCTGGAATTCCACCTTGACAAATTGTCAGCTTTTTAAAAAGGACCTTACTTGGCTCTTGTAGAAACATGAAATACGTCTTTCATTTGGAAAGAAATGGAACAAGGGATTTAAAGCCACTGCTTGGGCACGCTGATGAAAACACTACTGTCCATGCAAGTAACTTGGGAGTGAGGCACTCCCTGTAACCCTGACCAGGGTCAGGAACATTCATCCAGCCCGACCTTCATGTTTTTAATGTCCGAGCAGCAGATTTGTTCCAAAATATGATGAGGGGGGATTTTTCCCTTTTCTTTTCTTTAGAGCTGTCTGGCTGTTGCTAATATTTAGAGGAATCATGTGGAAGACACAGGCCCAGCAGCATCTGAAGTGCTTGGAAGCAAGAAGGAACAGTCCCATCCAACTCTGGCAGCCGAAACGTCCACTCCAGCAGCAACTACAGGTTGTCCCAATTCCGCATGCAGAAGTCAAAATATTTACAACCTCCTATTTCTGCTACCCAGTGCAGCACTGGTACCAACAAGAGACCTTGGAAATCTGTCCATCGTAAGAACTCCTCAATAACTCCGCAACAAGCACACATTTCTTGTTCTTTAAACAATGCTGACATGCCAAAGTCTAGGACCATGTGCACTGTATCAAAACAGTACCAGTTTTCCTGGCTAAAAGCCACTACAATGAATCACCACAATACCAAAGTTCTCGTTAAAAACCTTACTACCAACAGTGATAATTCGGTAGATTCAGGTGCCTCAGTGTCTCCCATTCAACCTTGTCTTCTTTTGAAGATTTGTTCGGAATGGGCAACACAAAACCACTTTCTGAGGTTCCCTGGATGCATTCACAAAGGGTTTTTTTAATGTCACTTCCCAAAATGAAACAACTATTTCCACTGAAAGATGACTTCTGAGTTCTTCATCTCACATAAACAGCAGTTTAGTCCCACCACCAAAACAATGCTATTTTCCACATCTTTCCCTTCCTTTTTTCCCCTCCTCCCTACACCCTGGCTTCTAGATTTAAATATTTTCTGACTTCACTGGCAGGGTTCATACTACACTTTCCACGAGAGAGACAAAATACTGCTCAACAGTGATTTATTTTCCCTGGTTCCGAATGGTCGTTTTCTGCGGGGTAGAAAGACGGGTGCATTGTTTTAGAGAGTTTACAGCAGCAGTCGGATCCCCCTGCAACTCGAGTTTATACATGACTACTGACCACTGACATCTCCCTGTTGAGTATCTTCGGCAACCACGTCCTGTTCTGCACTTTACAACCTCCAGAGAAAGTGCCATAGTGGAATACACATGCAGATACACCAGGGAACGTGTGACTGCACTCACCCCCTGCTGCAGTAAGTCAACCTGCCATTAACACGCGAATAGAATGGCCTCATTAGCCGACAAACAACACCCACTGACCTGCTTTCACTAGGGACAGCATATCGCCTCATCTCTGAAACTCTTAAACTTCACATTGAAAAGGAGAAGAAAAGAAAATGATGCTGAACGTGTATTCAGAGCTGCCGATCACTGCTCAAAGCCTGCACATTCGCATGCCGCTCATCATGGAAAACAAATCTTGTGATGAGATCTTTGGTTGCAGCGTTTCGATGAAAGCACGCTAGACCACATCACTTTTCCCTTCACCTCACTCCGAAAAGGAAAATTACTTAGCAGAAAAGAGTCTGCTGAATTTCCAACTCTCAGACCGCGAGCCGAAAAGCCTCCTTTTAACTCTGGGCACGAGAACGAGTGCTGGTGTCTAAAGGGGTGATTTAACGCCGATAAACGCCGCGATGCGAGCGAGCGAGCGCACACTGCCGCGCGTCCGACTCAGGCGTGGTGAGGTTGTTGCTCTTGTCTGTCATCTGGCGGGGAGCGAGCCTGACCTCGCCGAAAGCGTTGTTTTAGGGGAACACGCTCGGGAAAGTGATTCTCCTTTTCATCCCGTGGCCACATTGTGCCCCGACGGCGGGGTTTAGCAACGCGGGCAAAACACGCGCGTGGATCATTGCACGGAAAAAGGGAGGCCTCGCTCCGAGCCCCCGCCT